>JAAAKM020006971.1:136009918-136024684 GCA_010016025.2 Alatinidae sp. Z8VKAUB7J3 | reverse complement strand
CCTCTCTTCTAAACGCTAGGACAAGCCCGGAGCAGGACTTGGGTGTGTGTGTAGATGAGCCACGCCTCTAAAACGCATAAAGTACATCTCCAGGAGGTATCCTTTAACCCTGTTGGAATTAGGCGTATTTGAGTTCACTGAAATACAGGTTTCAAACATTTTCGCTTAAAGCTTTCGACATAAGCTGGGTGTCCCCACACCTAGCTGTACACTTTATTCATTATCTCGTCACTTTAGGACCCCAGCACTTTAACATAAGGTCCCCGACTGGACAATAATCTCCAGTGAGCTTAAAATTGAATAATTTGACGGGATGGTTACCCTTCGAGGGCATGGGAGCTATTCTTCAATTACATAGAGCTGGATGCGATGGCCATCGGACGAGTTCTTCGTTACTTCAATAACATCTTAAAACTATCATTCGAATCCTCTCTAACAATCTCCGAACTTACAGCAGACTATTGATTGATCTATTGACTAAATACTTCACATCAGTTAAAGCTGTTATAGCGAAATAGCAATAACAATGAATGTTACCATTCCGTTATCGAAGTTTAGCTGGTAAGACAACCGGCTGCGTTGGCGTGATCTTTAGTTCGAGTCATGGTAGAGTCCATCCTTATTTGTTTGATGAGTCTCAGATTTTCCATCTAGACTCTCTGTTCTGGAACCCTTGAAAGCAAACCGCTCTATTCTGTTTGTGCACAGCTCTGTAACCCGTTAATAAACTTCATACAATGATAGTAAAATGCGAACAGTTAAAGCTTTTAGTCGGCATAGCTTCTTCATGATATTTATCGAAAAGACTGAAAGCTGTTAGTAATTTTGAGAGTTATGAACATCCAGCAATGCAGATGTCATTGCTGTTATGCTTAATTTGACAAACAGTACATATTTTCGCAGTAGCTGATGAAAACAACTTCCTTTCTGAGACATCTTGTGATACCAAGTTCTGAAGTTATACCGATATAATATCTATTACAAACAAGCGATGAGAATAGAAAGAACGGCGTTGTCAATAGAGGAACGTTTGAATACGGTAGTCATTGACGCTCTCCTTGTACAAATTAGAGAATCAGCTATAATTTGAGAATTGAGTTGAAAAAGAGAGTATGTGAATATGAAGTCAATGGATGTATCGACCTTCAAAACCATGGACCTTCAAAATCTTGGACCTTCAAATTCATAGACCTTCAAAATCATAGAACTTCAATATTTTAGAACTTCAAATTCGTAGACCTTCAAAATCATAGACTTTCAAATTCATAGACCTTCAAAATCACAGAACTTCAAAATTTTAGACCTTCAAATTCATAGACCTTCAAAAACATGGACCTTCAAAATTTTAGAACTTCAAATTCATAGACCTTCAAAAACATGGACCTTCAAAATTTTAGAACTTCAAATTCATAGACCTTCAAAAAAGATTTCCTGCCGCACAACCAACATCTAACACGTGCAATCCTTCACGCAGATATGGTTTCACCATTGCTACTCCAACTTGCACTTGCTCGTTATGACTGTATTCCGAGTACAAATGTGCTTGCTCCATTATAGCAAACTTTACTGCAAGTATCATACAGACGTGATGAGTGTCCTTTCGTGGGTAGTTTTTTCCCCCTCAAAGTATTGAATAGAAGGTTATCTGATTTATCTCGTCATGTCAAAGATTTAAATGTTCTCATTATCAATGGGTTGACAATAGGCTTACTATAAGTACGTTGTAAACAAAGCCGGGACCAATCATTATCTGCTTGTCTGGCGGACCATGAAATATTACGATTTCGGCTGTTGCTTTTCAGCTTGGGTATTTTAATGCCTTGTCTGAAGTCTAATCAGAGGCGGTTTTAGGGTATGGCGGACAGGGCGGTAGCCCAGGGCCCCGTGCTCAAGAGGGGCCTCGCGCTTTCACCTCGATTCACCACTTTCAATTTTTTTTTACCTCGATTTCTCCACAACCCACAACAAAAAGAAACGTCTGTCTGTATGTGATTTTGATCGTATCAATGTCTGTGATCGAACGTCGTGTATTTACGTCAACTTACGTCAATTATCGACGACGAAATCGCACAATCAAGCGATGCTTCGAAATCTTTCTTCCACATAAACACGTTCTTTCCGATCATCGATCGTTCGGTGATGGAATTGGATACACGGTTGAAAGCATACGAAGGACTTTCGGATAAGTTTGGATTCCTCACCAATCTACACCTGCGAACACCGGATGAACTTCGATTTTCAGCACAAAATCTGGCGGAATCCTATCCTAATGACTTAGATGGAGAAGTTGAGTCGGAGCTTATCCATTTTGCAGCAATCATCGAGGGTCTGCTGGCCGACAAATCATTAGCAATCGGGAAATGTTACGAAATTGGCGTTTTTCTTCAGTTAAAGGAAAATAATTTATTGGAAGCATTTCCAATTATTTACACCATGATGAGCATATACTTTTGTATCTTTGTCGCCAATTGCAAAGGAAAAAGATCGTTCTCGAAGTTGAAATTAATTATAGACTATTTACGCAACACTATGGGCCAGAAGAGACCTTCTTCTCTGGCCCTTCTATCCATTGAAATAAACTCCTGCGCACACTGGACTTCAATGATGTGATAAATACGTTCGCAGCAGTGAAGGCTGCTGTGCTATTCGTTCTGTTAGTATTCGTTCCGTAAATTAAATTTTTGTTACGAAATTTGTGTTATGTTTGCTCACTAAACTTAAAACTAGGCGTATTAGTCTTTAGAATAATTTTCTTAGGAAACTATTTGAGTTTGGCCCCGGTATGAATTAAATCTTGCCCAAATATGGTACAATCGCGAGATCAATAATGCCCCTAGATTGCCTACTCTTGGGTCCCTAATATAATATTTGTCAAATTTTGGGGTGAAACTTCGAAACTTTATATGGTAAATCTTAGCCTTTGACGTACTATTTTGGTCCAATCTTCAGTCACCCCCGCTTATTGGAACTCCGTCTATTCGGGAACTTTGAGTATTACAGCCAAAAACGTCCATCGGCTCTTCAGTCAGCTTCTCTTTTTGTACTCTTTGATATATACACACGCTGCACTGCATAAAAGAATTATTGCACACGATAGGCACGCTGAAAGCCCTAAATTGGGTGAGATATTGACAAATATACATCTCCTTAAAAGGGCCCCTTGTTGGGAAAACCCCGCAGATTGCTGTGACTTGATTATGTCATTGTTAACATGTTAAGTAGGAAAATTATTTAGTATGTCCTATGCTGACAATACACAAATGTAATTGCATTGTCATTAACGCATTTTCTAATAATGATTGTTATTTGATTATTGAAAGTTATATTTGATCATTTGCTGTTTTGTGATATATGCTAGATGAATTTGATGTAAACGCCAGAGAAAGAGACGGAGATTGTAACAGATTGGAGTGTCAGAATAAGAGTATCTTGATTAATAAATAAGAGTGCGATAGATCACCAACAAGGAATGCTGGTGTTTTTATTATGAGTAGAACGTCACTTATCCTGAGAACTAGCACGAAGATAGGCAAGTCGTATTCGATTTACTTTATCTAACACCCCGCCTTGGAAAAGTGCCCAGGACCCCATACGTCGGGAAACCGCCCGTGGGTCTAATTGTCCAATTAAATACGAACAGATTTCCCTTGAACACCTTAGCAAATAGAATTCTTTTCAAAACGCCTACAATAGACTGTGTAGAAGCCATAGGTCAAAAACAACGTAAGCATGTAAAAAGAAACTGATCAGACTGAGGCTTTCAAACGTCGGCATTTACTAAAATAATCATAAAGGCCCATGTGCCAGTTATTAATAGGAAGGAGACCATGAAGTATAAACATTGCATTGGAAAAGTTCCATTATTTTAAGTGGGTACAGCTTCTGAGCAACAAATTTTACATAGTCAAAAGAGCAGCTAATGTCATAATACTTTGATTCTTGGGAAACATAATAATGTAAATGGAATTTGTGTTTCGATTATGCTTGGTCTTCTCAACGGTATCTAAAGTGTTATTTACGGTTTTAAAGCCAGACCTCTGGAATTTGAAACCTGAAATTCGAGGAATTAAAATTAGGTCTACAACCTCGACCGTTTTATCCACAGTTCATTCTCCGGGCCCCGGGGATGTTCTGTTGGCTACAATGCAAAACAATTGAATTGTAACTCCCACTTCCACTGGTTTCTACTGGTACTACCCCGAACTCAGGGGTTTAGAGGGTTTTAATCAAGATTATCCAATGCTCAGGCCCCGGCAGGACAATCGTCACAGGGAGCATCGTTTTTATACCCATATCCTTCTCGTTCCAACCACCAGGTTCAAAGGAAGAGCTTTTCCAAAATTAAATTCTCACGAGAAGAGATTTTTTAAAAGTGATTGAGAACTACCTTAGAGAGTATCTTACTGAAAAAAATTGCCAATTTTCAAGCAGCTTTGTAGAAAATCACATCAGACCTTAGTATTCTTTCCACAGTATCTGGTGATGTTATTAAGTTTACAAACACCCCACCGGTGTTTCATACCAGTCTCCTTGATAAGCAGTGGAGACTCCCCCTACAAACACACAACAGTACAATCTTCATTTCCTTACGATTCCATATGTAGAGAATTTCGTCATCAGGCTAGGGAAGAGTCACTTCTTAAAAATCTGTTTTTATGAGAGTACACATGAACCTGAAGAGTTTATTTCATCAATTTTTAATTTTCCCAAAGTGACGGCAATGTTAGGCTGATACTAAATTTAAAACGTCTCAACCAGTAGCAGTATGTCGAGTATGTCCATTTTAAGATGGAGAATGGCTGAATGGCTTCAGTTGATCTGAAGGATGCTTACAATAGTGTTAAGATGCATCCTGACTACCAGAAATATGTGAAATTTTATTGCACCCAAACATTATATCCTGGATGTATAGAACATGCTACGATGATATGGGACACAGTACAATCTGCTGAAAAAAGAGAGGAGGGTCTAGCTGTTGTATGGCTTGATTTAGGAAATGTCTTTGGTTTGGTACGGCGTACGTTGCTGGCGTGCGCGATGTTTTGGACTCCTAAAGAAGTAGCAATAATAATGATGGACCATTTCAACTTATTCACTACAGATGACTTTACTACGGTGTGGCAGAGGTTGCAGATCAGAATAGCTGCTTGTTGCACTATTTCTGTCATTTGGTTCATTCGAGCAATGGAAGTAATATGGTGAGGAGCCAAAATAGTCGAAACAAAAAACATGATGATCAAGGCATCAAAGAAAGCATTCATGGATGATGTGACTTGGCTTATTCCATAGGTATCTACAATGCAAGAAGTCCTGCAAAGGCTCAATCAGTTAATCAAATGGACAAGAATGAGTTTCAAGACCAAGAAGTCATGAAATGTAACCCTGATAAAAGGAAAGCAAAAGGAGCACAAATATAGCATAGCTGGTGATACCATTCCATTAGTATCAGAAAAACCAGTTAAAAGTCTAGGGAGGATGTATGGTGGAACTTTTATCCGACCGTCACGCAGAAATCAACATTCAAGAGCAGATGGTTCAGAATGTGGTGCGTGCAGTTTGCATTTTTCTCGAGAATCCAATGGCTACTGACTCTATACGAAGATGCAATATCAAGAAAATAGCGAATTGCACAGCCATTTCATATAAACGGCAAAAGAAGAGGCGCCAAAACCGGACGTGGTTCCTGCTGATGATGTTCTGATCGGTTGAAAATGTATAACGTACTTTCATCCAGAAATAAAGCAGATGGCCTTCCAAGGCACAAACGCCGTGTTTACATCAATTTCTTCCACATGTGCTAATGGATTATCATCATGCCCTAGGCAATTTACCAAGCTCCTCATACCACTTTTAGCTAGGCTTCATGAAATGAGTCACCTTGTTCGTGGCATACATTGATGACCTGCATTTACAGAGTGACTCATACGAGGGTTGTGTTCATTCAGTCATAGATACTGTAGTCATGTTTGATGACCTTGGATTTGTTGTTCACCTTATAACCGTTTACAGTTTATACCAAAGAAGGAAGTTGATTCGTTGGCTCATTCAGCTGTTGCCAAAAAAACAGAAGATCAGAAATTTTGTTTTGTATGTCTTGCCAAACAAGGAACACCTGCCAGTTGAGCATGTACCTCGCGTATTTGGCTATTTTATCTCCAGTTTACTTGCAGTAGGCGATGGTGCCATATTATAGGCAGCTGGAGAGATAAAAAGCCGTGGCCGCTCAAGGCAATAAGGGTTACTATAAGGCACCCATGTCAATCTCAAAGTTAGCTCAAAAGGAGCTCCAGTGGTGGCTTAATAATATAGATATTGCATGTAGTGTAATTTACCCTCCGAAGGTGGGTAAGGCTGGGGTGCAACCCTGAATGCTGCATCCACTGGAGGCATGTGGACCCTAGGGGAGGTCAGCCACCACAATTATCTGGAGTTATCTGCAGCATTCCTGGTTTTAAAAATGTTTCTCCTACTGTGCTCATTGTCATGTTGAAATCTCGACAGACAATACTGCTGCTGTCAGCACTTTTAATAATATGGGCATTTGTCACAGCGACGGCTATCATTCAACAGTTGCATTGTGGGAATTTTGTATATCTAACTAATAATATTTTGGTTACTGCAGCTGACAAATAATCGAGAGTATTTTCATCAGAAGATGCTGGGTGGCGCACCGGACTCAACGTACAGTATCGTTTGATATTCAAATATATGATATCAATTGAAGACGGCGGAATTTTTCCACTGTAGGCGTCTGTAAGCCAAACACTTCAACCACCTGATATAAACAAACGAAAAAGCTCCGTCTTACAGATTAGGCCAAACTACAAATTCTGGTGACCTAAAGGATCCCTTTGACAACGGTAACAATAAGCTCTTGGGAAGCAAAATAACCTATACTTTAAGGGTAGCTTTGGAAACAATGGGTTTATCAAATATTTGCACAGAACGTATTCAGGGCAGACAAAGTAGCCCCTTTGTGTCTTTTGTAGATATTCGATAAAGCTGATGCAATATTGCAAAGAGGAGTGCTATTATGAATTAAAACTACAAAGTAAAGAGGTTTAAAGTGAAAGGCCTAGTCTGTATATTTATTCACAAGGCCAGCTTTTCACGTGGCCCGGGCCATTTTGCAATTGTGAGGACTTCTGGTTATTGTAGCACACTCCTAGCCTGCGTGTAGACTATCCTAGCTGAAATGGATAGTCTACGCATCAACGAAGATATCCCTGTATTGCCTCGTATTGTCCCTACGCTCGCTATTGTTATTCTATTGTTTAACAGCTAATCAAAATGGTGCCTCAGCATCCCAGCGACATCGTACAAGCAATTCTATTGGGTAGTGAGATTCCACTTGTTCCTTTCACACCATGTCACCGCAGGCCGTCGCAGGTCACCAGCTCGCGTTGCAACTTGTTTACTCTGTGGACGTGCTCAGTCTTGAATAGCAAAACTTTTACTAAAATGGATCGAAAACGAAAGTCTAAGCGGAAGAAAACATAGTTCTTCACAGAAAGTGAAAATGGACGTAGACCGAGTTTTGCTGCAGTCAATAAAAATAACATTAGCAACCTGTTAAGTAACCTTAGCCCTGAAAGTGTATCATATCCATAGCAAGCTTTGCCCTGACCCTGAAAATCGAGTTGCTTGTATGAGAAAATGTGTACTTGTCTTACGAGAACTATTTTTGAATTGATGGAAAATAAAAAGTGCAACAGCATGTGAAAGCACTACAATCGATATTTATGGATGTGTATGAGTATTTATTATTTTGCTGCTTTTTATAAATTGATAGGAAGTTTTTGTTTGTTTTTGCTAGGCAGTGTCTGTTATGAAGTTTTCTTGCACTGTACCAAAGGAAATTTCATGCAGTCGATTTATGTAATTAAAGAGTAGTTTTAGGTTTAGTAACAAACGCAAATTAGGAAGGCAGGGGATACATACATGATAGATGTCTACTTAATTCCGCAGGCTGCCGTAAATAAATCTTTTTTTATGCTGATTTTAAGCGTGTCACTGCCATGTAAATAGAAAGTTTGAAGGTAAATCACGAAAGAGAACCCGCACGAGAGTTTTCATGATTATCTCACACACTTTTATAGATCATTGGTTCTAACCCCAGGCCTTCACGGTTTTTCCTGATCTAGGTGAACTTGATTCTTGGATAATTCCAACTTGCATTCCTTCAATTTAGTTATTTTCTCAAGCCGTGTGATATGTTCACAATCCTGTTTTGTAAAGGGGCATAGTAAGTTTTTAATAAGAGTTCGTTATTAAACTACTGAAAGCGAAGACATCGTGTATTTTCAGCAATCGGTTGTTCTAAGGGCACTTGAATGTGGGAAAGGGGCCTTTCATACGCTGTATGCATCGCCGTCATATGTGCATTGGTTGAAGGCATACCCATAAATATTCCTTAACATTTGGTACCCCCAGTTTACCCCTTTGAGCGCCATCATACTATTAGTCGTGAGGTACACGGTACAAGTGCTTTCCTATATTGATAATTTGGGAAATTAAGAACTCGACGATATTTGTGAAGCTCCAAGGAAGCAGGGAAGGCAACACACGTCTTCTGAGCGTTTTTCATTATTTCGTTGGCAGTTTCCTTTTATTTTTAAAGCATACCTTATAGGTAGCGAGCTACAGGCGGCTTTTCAAAAAGCATATTGAACAAAATAACAAGCGACGTACCACCTTGCCGTAAATTGTTCCAGGGCTTGAGCATGCGCATATGTGGCTTAGATGGCACGGCTAAGATCTCGTATACCTTAACGCTACGCAAAAGGTATAAATGGACAATTGTGTCTTAGTTCTCGCTGCCAATAGCTGACAAGTTCGTCAAAAGCTTACCAAATGTTCCCTAGACAAGGTGGCAGCAGTTTGGCGTGAATATTTAAGCCTGGTCGTGACCAGGGGACTCGAACCTAAGGCAGCCCCGTCATTTCCCATTTTTGACTTTCATAGATTCAGACATAACCTGAAATAGTAGAAAAAAGGTTAAATTTGTCTTACTCCAACATCCCAAATCTTTAATATCGAACGCTTTTTCACGTCTCTGAGAACATGACACGATAGGTGCTAATATCATTTTTGTAGATTTATGATTCGTTATTTAGTGTAAATACATTTTGCTTTTCGTGGTAGAAGTCAAAATCGCAGAAAGTAGTCATTAACGAGTAGAATGTTCATTATTTGAATTGAATGGAAATGTCGTCTGATATATTTATGATATATCTCAATTTTGTTGATTTTATATCAAGATTAATTGTAGTTGTGTTTTATTTTATTTTAGAGTGTACTATTAGACATTGAAAGCATTTGTTATGTAACTATCGTTCTTCCAAAGAAATTGCGTTTGTAAATAGATTGGTGAACAGTTCCATAATTTCAAGTTTGGAATGCCGAACCATTCAAGCCTGTTTGTATTTAGTTGAAGTTTGTTCTCTCTCCTCCACTCGCGCCATCTATTGATTGTGTGTGGAAACAGAATTCAGCGGATATTCTTTTTTCATTTTCTTGTCGTTATTTACTTCCACTAGTTGCTACTTTGCTTTTTTCTTTTCGTATTTTTCCTCTTCCCCGCAGCTCCTCTTTCATATTCTTCCTGCTATTATTTCTTCTGTTCTTATACTTCATTTTGTTCCTCTTTGTCTCATTGTCCCTTGCGCCTCTTCTTCTTTTTCTCCTCCTTTGTTTGTAATTCCATTCTTATCGTCATTTTATCATCATCTTCTTTCTCTTGGCTTCCCCTTTTCCTTGCTCTTCTCCCAGCTTTCTGTAATCTCTTTTTTTATTCTTCTTTTCGTGCTTCATTTGTTATCCCGCTGAAACTCCAAGATATCCAGACATCCTTATTGGAGCTATTACCCATCGTATGTCAGTGGTGTTCTCGATAACTGGCAAGAAGCAGAAATTGGGGCATTTTTATCAAAACTGGTTCGGTTCGGTATACGGTAAAATATCGAAGGAAAGAAAACAGATTAGGTGGGCACATAAAGTAGAAAATGTAATTGGACTGACCTTGTTTCGAGCTCTCGGGAAGGAACATCGTAATGTCTGGAATCAAAATTTGCATTATTACAACAGCAGTTTCGGAAACCGTAACTATCTTTTAGGAGAACACTAAAAAAAAGAGCAAGAAGAACATGATGTAGAATACGAACAAGGAAACAAGGGGAAAATCAGCAGTAAAAAGTAGAATGAGTAACGAAAGAAGAAGAGTGACCACCAGAGGTAGACCAAGAACAACAAGACAAAAGAAGAACAAAAACAACAAGATGTGGAGTAAGAAAAAGATGAGCATCGACATGTTAAATACAAAAAAGTAGAGTAAGAAGAGGGGGAAAAGCATACTGTCGTGACCAACAGATAAATCTTTTTAAATACAACCTAGCCCACGAAATACCTTCAATCGTCAAAACCAACAGACCGTTTCCTTGCAACACATATGCATGCCGCATGTAATTAGAGTGCTATTGAGAAAATCTTGGAAATATTGATGAACCTCGGCGGTCATGTCTCTGCTTTCTATCCCTCTATCTTTATACTAATTGTTCAGCTGGATATTAAATTTCTGTTATGAAAAGACACTAGAGAAATAGAAAATTTGTCACCATCGGGACTTATTAAATTTCTCTTTGTGAAGTATGCTTGTTGCTCCCAGATTAGCTAGACCTGTGATATTGGTGACAATACTTCAAAGGCCTCGCTCTTGATACGATACCAGCAGTTGTTTTCATTTGTCGCTTCTCCAGTTTTTCATCTATCTTAGAAGAACTTACCAGCCTTTGTTTCCAAAATCATGTTTTCCTGCATAGTGAAGATTGCACCTGTGTCTTCTGTCTTCAAAAGCTTTCTGGTGTCTTTTCCGGTAAGTACTATACCTCAACTAACTGTTTCTGATAAGTAAGATACTCGAGAAGTAGAATAAATTAGACTGAGTTGCCTAGTTGCAAAGGACAGGTCTTTCTCAGATGCAGTACAGTTTTGCATCGTGCCACTCAATTGCTGCTCAAGCAACTGTAATTGAAAAGTTGTTTAGTGGAACAAAATTTGAATATTGCGTTAAGTAAATGATAAGTTTAACTAAACGTTTTCGCCATACACTGATCACAGCAATCGTATGGAGTAAAGTCAGAAAGCTTCGACGATGAATTGAAAAAACATGCTTTGCTCTTCTCGTTTCCTATAAATTCATCGTCAAAGCTTCTTCACTTCTCTCCATACGACTGCTGTGATCAGTGTATGGCGAAAACATGTATCGAAATGAATCCGTTACTCAACGCAATATTCAACTGTAATTGACGATAGGGATTGTAATCCTTGGAAAGGCATGGATCTTCCAGACCTGTTACTCTTAATACTTTCGGATACCCAATAGAGTCTGCTGGGCATTCCTAATCTCAAATCCTGTTATATTTTCCGGAGTTACGATATTTTTCATCATTTCTGGGTCACTGCAAACTGGAACTTGTTTGGGATAGCTAGTCTCTGATATTTTTATTGGAGCCCTACAGGGTTCTGAGCCAGACCAGACTTCCTTTTTTTTCCCTTTACCAATACTTTTGAAGTGATAAATACTTTCTACACATGCTAGTGATACTAATTTTCCTCCAAGGACATATTAAAATGCCCTTCATAGAAACTGACTTATAACATGAAGGTAAATACTAACAGAATTGTACAGTTGGTGCTGGACGGCGTATGCGCTTTAGTGTCATCGAGACTGATCTAAAATGGCAAATCATGCTGCCCATCGAACGTCACTCTTGTTATATGTATTCACGTGCTGTAGGAACAGTTACCAATCAAGTTTGAGTCACGTTTATGGGGATGTTTTACATAGCTGCCCATGAGTTTGCTTGAAACTTCCGTATTCTACAATCCGTCTACAATCCGAAGAGACCCCCTCCCCCCCCCCCCAACCCCCCCCCCCCACCCCCCGCCCCCCCCCCCCCACAAACCCACGCCCTACCTCTTGTTAGAACGCAACATACCATCACATTGATAATACTTGGGTTCTTACTCAGATAGTATGATTTTAGCCGTGTTAAAATTCACTTACCATTCAAGTTATTTATTAAAACGGGAGACCCTTATATCTTATGCATTTACAGTAGAAAATCACTACCCAGCCAAGCTGAATGTCAATATATTTAAAGGTAAATCTACTGAATTTGATAGTCGTGAGCAAACACACAAAGGCTAAGCTAAACGTGTGCACGAAGTGTGACCAAAGATCACAAATTTTGTACAACGTATTTTCTAGAAGTTCTGTTAGGAAATAGGATAAAAGATAAAATTGATGTTCGCACCAGGTAACTGAAGATATTGGGAAAATGACGAAATCTTTTACCAGTCTCGCCAAAAAGATGAAGTGCGCTATTTGCGTGACACGGGATCAGATGTTTTCATGCCTGTTGAGAAACTGTAAATATGAGAGGACCTTCATGGGGTGTAGGGTGTCTCCTTGACAACAGGGTGAGCAAACAGACGCTATGATCTTTTAACCTCGTTTCGATTCGACATTCCTGTTATTGTCTGATCACTTTTAACTTCAATGGCGAATGTTGATGCTTGCAAGACGCCGAACAAAACGTGTCTTAAATACCACAAACAAATGGAAAATAGTAAAATACATTACTGACAAAGAAAATTGAAGCTCTGTTAATGAAAGAGGGACAATAAACGTCACGTTATGTTGTGGAGATCGTCCTTAGTAACTATTTTACGTGTTTGAGCTGGATTGTCAAACTGCCTGGCAGTCTTTGATTTCCCTTGTCTTGGTTTGCATCGTAGAGGTTTCAGGTTGGTGGAGTTGTAATTGAGTATAGTATTATAATCGTCGTAGGATTAACATGTCTGGAAAGGATTTGGAATCTGGGGTACGGTATTGGCGTTTCTGACGTTAGATCATGACGATATGATATGCCTCATAGACGAATTTAATAGCAACTGTACATGTGGAAATAAACGCTTCTAATTGAGTTTCAACAATTGACTAATGGAGTAGAAAGTTGACACTTTCAATTCCCATACGCAATTCTTCGATAAGTTGGGCGTTTAAAAGTGATCCAATTTACAAGAGATCATTGGTAATTGCTTATGGATTATTGGGCTCTCTGCGATCTGGCACAAACTGACCCAGCTGAGCAAACGAGGAAGCTGTTCGGTCAAGGCACGATGGGGTCGTTGAGAAAGTCATTGTGGATGTGATGTTAAAGAGCAGCATATGGCCCACCAAAACTACAAGTTTGGATGCATGACAGGATGCTCAGACTTAACACCATCGACTTGCCGCCAACTTCCAGCGTAATTAAATGAAAATCTTCAATGGATGGACTTTGAGATTCAGAGATTAGTCCCAATCTAAACACGAAATTATTACCGACTTAAATGTATCATTATCTTTGTGACATATACACCTGCATTTAAATTGCATTTTCGGGGAACTTAAATGGGTTATAGAATGGCCATTTTAGACATTACACCTGCTTGACACAATCCAACCACGTGAGATATTTTCACACATTTCAGAATTGATGGTGTGAACGTGTGAGGTCCGTTCAAACCCTATAAAAGCTTGAGAAAATAACACGTGCAGCATCTCTCCACATTTTGAAGATGCCAGTTCTGTCATCAAGGTATGAGCCCGTTTTTATTGAAATGTTTACCAATACTTTCTGACGAAACTGGCCGGTACTTCTACTCTAATATTTAATCATTGCTTCCACTTTAGTATGTTTTTCGTATCCTTCTCCTTTTTACAAATTTATACCGATATAAACATTTTTGTGCATCATTAGCGATATCTCTGTGCTCTCTTTGTAGGCTATTCAGTGATCACTCTTCAGCCTTACTGCCGACACGCCCTATTGATTCTACTGATCATTTTTCAACGAGCAATTATTTTTTGTTCCATTTACCTTTTTCTAAGCCACGATCCCTAAATATCGCATCAAAAGAATATCCTATGAAGTGAAAGTGAAAATGTAATGACTCATTTGAAAATTATCGGATCTAGGAAGTATCAGATGTAGTTAGTTACGAGAATCCAACTCTTATGCTTTTGTTATCCAAATCAAAGATGTCTTGTTTTTCAAGTAAGGTATATGTTCAGCTAACGATCCGCCGAAATTGAATCATTCCCGACTCATATATGGTACATGTACCTTCAGAGGTATGAGCTTAAAATCCTATGGCTTTTAGACTTCAGGGGTTATTGGATGATGAGATACTGCTATGTTTCTATGTAGGAACATTTCAAGCTTTCAGGACATACATTTTGCAAAAAAAGACAGCAAAAAGAAGGTAAAACTTTAAAATAAATATGATTAGGAAGGAAATATTGAGTCTATTCAATAAAAACGCACATGTACCTTGTGCACACCTGGCATAAATCGTGAGATAAGGATCTTCATGTCTACCGATGTCCCAGAACGTTCGTTTGATCGATCATATGAAACAATCTTTAATCTGATAAGAATAATAGCTGGGTAATAATAATTTGACAAGTATTTCAAACATTTTTTACGATTTCAACTTCATTTGAAGGGGCAAGTTTTGAGATATTGCATATGATTGTGGCTTCAATGTAAAGAAAAGTATCATAATCATTACTACCATGAAGTTCCGTCCTCTGCGAGTTTCAAAGAGTGACAAGAGCTCCAATTTCTTTTTCCATGTGCATAACTAACAGATGGACGGTTAACGATTTTAGTCCACGCCTCGGTATTGTCAGCCTAGTCTGTCCTTGGTCTGCCTCGC
>JAAAKM020006971.1:135990559-136003220 GCA_010016025.2 Alatinidae sp. Z8VKAUB7J3 | reverse complement strand
AGCGCGCCTCATTGTTCACAGGACACAATGTTTCAGCTTTCCAAACGGTCGAAGCCGTCAGCACATAAAAGTTGAGGGCCCTTGAGGGAAAGGTCGTAAACCAATGTCCAACTGAAGTGGGTACACGATAGCGTTTCTAGCTCAGCTCCTCATTCAATTATGGCCACAATTCAAAATAAATGTAACGTGGGTCTGTAGACGCCTCTAATGCTGCAATAGCCGGCGAGAGACAAGTTTATCCGAATTGTTGGTGTAAAATTACAAGAAGGCCAGCTTCCGTGTTGAACAGACGTAGTTGCTCTCTACAGTTAGGTTGTCAGACACAGGGATACCTTACTGAAATGGTACAGTAAGCATTTCACTGCTGTGCTACACTGTTCTTTGCAGTTACAATGCAATTTTATTTCATGCGACATACCGTCACCAAAGTCATCAAGTCTTTCGTGGTTGCTTAGCTATGTAGCATAGGTCAATAACACATTTGTTTCGTAGGACGGTGCACAGATTAACGCCAGTGCGAATTTGATTCCTGTCGTGTGTTGGTACTGCAGACGCTAACAGAGTTGATATAATTAGTTTCTTTAAATTTTCCACCCTTCTTGTCGTGATTCTGTATACGGTGAATTAGCGATTTGATCGCCGTTTCCTTAGGCGAACAGTTTAGTTGTAGGACAGATGGCTTATTCTTTATGTTAATAATTTTCTGTTACTGTTTTAGATATATGAATTCTCTATCAATTTAACTAACCTTGCTGATATATGCCGAACTGTAAAATTACAGGCAAACAGCTGCCAAAGAAAGTTTCTTTTTGATAGAGTGGAATGTTGTAGTTCGATAAAAATGGCTAGACAAATATGACGTCGTGCCTTACATGACGAGGGACTTTGAGGGATTTCTACACCCTCTCCCTTGGGCTAAAGGTACATAATAGGTTTTTGGAGCCTTCCCTTTGGTACCGTAAATTAGAATACCCAAATTTAAGAAGTGCTGCCAGAAAATCCACCACCCTTGTTATCAATAGACCGTACACACACCAAAAGGTATTCAAGATTTCAATACTGTATCAGAAGAGTCACTCAAGTACCTATCTGCCATCTTAGGATGCATCTAGATCTTCATCATCGCCTCTCCGACGATTCTCGTCTCAAAATTTAACTAGGTATGCCCTTACTAAATGTGATCAAAAAGTTGCAATGTCAGCCCCTCCAACCTTCTATCCTACTTTGTAAACACAGCAAGTGGTTACTACGTATGCCCTTTTGTTTTAATGGATACGCAATTTTGCGCCGATATTGTGGGCAACAGCAACAACAATACTTAGCTTCCTTCTCCCTTATGGCGTAGATTTTGTCAAAAATGACGTCAAAAACTGCCTCCTTGTGGGAGAAGTATGCTGAAGAATAACGTATAGTCACTTACAGCTGCGCGTACGGAGAAAACCAAAGTAGCAGTTCGATTCCTCGAGCGAACTATCAAAAAAATTCTCATCACTGGAGGTAGATTTTAAAGAACGTCCTTTAAAATGTTTTGGTGATAACCACAACACTGAGTTACAGCTACGGTTACACAGTGAGACCACTTTTGGAGTTTAGCTTTAGGTTACTATGCTTTTTCTTCCAAGTTTTCATTTAGGATACAATACTTGAACTTTACTCCTGCTTAATATCTTCACAAGTGACTGGTGAAAATATGCAGCAACAGTAAAGTTGGTCACAGCATTTCATCTGAACCGAACGAGTAAACCTGTGAGGTGAGGGTGCCGAATAAGAAGAGGAATCTAATAATTCACCAAGGTTGAGCCCTCTTTAGGCGACACAATTTACTGTCGCTTTCATCATTCACAAGACAACTTCCTTTTGTCGCAGAGATTTTACTCTTTTACTCAAGAGCGTCTGCTATGGTCAGTGGCTGCGGTATAACTTTGACAAATTGTATCTGGTTAAAATACGAAACGTTTCGGTTTTTTCTTACTGTCTTTTAGCAGACGATTTTACTGAGTGAAATCTGTTTGACTCCGTTCCTTACCTCTTTATAGTTCGAATTTAGAAATTACTACATCTGCTTTCAGGAAGCAATACCTGTCTCCTATTGAACACGTTGTTGTAGTTCCTTTTTCTTTCAACAAGAACATTTCCTTTCCGACTTTCCTTTAACATGAGTTGCCGTGGTATTCTGCCCTCTAGATCTGGGAGTCGAACCTTGATTCATAAAAACGCCATCGGTGACGTAAGCTAGGTCTTCGGTCTTACAGTGTTCTATGCTAAGAGACTCGCGTATTTGGGATTCGTCCGACCAGTGCTGGAGCGTACAACTGCATCATCTGCTTACAACGCTACGTAGCCCATCATATCTTCAAATAAGTCAGGAAACATAGACGCTTTGACTTTCTGTTTTGCCGTGGTTATTCAAACTTTCCTCCGCGCGCTGTAATATTTCTTGGTAAGGTTCTTCATTTGCGGCTTTCATAGTTTGTTCAAAACGTCTAGTATAAAATTAAGCATCGAGATCCCGAAGGTCGATTATCTTAAGAACGTATTAGGCTTTGTTTCCCTTTTGGCTGAAGTAAATTTAATTTAACTAGACTTCGAGATTCAACTTTCATCCCTAGCAACCAAATGACCAATCAGAATAATCTCCAGCGGACATTAAAAGGCTCATTCCATATTCAAATAAGTAGCGCAGACTGCTCCGTTTAAAGTTTGTGGCATTGTGAATAGTGACTAAGGTGTTTATCTGAATGCAAATACCTATTAAAGCCAAATTTAATGACTGACTCTCCGATGACAGTCTATAGCGAAATGCAAGCCTTGACTCCTGCAATCAAGGTAAGCAGCTTTAAGTCTCCATGAATACAAACATTTTTCATTAGGCTTAGAAGCTATCCCCTCAGAATTTCAAAGCATACAATGCTATCGCCTTATAGCACAATGCAGTTAAAATTCTTGACTTTTAATGGAATGTTTATGTAGGCATAATCAACGTTTTGGTCATCTGAGAGACTCGCGTATTTAGTAACGATGAAAGTGGAGGGAAAAATTAAATCACTCTTATCCTTGACGTGATTTACACTTTCTGTTTACGTGCTTTTTCTTATGGTTGAGACCTCAACATATACGTGCACCCATCAGACGGAATTAAGGACCCTCGTTAACACCACCTTCACCTGCACCTGCACATCCGTAAATACGTGTAACTAACAGATACAGCAGGGTGAAGTATGGCAAAAACTACCATCGAAATTTGTCTTGTGGGCGTGCGATTCGGCTTTCAGACGTGCGAATTGTTGCATGCCTCAGGTTCACGTTTACAAGTACTTGACGATACTTACTTGGCTCGTAAATGCGCTCCATAGGTAAACACAAACGCCAAGTCCGACGCTCAATATGTTTTGAGATGACCAATCGACGAGATTTAGATAAAAATCGTCCTAAAAAGTAAGGAAAGGGTAAACAGTCACGTAAAAACCCTTAACTGAATTCCCTACGTGAAGTGTAGAAATGGAAATGAAAAGGCTATCCTTTGATGACATGCCTGTCTGAGTATAAGCTCTAGAAGCTTATTATACCCTCAGGACGAAATAGCAGCACGAGGTAAAGCAGACATACGGCCTACGAAACAATTTTGAGCAGAGAATGGTCAATTATCTCGCAGTACACGCAAAACTACAAATGAAAACCACTTTGTAATATAGTAAATCTGATTTCTTCGACACGTTTCGGCACTCCCAGTATTGCGTGTACTGCGAGATAAAAAGACTTTTAGAAAATTAGAAGGAGTCGCCGTACGTCTCACAAAATGTATCAGTGACGTTAATTACAATACGTTTTGTAAGGACAACCAACTGCTTCCCAATTATACAAAATATGTATATATAAAGAATCATCGCGTGTTGTTTAACTCAGTTGGTTGAGCACATGCCACGAAAGCGTAACTTACAGGTTTAAGTCGCGGTGGTGACATGTTTTATATTTCTCGAGTGTCTTTACAAAAACTGGTATATGTATAACTACAGGCTTTAACATGCGAGTACATTATTGTATGAACAAGACCCATGTGAATACCAATCAATGAACATAATTCAGAGTTTGTTAACTGCAGTTGCCTTACTTTTCACTCAGAACCGTCGAGCAAATTAAAAGGCTTACTGGTTTAAATTATCAAATGATTAACTGATGTATGAAACTTACTTGAAGATCCGGGGCGTCCAGTACTTTGAATGGAACTCGCGATATTTTACGAAGGGGCTGAATCAAAGTAAATCAGAAAAAAATCACCTTGACACGGAACTGATATCCTTCAGATGCCATATAATGGATCATTAGCAAGTGTAAAGGGAACACCATGGCTACCTTGTAGCAGATAGCCTCAATTAAGGCCATGGGGCATGCAGTCGGTGAGGCAAGAAGTGAAGGGAAGTCGCAAACGCTGCCACGCAAGGCTTATGAAGAAAGGGTCCAAGTCTATGCGACAAGAGCTTCTGTTCGTTGGTCATCGTGAATCAAGTAATTCCTTGATACGTTAAGGTAGGTTTTGGAAGATCCATTTGAGTAGAGTTAAACACCGTCTTATTCATAATTTCTGGTGCGCTACATTTATTGGTGATTGAACAAATGCCAACGAGAAGAAGCCCACAGGGCACCAACATTTTACAGCTACAACTCAAGACCTTCGCTGTCTCAAAACCTGCATATACAGAAGAGCATTATAAACCAATAAGATGCAAAGACATGTACAGCTTATGTCATAAGTCAGTCCAGCTGTGCAATGCGCATGCTGGGTGCGCATTAAAAACTGGCAATGTTTACAACTTTGCCTCTATCCACACATTCTGAAGAATCTGCTTACTGTCTCTTACACGAAGTATTCGTTAGCGTATTTAAACTGCACCATGAACCGCGGCAGTCCAGGCTAGGTCCTGGTTGCCTATTTGATTTACAGAGAAGAACAGAGGACAGCCGTGCCAAGGGCCATACTAACCCCAAAAGCGCATGTGTTGATCCAAAAGAAGTTCATATGTGTTACACAAGATATCAGCTCATCCCATTTGTTTTTATATTGTCGTTTTCTTTCAAATCAAGTCCATTCGTTTCTGAGGTCGCTAGAAATGAAGGGAGCTCTCAACTCTTTATTCAGGATTGTTACCAATCGAGAGGGAAGACAACTGCAGTGTAAAAGAACGTGATCACCTCTGCACCATCTTTAGAACAATGTGATCATGACGATGGTCTATAGCCTAGTAAGGCTTTAATTCATTGTAGAATCATGAAACCTCTATGAAATCTTGTCAGCTCCATATTTGTTTTTTGATTTTAGACCTTGAAAAATTACGCACGAAGCTTTTCTTTCAATTATCTGACTTTAACGTATAATCTATATCTGATGCGAATCCTTGATATGAATTGGAAACTACTAGGAATATTATTTCGTCACTTTCGCGTATAGGCCAAATACCACCCGAAACAAACTATTTTGAAGGTGAAGTATGCAAAGCTTGGAAGGTTTTATCTTGTACCCAAATTCCATAACAGATATTTTAATGTTTCAGGATGGCCAGTAGTTTCTAATTCAGGACACTTTACAGAACGAATTTTAGAATTTCTTGATTATTATCTACAAATGACTGCGGGAAGAGTTAAATTGTACGTAAAAAATACCACTCAGAATTGCCAAGAATAGAAGACAATATGTACTTTTGCATAGTAAACGTTGGAGGTCCTTATCCTAGCATACCCCATAAGATGGTCTTCCAACTCTCATTAACACGTTAGAAGCCAGGGAACTAAAGGCTTTTTCAGCAAGCCAATGCTCTTCTTAGTCGATTTTGTACTCTAGGATGACTTTTTTTGCGTACGAGGGCAGTTTACTTCGACAAATTCGATGAACTGCTACAGGGACTAAATTTTCACCACATCATACTATTTTTTGTTTTTGGCAGCTCTAAGAAACGATGAATAGAGACTTTTACGACAAAAGTCGAAAATAAATGGCTACGGTATATTGATGGCATTTTTATTGCTTGGAATCATGGAAAAGCTTAGCTTCTTTAATTTGTGTCATGCTTTAACCCTTTTTCCAACCTTTAAATTTACTCACACTTATCCCGCAACAAGTAGCATTTCTTGATGTCAAAAAAAACAGTTTAAAATGGTAGACTTACTACTGACTTGTACGTTATGTGATTTGCACGGATCACTACTTGCATATTAAATGGTGTTTTCCATTTCATACAAAGAAAGCAATACCTTAAGGCACTTCATTCCAGGGGGGGGGGAGGGGGGTTGCTAAAACTTTGATCATTGTTATGCATTTAAAGAAAACGATTAATAATTTAATTTCCAAGACAGTTTTGGATATCCTTTATCCAGCTTCAGTTGATTTTACATGAACGGAAAACTGGAGTAAAGATTGCTTTGTCATATTAAAAATACTTCTAGTAATTACCACCTCAAAATGAAGGAAGCATTGCATCTCAATTGGGAAAATCCAGACTTAAACACCCAAAACATGCACAGTACAATACTTTAAGTCTTCAGTATAGCTTTATGTTCACGTGTCATGTAGATCATTTATTTGAATATTGCGTTTAGTAACGAATTCATTTTGCTAAACGTTTTTACCAGACACTGATCACAGCAATTGTATGGAGTAAAGTGAAAACGCTTTTACGATGAATTTACAGGAAACGAGAAGACAAAAACACGTCCTGGAAAATAACTGTCACAAAAGACAAGAAAAGAAGTTGCTCTCTCCCAAAACCTTAATTTCCAACAAGAGTTTTACATGTTCTTTAGACATCTGTAACTTGTTTACAAACGTTTTCTTAGACCAGACAATTAAGATATGCTCCGATGCAGTGTATAGAGGTAACCTTGTCCCTCCCCATAACCCTGAAGATTTTTTTGTTGAATTGATGGAAGTTGCAACACGTGGTGTTGAATTTAGCTTCAATAATGAAATGTATTGACAACAGAACGGGGTAAGCATGGGAAGTCCCTCGGGTCCGGCATTGGCTAACATCTTCGTTGGCTTTTATAAACTTCAACTTTTTGAATCCTCCCAAAAGCCCATTGTTTATTTCCGTTATGTTGATGACACATTTGCGAAATTTTGAAAGGGAGTCCGAATGTGACGAATTCCTCAAAAACCTAAACAACTTACACCAAGCTCTAAAATTTACTTTTGAGAAGGAACACAACAACTCGTTACCGTTCCGTGATGTTTTAATTGAAAAAAAGGGTACTCAATTCTGTAACAAGGTGTATAGAAAGCCTACATTTCCCGGCCAATACATCTCCTTGAGTTCGTTCTGCCCCAAAACGCGTAAAATTAATCTCATCAAAACTTTAGTTCACCGAGCTCTCATGATTTGCTCCGCTGTCGCTCCACGTGTAGTTTATACAACATTATCACCCGACCACAAAGTCTGAATACCTAAGTTTCATGCCAGTGCGAGGCTGGCTGATTTCAAAGACCCAAAACACCTCTAAGCAATGTGACTCTGCCACAGGGCAGAACTTGCTTGAGAACCCAGACTGTGTCAAAGTGTACACGGATAATTGCTTCCCTATCATAGGAAAGGCTAGGTCTGCATTTCATTTGGCCGTACTGGAGCCAGTCCACATAAAAGCAAGAAAACCTTTGCTATGCAGACAGAATGAATTCGTCTTCTCACTAAGCCTTTTCAATTAATCTTGTTTTAGTGGATGCTAATTGGTTAAAAAACATAGATATATATTTATGTAAACTGGTAAACTCTATGAATTAATGAATACTTGTAACTTACGTTTTCGTACCTTTGCAAAATGAATTTTGATAAGCATGTATTCACGTTAGTGGGGTAGAAAGAAGAAAGAAAGAAAGAAAAGCAAGGTGTTTTTTTTCAAAGTAATGACACATTTTAAAGTATACCTCATAATTTTTATTGATTATCAATTACAGCAGTAGAATTCGTTCTGAGATATTTAACACAACGAACCCCCAAAGTAGAAACTGCAGTAACAGCAGGTATAGCGTTAACCAAGAAGTTCTAAGAATGGCTTGAGAAAGGTTCATAAACTCAACATGGCAATTACGTTATTACCAACTCATATAGACACTCTATTGTTTAAATACTATTGTCATTGAGCAGAATGACTCATCATACAATGGCCATTGAACATATTTACAGAATAGAACGCACAACTGTAGGATTAATTTGAAATGTATATATTTTACTGCCATTGTCAGACTCTGCAACCTACGGCACTGTAGTCAATCAACATCAGGAATTGCTGGTTGTACCTTCATCCTTAACTCTTGGCATTAAAATCGAACACTATTAGCAAAAGGCACTTGAAGTAGCTTAGAGTTGAGGATCCATCTTTGTTTTCTGCAGATATTTACCTACAAACATATTTTGAGAACAATAATATACCCTAATCCTTATGGAGCAGTAGGAGAGGGACTATCCATAAGGTCACAATCATTTAAAACAATTCATAAATTACAATCTCTATTAGTTTAATTTTTACTTTATAATAAGGAAATCTTTAATATATTACCAGGCCATCGTTGATGGACATTGAGCATAGTACCTGCCAATGGTTAAATTACAGGCGTAAATTCATATAAGTAAATTACCTGAAATACCAGAGAATTTATTTTAAAATACTGAACCTGCCTGGATACCTTTAAGAGTTAATTTATTAAATGTAAAATACATCATGAACATAAAAAGGTAGATTTGTAAATTACAGATTGTTAAATATTTAACATTCATTTGTTGCCTACACGTGGTTTATGCTTTGTAGTGAAGAGAACAGAAGCATATCAACGAAGAAGAAAAAATAGCAAGCAAGCTCTTCTTCCAAATCAAAAAGTTTTAGGAATTTTTTTCAGAGAAAGTTGATAAGAAACCAAGTATTTGCGAAGGTACTAAACAAATTTTTTAAACTCCCTTTGAAGATAGTTATTATATATTATTTTCCTTTAATTTGAAGCTTACTACTCTATTTTTGATTTTGCTGTTTAAATTTCTACTATCTTCTGTAGGGCCTATCAGGTTCATTATCTCCCATGCATAATATCTGAAAAAACAGCAGGAATGTTATTATAATATAAAGATGCCAATTGGAACATTGAACCAACAAATTTATTACTATCATTTTAATTTGCAAAAGGAAATTCTAATTTCAATAAGAAGCAGTGTAAATGCTAATAAATCCATATTTACTAAGTTCACACAAATGTTTGCATACAGCTTTCCTTGTTTTAACTCTGTTTATTCCCCATTATTTTTTCCATACGTTTATTTATAAAATACGGACCATCAGTAGAACATACAATTGCTGTACTTCTGTTTTCCTTGCACTATTTTAGCATTATTTACCCCTCAAGAAATTGAAAGCAGCCATGCCAAGATATTTTCTTTACTTTCAGTTTCAGTTTTCTCACCAAAATAAAATAAATTTCTCAATTTATAATCGAAATATGGTCTACATGTAACATATAGTTAACTCGCGGTTTGTAAGATTGAAATGTTTAGCACCATAATTAAAGGTTATTAAACAGTTTAATAAGCTTTATTTATGATTCTAAACATTCTGATTTTAACAGTTACCGTTCCCCTGACTTTAGCATCGATAACATACGTAACAGCTTTAGGCAATGAAATACTAGCCTTAGCTAGCAAGGACACTCTTGCTAGGTGCTCTCACCATTTCATAGGAACTGGACATCTGTTGTCTCAGGTATTAATCGCACCACTACAAGAACATGTATTCACCGAATTCTTTCACTCACCTTTAAATTACTACTAGTTATCCAAATAGTACCACATTAACAATGTACAAATTTAGAGCTTAATGGAAGGCTTGGGAGTATATTGCCTCCTTTAAGAACAGATTTCCAAATCTGTTCAAAGTCATATTGTAAATCCATGAACTTGTTTATCTCTGAGTAGACTCAAAGGTAATACACGTCACTAATTAAGAGTACGACCTACAGCCTTTCCTTGGCATGGCCTTTCTTTGGAAAGCATTTTATTTATCCAGAAATTAAATATCTGGCACTTTAAATCCATTTATTAGGCCTGAGTTGCTTATCTTTCTATACCATCTATGGTCATTGATTCTGGCTTCCTAAGTCGATAGCGAAATCTTCGTCCAGTACACCACATTGAAAACAATGAATGAGAAGGGAAATAGTCTTTGGGAGTATTTGTCAATGGTGGTAGGTAGGATCATAAAGTCACTCAGCATCTTTTTGCCAGCCCCAGTACATCCTTTGTACTTTTTCTCTTCATAGGACATGGACCAGGATCGACAGGGTGTGTTGTTCATTCGTCCGTCCCCATTGCACGACTGAAAGAATAAACATAAGAAACACATTACTACATATTTGATGTCTGCTTATCCACTTAAACTCAGATCAATAATAATAGTTTAGTGGGGTAGTGATCATTGAAGTCCCATACATGAGGAGTGGTGAAAGCATAAAAATACTTGCTAGATAGAAGTTCGAGTCAAGAACCGTTGGCAACATTATAAATTATTTAATATGACACTAAAGCAACACTAAACTAATGGTAACCATGAGGTCGTGGGTTCGAGTTCGGTCAGCTAGCACACCATTTCCTTCATTTACATATCTAACACTAGGGCATGGAGCAAGACAATGGGTTGCATTAACTTTCCCCAGCACACACACTCATCCCCAATTATAGTAAGCTTCGCCATGTCCATTCATTAAGTCGATAACGTTGCACCATAGTAATTTTAGTCCCCTTAAAATTACTATGGTTGCAAAGAACAACCTAAGAGAAATAAGTGTGGAATTGTACTCAAAAATAAGGGTAAGTAAAAATGAATAAGATCAGCAAAACCACCGATAAATCGTCTACTTGAAGCTCATTTAACTATCCTTGTATATAATAACACGCAAGTACGAAATAATGAAAGGAAAAATAAACCAAATCTGCAATGCCATCGAGATGGGCTATTCAGAGGGGAATTAAGCCTTTCAAACAAAATCCCGCTGCTAAATTTGTATTCCCGGAAAATTAACCGTGTGAGGGGAACTAAATTAGATCCTAGCTGCTATGATGGGGAGTGAAACAGATTTAAATGGCATCTGTGTATTATTTCACTATAACAGTAATTATATATAGGTGTAACAGACATTATACAAAAAGGGAAGGGAATAAAAACATCAAAAGTTTATTTCAAAATCCTTTGAATAAAAACACGGTACAAACCCAGTTGCTACAGGATTATGGAAGTACTAGTTCTGCATATATACAACTCATAAAGTGACTGCAAGGAAAAGAATTCAGAGTAGGCACATATGCTCCAGAACCTATGTTACATAACATGCACACAGTTGTAATTTTCGTTGGTAAGTGTGTGAATGCCACTTACTTAATTTTGGAATATGGATTGCTTAACTGTGAACAACAAGCATGTTGTTTTGGGTAAACAATATCTGTAACAGGCCCATAGTCAAGGGGGAGGGGCATTAGAGGCATTGCTCTTCCTGATAAAATTTTGCCCCCCACCCCCCGTGAAGGCATTACCAAATTATTTTCCCAATTAAATTTTTGTGCACAGTAAATGCGTTAATGCTGTTGGTTACAGAAAACCAACCTTTCAATGCCAATGTTTCTTTAAATTACCATACATTTCCCAAACTGTAATAACTGATAGTTAATTGTAATATTCAATTCCCATCAACTAATGAATTGCTGTCTCTCAATCAAAACCCCTGATGAGCAGTGGGCCCAATATTGAAACTGCCCTAAATAAACAGGAACACCAACAAAACAGACTAAGTAATAAAGGGCTGCTGGGGTATCCAAGGGCAATGCCCCTCAATTTAGACTACTGGGTAGAGAAGCAAGCCATGAGTCAGGCTCAAATGCACAGTAGGTCCAACTCTCACAGATTATTAAAAGAATCTGTCATCAATGAGACTAGATACTACATCCATTCCTTGCCAACAGACCAAGAGGCAACTTGCCCACCCCCCTCCATAAGAGTTGATCCCTGCCCCCTGCATGGCCTGCTATAGGCCTGATCTGTGATCATTTTTTGCCTAGAGCCACATTTTGTTTGTTTGATGTAAACTTGACTACATCCAACACATGGTAACAGTATAATCCTGCTCCGCAGGTTGTTTTCATTTTCAATTTCCAGTTGGTAAAATATTACACTGCTATACTTTCCTCCAGTACTAGTTTAGAATTCTGTATGTTACTTTCCATACTCATAATGTAGGCATATATCTTGGTGATGATTTAGGAATTGGAAAGGGATATGAAATAGAGATAAAATTGACAATCCTTTCCTGAAATCACGAAATGGTTATTCAAAGTTTAAATACCTTGTTTATTAATCCCATAAGTTCAAAGAGTGTTTTCTTGTGACAGGACTTCTCTCTAAGTTAACATGGCTGTGACAGACAATGAAAATATCTACATACTTGACCCTATTATGTTACAAAAAGATCATGCTATGAAATTCTTTTACATTGTAATAACAACATGTTATTTTAAAAAAATGTTCTGCCTAATTAATCATACTATCATAATATATAATACCATTTTTTGGGGTGGGAGGGGGTAGGTTATATTTAAAAAGGTATAAAAGTGCCTAAAATTTCAACCCAATTAGCCCCACATTTACC
>JAAAKM020006971.1:135951450-135988145 GCA_010016025.2 Alatinidae sp. Z8VKAUB7J3 | reverse complement strand
TCCTGTAAGTTCTCATATCTCCACTCAAGCAAAAGTTTATCTTGCGATCACAAACACAAGCTTAGGATACACATCCCAAAGCTAAAAGGTTTTCGCTAAATTCGTGAAGCACGACAGCATGCGCTTGGTGCAGAGTAAAAGTAGCAAATAATAGGTAAAGAAAATCGTTCCTTTACCAAGATACTTAACTACTTCATTGCAACCGAACCATGAAATGACGACTGTAGAGCCGATGTAAAAAAAATCGACCAACTAGGCCTGCATGTACGACATGACATGAGACAACCTACTAGTTTCCTATCAGTTGGTTTGTCTGACAACTTGAACAATTTTCTGGCCATACATTTGGCGAAAAATGGAGCATGTCTTGCTCAAAATGAAAACCGGATAACAATGGACTTGTCTGGAGGATGTCTGGAATATGCTATCTCAGTGTCTGGGTAACATCACAATGTGTATGATAAGCACAGAACAAACCGGTAAAGCTTATACGCTAGAAAGAACTCAACAATATAATACCATCGATCACTACATCAATGCAGTTTATCCCTACCTTGGAACAGATGTAAGTGTCTTTATTGATTTTGTTCAAGTTGAAGTGTTCATTAGGTCTTCCACATAAACTAATCCAGCGTTTGCATTTCTCTAGTTGTGTGATTGGTTTTGGAAATGGAATAAATCGTACATTTTTCATGTGCTCTCGCTCAGCATACCTTGTGTCGCTATTGCAGGTACTGTAACAGCAATGTTTCGTCATGATTTGGACAACCCAAATTAAAATGATTGTGGCGCCACGTCTGCGATCTGAACGAAGACTGCCAAAATGGCGGAGATGAGTGTTTGTCCGAGGTCACATGATCAATAGCTAAGTTCAAAAAATCTATCAACACAAAAGTATACAAATCCGGTGTTCATAAATTTCTGTGTAGTCAGAACATAAGACACGTTTTCATACTGCAAGTATGGTTACATTTCGTGGGTACAAAATTTTTATATAAGCAACCCAGCTGCTAGGGCTTCAGCCCTCAAATAAGCAAAAAAATTAAGCAACTTGCTTAGCAACTCTCAGCCCTGACAGTTAGTTTGCAACTTTTTCGCAGAACAGTAATCTTTGACAAGCAATGTCTTCTATCCACCTACAGTATTTGCGCGATGTACAGCAATTATACACAATGTAAGTCACTCACAAATGAGCATGAAAGTGTGATTTTTGCACCTTCAACGCCGCACAGAATGTTTTTATAATAGTTTCATTTATTTTCTAAAACCATTGCATTGCTTTACATAGGACACTCGCATTTATCGAATTCGAATTGAATTTTCTGAAACCATTGCATTGCTTTACATAGGAAACTCGCACTTGGAATGTTTTGCTTTAGGGTACCTTATTACTTTAGTTTTGGCAATCTGTGGACGTGTTGTGAAACTTTTCGGTGATTTCATGATCCGGTATCAGAAAAAATAACCTTAGCAATCTGTTAAGCAACTTTAGCCCTGAAACCATATCATACCCTTAGCAACCTTAGCCCTGAAAATCGAGTTGCATATAAAAAAATAAATGTGTAGTGCAATAGCAAAGACGCCGTCCTAAAGTGTTCAGAGGGTGGTCGTGTAATGCGCAGTAAATGCCACACCCACTACGTTACCCATTTTAGAAGTAAGACACAGGCTAGTAGGCCCGCGGCTGTGAATATTGTTTAATAACTTTTGAATGGCTTCTTCTAAGTTGTTGAAACTTTCTGAGTTTTCCTAACTTTTATCTGGCAAACTTTTAGTAAAAAAATTTGGCCGCAACGGTCTGTGTTCTGGTCACGTGACCCTGATAAAAAAGTTGACCATATATGGTGGAAAATTTCAAAAGGCTATAATTCGAGAGATTTTAGATGAATTTTACAAATATTTTGTAGAATGATCTATAATCAAGTTCTTAATACATTTCATACCAATTAATGCTAATTAAAAGCTAATTAGTTTGTAATTATCGATTTTGATGACGTCATATTTTCAATCCTAACTTTTTGACAAATTTGGATCTAGAAACCAGAGAGAACGGTTGCAAATATATAAAAACTGCTAAATGGCATTTAAAACAAGTATAACCACATGTTACTGTTCAAAGAATGCATATCGTGACACATATGCGACATCTTTTCTTTCAAGTGGTTTAGCTACGATTGTTGAGAATTTTCGTCTTTACTATTGGTTCCGATATTTGTCACAAATACTTATGCTTCTCAGATATTTAGAATAGAAAACTATTCTATTGCTCAAAACAGCTTTTGAGGTAACTCTTGCTACTTGCTAATTCATGAAATAAAGAGTAGCAACTTCCATTCCATTTCGATCAGACTTAGATCCGGTAAACATTTTTTGACATAACTACCTTACCTTTTGATACTAATAAAAACACGTATTTTACCAATAATTTCGTAATGAAATCGCTTTAATTCAACGTCAAAGGTGTCGACGTATTTACAACTTGAATATCAAAGCATAAAACCACGTTTTATAGAAGTTATACATGTTAAAACAGCCGCAGGCCTACTAGTGACTCGGTCCCACATGGCTATTGTTTTGATCACTTATAATAGACTTTACAGTCAGTGTAACAGCATTGTAAAGAAGTCCCCATTACAAGCAGTTGACGATCAAACTTTGGTCACACCTGGTGTTGCCAACTCCGGTGTCCGTGTGTCATTGAATTAAATGTAATTACTTGGTTAGCCAAGGTGACGAAGCAAACACATAAATTCGGGATACCTTTAAAATAAAAAATAAATGTTGGAGTAAAATGTATAGTAAATCTGCAACCGTAAACTCTACTATCTAGTTATCCTATGCTATGATGACCAAACTAGGACTAAGAAAAAGCAAACTATCTATTCAATCGTTCCTACTACAGTGGAACCTCACCCAAGATCAACCCCACTAAGAGAACACCTCGTTTTAAAGATCAAGCAAGGCTCAGAACCAATATTTTCTCACTATTTGTAGTTTAGTAAAACCTCTCTAAGAGAACACCTCACATCCCGATTACAGATCAGCCCTAAATTCAGAATAAAGGATCCAGAAAACCTTTCTAACAGAGCACAAGCACCACGATACTAATGCAAAATAGTTACTCAAGGAACGAGATGTGGATGAGGTGGAGACTATTGCTCAGGTTTCCTTCCAATTTCCCATTGATGTGAAAACACCAGTGCTCTATAGCTGTCTCGACAAGGTCAGGAAACCTCTCATAGATTACGGAGACTGCTGATCATCTTATGTCTGCTCTAGAGATAATCAAAGACCAGAGAACAGACCGGCTGACTGTACTAACTAACTTCTTCCCTAGAGTGGGGAAATTAACACCCCTGCCAAAGGATCAACTGCACATAATGTATGGACTGCCACACAAGACTAGTCATAGTCAATTGTGTTTTCTATGCTAATAACATTAAACTAAGCCGAACATCAAATATTTAATGAAAACATTTAACTGAGATTTTTACCAGACTTTTTAAAGATGGACTTGTGGAAACAACAATGCAATTTTGCCACTTGAATACTAACTGTTTTTGTAAAATCTGACCTCATCTCTCTTATAATTCCAGGTATCGTATAAATAATTCACGTCAACAATTATCAAATAATAAAGATCTACTGCTTGATATCTCTTAATTAGATCTATTATCATTCTAATTGATTTATTTCTAGTCTAAAACTATAAGTAGGTACTAATAAATGCTACAACTAGGCTTGACACGAGCGTTCATAAGGTTCATTCAGTAAGTGAACACCTTGCCTTCAAATCAGGTAAAAGCTTCAGAACGAAGGGTTGATCGCTTAGTGAGGTTCCACTGTATAAGTACTCAGCAGACACATAGCAATTATTATATATTTATCACGAAGTGGAGCATCATTACAATAGCTTGCTTTTTTAACTAACTGAGCTGAGGGGATTCGAACCCACGACCCATTGTTTGAAAACCAACACCTTAACCATTGGACCATCAAGTCCAATTTCTAAGATGAGAAATATTCAAGTCAATTTTGCCATGTTTTCGCCTCCACTCAGTTGGTAAGGGGAAACTCATTAATTGTAATTAGCATTGTGTTTCCTCTTTGAGCCTTTATCAATGTCAGGGATGTATAAGTACTTATGTATCTCTGGTACTGATGAAATGGTCAAAGCCGAAACACAATGATAATTATAATTAATGAGTTTCCCCTTATGCAGTATCTCTGATTATGACTTTCTATAGATAGAATGAAGATACTGTAGCGTTCGAAGATTTCTTGATGTTTAAACAGTGAAATATTTTAATATATTATGTTGTAACTGAAATTAAAATTATTATTTGCTTATTATAAAGTAATTGTTAAGACACAAGTGGAATGTAAAATATGCCGCTAGCGGGAGGGCAACACGTGACTCACGCTTTTGCAGAGCGGGTTCGAGTCTTTAGGGTGACATTTTTTTTCTGTCTCTAATGTCTTTTCAAAACTGACATTTCGAATCTTCTCTACTCCATGATAATGCTGTGTTGGGAGGTAGGTCTTCAATATTAATTAAACTCTGTGGAAATATTTCTTTCTCAAAAATATTGAACAAGCGACCCTTTGACCGTTGGTACATACCCACTTTATAATGATCATCCTAATGACCGAATAAACCTAACCGACTTTGAGGCTATCGCGTCAATTTCCTTACCGAAAGTTCTGTCTGTATTCATAGTTGGGTTTTTTCCATGCTGGTTTATTATTGTTGCGCCTCTGAACATTGTTCTCGTGCTGTTTTCCTGTTATACGATATATCCGAATAAGGCAAAGAAATACTTAAGTGTGACGTCACAATTTAATGAATTTCAGACGTGTGGTAATATTTTGCATTACTTACAAGTTCCTTCGTAAGAAAAGGCTGCAAAGAAGGGCATAGCACTTGACAGTAATGGTTGCAAAAGCAGTAAGTAGTACTGAAGCAGTAATATTTGTTTTCCTCGTCGTGTTGACAAACCACAGAGTAATCAGTTTGACAAATACTCCATTCGGTTTGTTTACTTACGGCATGAAGACAGTAGACAGCGTGAAGTTTAATATTCAGAAAGAACAAAATATATCCTGGGTTTGTAAGATAATATATGACTAACTATGAAAGACAGCAGACATCGCTGACAAACGGAAACAAACAATTGTTATCAGTTGTTGTGATGTGAAGGTCCCTTAAAAACAACTTCAGATTCGATCTAATTTGCGTCATACAACCAAGTAGTACATCAAAACAGTTTTGTAAATTTTCTGTTTATCCTCAGAAATTCCCGCTAATTCAAATCAAAACTTTTTACTCTGATCATGGAGTGGAAAACAGAACAAAATGTAGCGATTACCCAAAATAGTCATGATGACGTTCGTTCCTAATTGGATGAGAGATGGTTAAAGTATGATACTGCAAATCGTTGCATGTGGGTACAAAAAGTGAAAGGTCACCTCTGCCTTCTTGATAACAGAAGTGGATTGAAAACACAAACAAATCTAGTGCTCCACCTTACCTTGTAAAGGTCCAATGCTTATCCACTTTGAATCAGACTTTACAAAATGTCATTTAACAATGTGTGCCATACCCTTATCCCCTTAATGCTAATCCACAGAACCAGTCGACGAAGAAAGAATTTGAACTGTAGCGCTAGTCTCTCAGCACTGTTCCATGAGAGTGGTTACTGCATACTGATGCAACAGGGGAAGACCTCCTGCTATTCTGAACATGGAACGTAAATATGTGGAATGAATAAGTGGATTGTTTTGGTATTCAAGCACGGCATGCTGTTATTCTACTCATTACATTCTCTCGTGTACACACGAATATATCAAAATTCAAAGAAAAACGGGATTATTGCACGAAACTATTTATTATTTCAGTAACTTACAATCAACACGCAATTCTTTTTGGAAAGTTCACCATTAACATCCCTTTGGCCCTGGGGAGAAGGATATTCACATGAAACACGGTAATATCGATATGTCTCAAGATCATACAGTAGTTTGTTTGTCGCTGTTTTACGTCGCTGATTTTCGTGTAAACGATTTGACGCCAGCTATTATTCTAAGAAAACTCTCAGGAGAGTATTTTTAGGACCTAAGGGACGACTTAAATCTCGAAAAGTCGTTAACAATCCTTTTGCGTCGATTGGTCACCCATAAACTTCAATAAATACCCGATATCTATGGGTATATTCATCAAAATTTGTCAGTTTTTTTCTTTTCATATGAATGTTACCTGAACACCACAGTCTCTGAAAAAGTACCCATTATGAAGGATTGATGACGTCATCATATTGACTTAAAGATGTGTCATATTGCTTTGTTTACTTCTATAGAATCTCAGTAAGTATGACTTTTTGAACAAAGATATGTCATTCAATTTCCCACAGGTTATTTACAATACCCATTCATAGTTATTCTGTACTTCAAGTTTCGTCTTCTGATTACAAGCGGTTAAATGTTATGGACGATTGAAAATTCTGGGTCACCCGTGATCCAACGGACCTCATCGGTAAAAATTAAAGGTTTTGTTGATAAACTGCCCAGCTGGATTTGATTCATGCAGATCATGTGTTTGTTCCTTTTCCATTTCCTGTTCATTACAATAACACATAATTTACTGAATGGTTTTCAAATTATCTTCTGTGTGTGCATTCACGATTTTGAATAGGAGTAGTTTTTCTAAAAATGTGACAGAGGATCAGAATAATGAGAATCAGTTTTGAGTTTATTGCTGTGAGCCAAAGTATGGATTTAAAAAATACACGAAAACATTATATGAGGATTGAGGAAATGGACAGAGACACAACAAGTGACCAAAGTCCGACCTTACTTGATGCCGTTGAAAGCGATGAGAAAAATGACATTAATGATCTAATGAATGACTCTGACACCGAATTTATTATGGATGAGGACATTTCAGAAGAGAAAAATGAAAATGACAGCATAGGAAGTAATTTGCTTGGTCCCGACGCCAACGTCCACATTGTATCAGCAGAATATGGGGAAAACGAGATTGAAGTAGTCAAGAAAAGAAAAAGGAAACTTGGAAGAAAGCTTCCAACCCCCATAAAAGGGAAAAATGTGCATTAAAAGCTGAAGTAATTCTTGATGGGTTATCAGAACATTGTAGGCGACACTATTCGATATATTTCAAAGAGTGACCAATCTCGATGAACTCATAAATCTGATTGTTGTGCAAAGCAACTTGTACGCACAACAGAGTGGGGCGAGTATCAGACAAAAATGACCGATATGACGGCATTTTTTTGGGCATAAACTACATCATGGGTAGCAATCAACTGCCAACTCTTCAAAGTTATTGAGAATGCGGTTTATTTATTGGGAAGTATGGAAAAAGAAACACCATGACAAGGCCAAGATTTATGGGTATTCTCAGAAACCTCCATTTTCGGGACAACACAATGAGCGGGCAGAGCGACAAAGGATTCAAACTTTTCCCGCTGATTGACCTTTTCAATGAGAGTTTATAAAATTCTGTTCCCCATAATGAATTTTCGAGCGTCGATGAGCACACGGTGAAATTCAGGGCCAGTCTTCCATGAAACAGTACCTCAAGAAAAACCCATCAAGTGTGAATTCAAATTTTGTCAGTTATGGCAGTGCGACATGTTATTTGTACCAACTTATGCTAATCAGCAAAATTGAAGGAATGCACAGTAAGTCACTGGCTCAACACCAAGTCAAGGGTTCAGCATCAAAAGGTTTCCATATCTTGTCCTGATGTCATCAAATTTTATAAATTTAGGTTAGTCAGTGACCTAACAGTATGATTCGTAAGAAATGGTAGAAATGCAATGAAATCCATAATCGAACTTTTACAGCTGTTAAGGAGGCATAAACTCTTCCTCCAATGCGCAAGGGTTGCCCATGTGAAGTGCCAAAATGAAGGGCGTTGAGTATCAAAGAAGGAAAAGCGTGTCTTTATCGCCATAGTCACGGAAAACCGAGCTGAAGCTTATCAAGGCACCATAAAATCTCAATAACCAAAGTTTTTCTCTTTAAAATTTAGTAGTCAAGCATTAAATTTTAAGTTCAGGTTAACTTTAATCTTCCGTAAGCAATTGAGTACGAAATTGATGACGTCACGACGTAGTAGTCATGATCCGAAGATTGCGAGGACGTATCTCAACGGTTATTTAAGAGATGGCATCCAAACATAGCAGGCAGACATAGCAACTGCTTAAGAAAAGCCTACAGATGTGTGAATCTTCACAGGTGAATATTGAGGTTGGCGTCAAATTTCTAGGGGCATAGCTGTTAGTGGCTACAGGCAAGCTTCCCGTCTACGAGAGTAAAAGAAATTACTCTCGTATATGGAATTGAAGCTATGAGTGAATTAACGCGGCTTTGAAAGTCTATTTCATTATGAAATATTTCACTAAATTGTTAGTGGTACAAAATCCAAAGATTGCTCTATAAAGACGACTCGTCGTTATACGGCTGAAAAGCTTTTCTTGTATGACTATCATCAGAATCTGGCGTCGTAATTATTAACAAAGAAACAAAGAAAGGGATCGAACTATACAAAATGTTGAAAAACTAAATATGTGATTGGTTACAAACAAATACTGAATAGACGAGAAACTGCGGACAACAACTACGACGCTACTTAAACAAAAAAAATTCATACACAAAAGTGTTTGATACAAAAAGCCTCCAATCCCCTCAGATGAAAATCTGATCTACCTTGCTAAATAACTGTAAACGGTAAACGCCTTACTACATTCAGGATTTAACTATGATATATACGCGTAGGTTTATCTACTATTAGTGAGCGTATCGCGTAAATAATGAATGGTAACTTTGTGACCTGCTCACTGCATGTAAAACTACATCAATGTAAGCTCGCGCAAAAATAGTTGAAAGTACCCGAGTGGTGAGACATTTTCTATTTCTCTAGTGTCTTCATTATTTCATTTGAAAATTAGAAAGTCGCCTTAATTAAATCTAGCTGTGGCACCCGCATTAGCTATTAAGGCGCATGTCTCATTGTCATCCTTCTTGATTTCCTTGGGCGTTAATACAGTACTTGTGTTATTTGTATGCAATAAAGTATGCATATTTTACGCAATGGCAATTGCCATTGCATTCTTGATTACTTACACACTCATCAAGAGTGAGTTTATATCAGTGGTTCCCAAACCTCTTCGTGATGTCGTATCTTTGATTCTGCGTATAACATACATACATGTATAATATAGAGTATTAAAATGATGACGTCACGAAACATTTTTTCAGATGACTCCCAATTGCCTCTAAATTAAAGTGTTGACCACATCACCAAACCCCGTATACAAAATATATCGATCAAATTTCATATTGACTTCGAGAAACAGTTTTTTGAATTCCAAAGACCATAAGGAAACACAGTTAATTTTGCTGAGTTTATAAAATTATTAACTGGGTGCAAATATCAAGTTTTGGTAGGCATGATTCAAACTTTGAAAGATCGTATCTCGACGATTGCTCAACTTGTCGTTCTGAAAATTGTACACGTTTCCTATATTGACAAGAAATATGCACAAAGCGAAAAATATTGCCAAAGTTATGATTCATTTAATTGTGACGTCACACTTCAGTACTCTATTATAAAGATTCAAATGGCCTATATACAATTTAATGATGCCAACACATGACAACACGTTCTTTAGAACATGAAATTACACATTGCGGTAAAATTGATTTTTAAAGAACATTGGTAGCATTTGTATGCACTCTTGAGGAATGACATTTCCCTCAGCTTGAGAACCATTGCTTTAGAGGACAGACTGTCCTATATTTCGTACTTCACTGTAATGCTAAATCCGCCTGGCACTCAGATCAGTCACAGCGCTACAATCTCGGACAGAAATCAATGTAAACTAGCCTACTCCCCGTTTTAACTGACGATGGATTTTGAAAATCTTCACTTCGGTGACTTGCATGTCACCTGGCTGTTGATAGGAAGTAAGGGGCAGATAGCGTGTAATACTACAAATGGGAGACCCTTTACTTTACTAAGTGTCTTCTATGATTCTGGTGATTTTCATTGCATTTAAGTAAATGTTTACATTACTTTTGACATTCATTGTAGGTCTTTGCATCTCGGTTCTGGTACGTCCGTCCTAATACCTCGGTCCTAGTTCCTGATACCTCCGTCCTAGTACCTCGGTTCTGGTACCTCCGTCCTAGTACCTCGGTTCTGGTACCTCGGTCCTAGTACCTCGGTCCTAGTACCCCGGTCCCAGCCGCCGGGTCTAGCACCTTTTAATCTACTGTACTGAAAGTAATAGCTGCAGCAGCTTGTCAAGATTATAAACCAATAGCGTGCAGCATTAAAGGAGAACTGGTGCCAATAGTTCTATACCTACGAATTTAATGATTTCTGATCTCCACCCCCTCATAGAATGACAACGATCGATGATTTTCTGGCTGCTAGACTCTACGTCTGCGTCAGATGAACAGTCTAGACTAGCAACAGAGGGTTGCTGTTGAAGAGCTCTTCAAACAACGGGACAACTTTCTACACCTAAAAGTTGGAGGTTTCGTTAACTATCCGGTCACCGCAAGGAGATATGAATTTATTAAAGCAAGAAATTTTCGTCGTGATCTTAGCATTTTTACAAGCTATTGCAGCGTCGAAACAAGTTGCAACTAAAACAAATCATCATAACACGAGAGCAACATTGGAGCTACTACTTCGAAACAGTCATCTGATGCTGTCAGTCATGTCAGTTAAAGAATGGAAATTACAAGTTTGTCATCAAGCATCGTATTTGCAAGAAGTGCACATACCTGGATGCTCTCCGTCTTTCGTGAAAAATTCATTCTGTTACGGACGATGCAATTCGATTTATGTGCCCCTTCTTAAATATACAGACTATCGATATTGCTCGCAGTGCAAATCTTTCGAACACAAATGGGTCAATGTGACATTGAAGTGCTTCCACCGTCACAAACGGGAGCTGAAGTTAGTCCCTACAAAGATTGTAAAGTCATGTAGGTGCCAAGCGACCCCTTGCCAATAATAGTTATAATCACATCATTTTTATTATCAGTGGATATACGTAGGAAGATCTATCAGTACCACATAGTAATGTCCTTTAGTCATCCACTATTATGAGACATGTAAAAGGGAGTTCACTATTGGAGTGCTATATCACTAAGGAAGGCACCATATGGGATTACACAAGTACTTCACGCCTCCACACAGGGTGTGAACAAGACAATTCTGAGACCCTTTGAAACACTCGGAGTTGTAAAACGGTCCCGTGTACTTCAATTGCAATTATAATTTATAAGAGATTGGATAATTCGTTTAACTGCCCAGTAACTACAAGTCGGATGTCACATACACAAAACAGGATGCATTGCTTACTCACCATTTATATATCGAATGGGTACTTGTACATTTTACGTGCCCACCCAAGAATAAAAAAGACAACGCTTACATTTATCCACTTATAAGACAAAAATAAAATATATACGGCATTTCATTTATTGTTATCTCTTATATATACGTGGTAGTACACTTCTCTGATGTTACAGGCTATGTGGCTGAAACGGATCAACGTAATACTGAAAACGTCACACATCAACTAGATAGGTTTTGAGAAGATGCAACTTAACACCTATTTTCTTTCCAATTTGTCTCATTTGTTAAATATATTATAGTACTATAATTTCTGTCTGTCAAGTTATATATTGATATATTTGGAACTAATGTTTAAACTGATATGTTAGAATATCTTCGGTGGGCACGTGAAGTGTACAAGTATCATCGAATGCTTTACATCGTATATTTAGAACAAACAGGTGTAGAAGAATGGTCTCACGTTGTATATATAGACCATGCAGCAAGGAGAGTTCGTTGTTGATGTCATGAACAAAATCTTATGTATTGTGATAGTTAATCTGAATACTCATTGATTCTTTACTTATTACATCAAAGTTTTGCGGTTATACAATTACAAGAAATCATGAACCCCTATTCCTCATTAAATTTTAGCCATTAATATTTCGCGTTTAGAATAGTTATATCGCATCCACCGAGGACTTGTTGACATTCTCGCCACGACTTCAGTATGATGTGATAATCTAGCCTTTACCAAAAGCACATTACATAGACATCCGGATGATCTCCGGTATCATTTTAGCCATATTTCTTCAATATAATGTATGTCGCTCATTAAGATCGAAGAAATCGAATGGAAAGTATTTAACATATTGATTTTTCATTGGTTTCGATCTTGTTTATTTGCAATCCTTTAACGTGGAGGAGTAAACAACTTGTTTACCAGATTCAGTTGATATCGTATGCGATGATTTGGCGTCTCCGCTCTGCTTGCCGTTGCCTGCGTTTGCGTATTGTCGCTTGTTTTCCACTGATTAAAATTAGCGTAGGCGGATTTAATCGCATCCGACAAAAGTTGACTTCCACTTAGGACAATATCGGTACGACGAGACTCCAGTAGCATTAACGATTTACTTCGTAAGTTTACAAGCGTAAGGTAGTAAAAACAAATAATATTCTTACGGCTATTCTTAGATATATTTTCGTATACTTTCAAACACAGAAAGTAAAATCATAATTGGTGTTACCTAAATCAATCTGAAACAAAGTACACTAATTAAAATAGGTGAAAGTATGGTAAATAACTCAGGAACTCTAATGTGTCGACCACAATTTAAGTCTAATGTTGAGAAATTTGACCGCCTTGATGCCCAACAATCGAGAAAAGTGTGTATAGGTTGTGCTGGCGGTCAACTTGGCTTGGCCTTTAAAAGTACAACTTAACTTATCTTCGACAATTTAGAAAATGTTTTAGCTTTAATCTCTACAACCTGAAAGCTAGAACTTCAGTTGTTTAGTCACCTATTCGACGTAGTCACAAATAAGCAATGCATGTAAGGATTAGGCCTACGTTATGTTATCTTCTTGTTTACGAATCAGCCATATTCTTGACACTCGGCTATTGCCAATTAAGTCGACTTTTGGTCAGCAAATAACTAGTTAAAAAGCCAAGTTATTTGCCCATCTCCTTGGGCATTGAGGCAAGAATGAAGCTTAGAAAGATTGCTTTTAAGCGCAATTTTTGAGCACAATATCTCTATGCACACTTCTCTTTACCACTTGGAAAAGACAACAAAAAGACAAAATTGACACGTTTTTGACATATTTGCACAGACAAATTGCGTGATGCTGGCGATGGCAACATATCAATCATATTTTCACTCTTTGAATATTGCATTAAGGGTATATCGTTAACAGTTCCGTGACCATTTTTGTCTTCCTAAAACATCTCTGCATAATTAGCCACCAAATCTACTAAACTGGAGCAGTTACTCTGAGTGTTATGATCTCTAATAGACCTTTCGTATAGTAGTGATGGGTTTGCCTTTAGCGATACAGTCCTGTTGCCCTATGCAATTACTGGTCAGAACACAGATTATTGTTAAAGACTAGAGGAATCCACAGGATACTCCAGCACTACGTGCCATTAGATTAACCTATTTACCATTTTAAAAGTATCATCGAGTTGCTCTAGTGTTCTTTTCAAAACTAACATTTTAAAAGTGTAGTCTGCCTAAAAATAAACTTCTGTCATTTAAATTACGATGTGATGTTTCATGATCTGGTAACCGTACCAACCATACCATTGTAATATTTGTTCCAGCGTCAGCAATCAACCCGGTAACTGCAAGCCTCTTCATCTCTCAAGCTTCAGACCATTCATTGTACTAGGGTGTAGCTCCCCTTGCACATAGACATATATTTAGTCACTAAATCTCACTTTCCCCCACCCGCATTTTGACTTAGCCTTATCCCTTTCAGCACAAACGTTCCTTCAAACACAATCTGAATTACGCAATAACGGTGTCCTTGGTTACAACATAAAACTACAATAAAAGATTGGTTAAAACGTATATAAAACTACCACGAATGCCTTTAGATAAAAGCGACGAGCTTTGGCTTAAATTATTTTATCAAGTAAGACCCTATATTTATAGATTCTTTGCAAAGAAGCTATGTATCCATAAATTCTCAAAAGGTAGCGTTCTCTTAAACATTATATATAAATCACGAGAGACATCTTTCCCATTAACGTTTCGATGTTATGTTTTTTAAATGTAAAAAATTCAACGAGATAGTTTATGTGATAAGATATCATGTTGACACAACAATTGCAATCAAACGACGGCAGGTAATGACTGGTGGGCTAGTCTGCCCCTTGACTTCATAAGTAGAATTAGTGCATGAGCTTTGACCCTTGTTCAAGTGCGTTTCAGAGGTCCTGTCTATCATCATAATAACGAGGTAAACTATTTATAAGGACAGGTATAACGAGGTATAGGGACTATATATTTTTAACCATGTGCTTACGTATACTCTTCCTTGTCGGCGTTTTGTGTAGAGGCAAGAGAGCAAGCCACTGTCATAGATTTAATGTAAAGGTTATGTCACATATAAGCGAAGCACAGATCACTGCCAGAGCACGGACCGTTGTGTATTGAGTTGAAACTCTTTCAGGTGTTTCCAGTTTCGGACAGTTGTGTGTCAAAAATTTGTTGGACGAAAATTGTGCGTCTGCTCTTTAAAATTTTATTCCACGACCCTTTCCCTTTGTTAATTATAAAATTTTAAAATTATGATGTTCTAGAGGCTTAACTGGAATCGAGATGAAATCTTACAAATCAGTTAGAAATTAAATCCCAATTTGATTTAACCCCGAGTTATAAGGAAGACCTGTTGAAAAATCCTAAGTGTCTTAAATTGGTGTAGTATTCTTGCAAATGTCGATGAAGTCTTAATCCTTTTTGGAAATGTAGGTGTTTAATTTCAGCTTACTATTTATTGTCGTGGTCTTCATTACCGTTGTAATCATCATGAACGTCATTTTTACCATCATTATCATCATCGTCAGTACTGTCATCATCATCATCATCATCATCATCATCATCATCATCATCATCATCATCAACAACGTCATCATGGTCATCATCGTCATTATTATTATCGTCACCATCATCATCATCATCGTCATCCCCACTATATTTTTTTTTAGTCCGTTATTCGTGCTGCTTTATGTTGGACACTTGCTATTTTTCCTTTCAAGCTATCCTGCCCGTAGCAAATTTTTCATACATTTTCATAGATCATTCGTGATGACTATACCATAATTTTAGTATTCTTGGTATTCCAAAGGGCTTTTTTTGACAAAGGGTACTGGTAACAAAATCATATGTGTTGTTTTGTTATCTTCGCTTAAACATCAACCGAAATTGAAGCCATGTAAAATATTGGTACTTAATATGGGTTTTTAATGCATGTCGAAGTTAAAGATGAAAGTCAAGAAAAATTCTGTACTCGATGATAAAATTCTCAGACTAAGTGATGGTGAATTTAAAATAGTAGAGAAAACTGTTCGAATATAATTTTACTGAGCGTAATACAAAAAGCCTAATTTGTAAATGAAATTTAAGGGACTTTTCCCTGAGCACTGAGTCACAATTTCGTAAGAAAATAGGAAGCAAAGAACTACTTTCCTAACGTAATTATGAAAGTGTATGGGTGTGTCACTTCATTTATAATCCAAGTCACGGAAGTTGGGTCATTTTTTTTGTTGCCATCTCCAGCTTTTCAGGGTTACTTTCTAACAGAGGGGAGAGTTTCAAGTTAGGACTGTAATTTCTTTCATCGAATAAGGACATTAAGGCCCAGGTTTCAAACTTTAGTCACCATAGATCACAATATCTATTAACTTGAGCTGTACCATAAATGAAGTAGCTGCTTACGTCAAGGGTCTGAGTATTCGTGTTTTCAGTATATTATCTTTTTTATATTGTTACAGGTTATACTTTGAGTTTTATTTTCCATTGCCATTTTTCAAGTCAGAAATAATCCTCACGATAGTGTAATGACGACCTTAAAATCCACTGCTTCTTAGAAAGCTGCACCGAAAGATTGCCGGTTTTAAAACCTCCCTTGTTCCGTTTGCGCAATTAAAAAAGCAGGATCTCCAAGAGAAGCAGTGTCATACTAGTTAGAGAATCTGCCAACAATACCACCAATGAGTTATCCTTTTGGCTGTCTCTTACCCCTGCTATGTTTTATAATGCTGGACCTAATTTGAAAGACACTGTTACTTGCTTTTTTATTTTTTCGATAATTCTACGTGACCCTACTGGTTGGACAGGGAGCAGTGCGATGCCCACACACATGGGACGTCTCTATGAGAATAGAGCTTTTTAAGACGAAATGCTAACTTTTATACGGTTAATTATGCAGCATGAATAATAGTTTAAAAGAAAACTTCTGGAGCTGGAAGAGAATTTAAAACCAGCTCATTCTACTTCATAAAGTTTACATTTTCCCAAAATGGTGTACATTTCTGTTATTCTAAATGGTTGTTGATTCTCTTTGTACTTTTTGTAATCCATTGGCATGATCAAAGCTATTTTAAGTTTTGAGACTAAAATTTGCTGTCAGGACGTGAAAATTGCGTACTACTGTTTTACAGTAATCGGTTTTTATTCTGAGTTTATCATATAGACAGAAAACAAAACGACTTTCACGTAATGCAAGGATAGTTTTATAAGTGAAAATTGAATTGGATAATGGATTTATTTTGCTAACTTTTTTGCCAAAAATTGGTCATGGCAATCTTCTGAACTGAAGAAAAAGGTTTTAATCTTGACAACGTATTTCAAACATTTCCTGTCCTTTAGTGTCCGAGAAAAAAGTTTTCATTCTTCATCCCAGGTGACTGCTATGACTGGTATGACTGCCATGACCAATGTCCGACAATAACCGGGAATATCAATCCATTTCTCAACGCAATTTCCAGTTTTCATCATTATGAATCTAGCTGGAGTAAGATATTTTAATAAAGCCCCACATAATTGCCTATGTATCTACACAGATACCTTCTGTAACACATACTTTTGAAACAATTTGAACATTGGTCTGGTTTGAAACACGATCGATGTTTATATCGTCGGAGATGAGATTTCTCTCTGCACCAACAACTTACATATTTTTTTAATGCGAGGCAAATGTTTTATTTCAAGGTACCTCTTATTTTATATACGGGATTTACCAAAAGCCCAGACCGCAGAGTTTCGAGAATTTTTTAGCGAAAGGGCATCCTGGTTTAAAGCTTTACAATTCTTGTTGACACGCAAAATGTACATGCATATGTATAACGTGGCTGTTACTTGCATTTGGAATAAGTTTTAAACGCAATTTTTTATTAAATGGCAGTTGTGGTGGTCGGGTCATCAATTTAATATATAATAGAAATTTGTTTTCAGGGAATAATTTTGTGACGTCAACGATTAAGTACATTTTATTCTTCTTTGTCTAAAGTGCCCGCAAACATTTTCGCGCATGTCACATTCTTGTGTCATCATCGGTATTTAAAAACAATGATTTTAACCACTAGGAAAAGGCGGCCTGGCAATGCATTAAATGCCTATGCTTGTATTTCCATGTAAATAGTTCTCGATCAAGGGGATCAAATTGACTTGTGGGGTGGGGCGTGTTTAGTAGCCAAGGATCAATGTTGAGCAGCCCTGACTTTCTCTAAATCATTTGTTTTGAGACCTATATAGGATGCACTAAGCGAAGTAAGAGAGAAGTAGGTTTTAACTGTTAAGAAGCGAGTGGGCGTAATTTTACACGGCGCCATTGGATTGCGTGTGCCTTTGTATAAATTACCGTCAGTTATGCTTATACTGAAGTTCTATCCAAGAGTTTGTCTTTCTCCGGCTTCAACATGTAATATTTTCAAGAAAATCAAAGTTGTATATTTCGTTTGTATTGATCCGCCTTGGGTCCTTGGGTATTGTTTAACGAGCTGGTCCAAGATTTTCTTCTCGAAATCATTCATTTTGAAATGCAGTGTGGTCAGCGTTTCAGTGTTGGAAATAGCTTTTGCACCAAATATTCAAAACACAATATGTATTAGCCCGAGTAAATTGATTAAGTATGGTGTCCCAATGTAATAGACTGTTTTTGGCAGTATTTTGGGTATTGATAAGGGAGCGGGTGACAATAAAGGCGGGTGATAAGTAAATATAGGATTTGTGAATTGGTTTCGAATACTAAAGCATTTTCGTCTCTACTATCCTCTATCGTCGCTTGCTTGCATTTTGTCCGCTTGGACCCAGTAATCAGCAATCCAGCAAGTTTTCCACAGGTCTTGTTAAGTCATGGATTTAGAGAGTACCCTGAAAAGACCTCGGAATTATTATTTGTTTTGAGAAGATCCTGGACTTTTTACGATGCTTGCCTCATGATATTTACTTCTCAGGCAATTTAAAACAATTTCTGACCATGCTAACTGTGTCATATTTTTAACAAGTTGAGTCTGAGTTTACTGAAATGTTTCTCGATGTATAATATAGGAAATTCTATAATTTGAAACATTGTTACTATCGCCCTCGGATCAATTCTAAAGTCTTTATGCCTATGGAATAGAAAATATGTCACCGGCAGGGATTAAAGCCACGGTGGGTCAAGGGTTCGATCCCCGGTAGGGACATGTTTTCTATTTCGCTCGTTTTTTTAAAAATATTTATGCATGTTTGGGATAGGGTGTCAATTGTTAAACTGTGTAGGTGCCATTGAAGAAATGCGTTATTTTCGAAGGTTAATAATTGCTTGAGATCCTGATAATCTCTGAAAAACGGAGGGTTTCCCTCTCCCCTTGTTATTGTCATTGTAAATGTTACTCTTTCATCGTGTTGATGATACTTGAAAAATTAAGTAAGCATTTCTAACTGAAGCACAATGGGTTTGAACCAATAAAACCCTAATACAGGTAAGGTTTATGATATTATTTAATTTTCGGAGATAGATTTGAGCACAAAACATGATTTCCTGTTCCGATAAGACCTGCTTTTACAGCAAAATTTACAGTAAAATTTGACGAATGGCGTAAAGTTTTGTATTATTATATTAGTATGTTTTTTTAATTAATTTTTTTTATATAAATAAAGAAATGTAAAAATATGTAAAATATTCCGCTATTTTCTGTTTTTTAACCTGAAGACCATACTAAACAACTTTGGAACCCAAACTTTGAACTCGTATGTTTCTCTTATTAGGCCGTACCTTTTCCAAAATGTCTTCTACAAGTATCAGAAAGTAAAGATAAATAGATAGTAATAAGAGACCTAGACCCAACCCCCACCCCCGGAATAGGTCCAATGTAAAATGTCGAGAGTTTTAATTTCAAGAAGGTTGGAAATTTTTATTTTGTAAAAGAAACAAAAGGTGCTTATTCAAAAAGTCCCTGCTCAAAACCTTATGATAACTTTTCTTTAATGGTCTGAAGTCCCGTAAAGGGAAAGAAAATAATGGCTCGACCGTGTACGGAAAAAAACTTTTCAGGGTTGTTATCTAAGCAAAGTCTTTTTGAGTCCTTTTATCTTGGCCATCTCAGATTAAAGAAGTGCTAAAACATCAATTTCTCTCTTGTTATAATCGTTCACATATTTTTATTTGCAACTTATCATACTTTTAATGCCTATTATATGTTGTCACAGCCTTTTGCTAGACTGTACTAAACACTGTTTTATATAATCAATTTTATCCATTTCGTATTATTTCTTGAACTTAAAAGTCTGTATATGTGCTGAAAATGTACTCGAAGGTATTGATTCCTTCTGTTAATATTTGAACTTGGAATCAGCAACACATTACCAAACGAGAGGAAACGTGTGGTATTTAAGTTATATAGAATTCAAACTTGGTGGTTTCATATTTAAACTAGGTTAAAATGAGGTGCCGGTTGACTTTACGCTTATCGGCCTCTTGGCAAGGAATGGATGTAGTATCTGTTCTCATTAATGACAGATGCTTTCCATAATCCGCGAGACGCGGTCCTACTGGGCAGTTGAGCCTGCTTCATGGCTTGCTTCTCAGCCCGGTAGCCTAAATTGAAGGGCGTTGCCCTTGGACGCCCCAGCTGCCCTTTATTTATTAGTTAGCCTGTTTGGTGGTTTTTCTGTTAACCAATTGTACTACATGGAATTACAAATATAGTTAAACTCACATGATCTCAATGATGATACCCCCCAATGAGGAGGTGCTGTTTCCCTTTTGGAAACAGACACCCTTGGAAATGGCCCCACTGCTTGTCAGGGGGCTACACTGAAAGATCAAATGTATGCAAACATACCTGCAAAGAGTCCTGTAAATTTTGAGGCACCAAGTTTCAGCTTTCCCAAGATGGCAATGATGAATCACATTCATTGCTCTAAGCATAGCTTGACCATTGCTTTACCTAGTAGAGTTGTCATTACACAGCTAGAAGCAAAATGCGTTCTACTATTCTTTAGAGGGAACACATAATTATTATAGTCCTCACGGAGTCTTTCAAGTGCCAATAGCGTGCAAAGCTACCCAGACGCTAACTATTTTAGCTTAGAAAGAAATCAGTTAGGTTTTCACAAGAAATTTAGGGACCCTCGATGAGGAAAGGGTCAGCAAAGGATCTTCTGTAGCTGTTACGATCCACAGATATTTCAAAGGCTTTTGAATTGCAGTATTTTATCAATTTATCACATTGAACACATTTCTTAATTGCAAAGTTTTCCCTCCTCTTCACTTACTTTTGGGTTTGCGTGTTAATAATAATTAACGCAGACTCTCAGACAAAAATTAAATCAGGTTATATATGACGAGTCTGACGATTCAGTTTCTTTTAAGAACACATTTGTAAAGCGTCTGCATCAGAATTACATTTCAGGAAATGAGTACTTTCACATACATTTGCTTTCAACTGAGTAACAAGGTGCAATGTAGAATATGTCACATGTCACAACTAAAATGTCAAGCGAAAAACGTAATCTACTTATAAAAATAACTGGTAGGCTAAGGACCATTGAAGAAAAAGACCTATTGATATATTTTTACGTTTCGTCAAACCAAAATGGTGACATCTTCAGACTAATAAGTAACATTTACTGGATATTTCTGATTGGAAGAATAATCTACCGAGATGCAGAGAAAAAGATTATTTACAGTTAACACCACACAAATGTAAATGAACCCCAAAACATAGGAATAGTAGGAAAGCGGTAGAAATTAACAAGGGACAAATATATATTCAAAACAAATGCAGCAACCTACACATTAATGGTAATAATAAAAAACTTGCTTTGATGGTTTCTTTAAATTAAATAGGTGTAATTTGTTTTAAATACATGAACATGTAGTTTCATTATTAAATAACTTGATGGGGCCGCAAGCTACAATGGAGTCAAATACTTAAAAAAACCAAGGAGGAACAGTATGTTTTGATCATATTTAGTTTAATTTCAGAATGACCGAAATGGAATGAAGTCACACATGCCATTTCAATCCTTCTGACGTTGGTACTCTGAGGAGTTTCAGACGAAAAGAACTTTTCATTACACAATGTTTTCGCTATTTCGTGCAACATTCATATCTGTGACATCAATGACAAAAAGATTTTTTTCATTATTTTTATCCAATATTCATTTGTCTGTACTTTAATATAAAGGTCAATTTATAGTCACCTTTTTCAATTTCAAGGATTTGTTGGGCTACAAGTACAATAAAAACATATCAACAAGCAGTTTGGGGACGCTAAAATTAGCATTTGGCTGAAGTTTACTATTATTTAAGGCGTCTTTGCAACAGTTACGAAAACTAAAATTTCTGAGATGTCATATTCCGCTGGCGGTTCTTAACAGGATATTAAGATACATAGAGGTAGTATCATAAGAAGACGGTATCGCCAAAAATCTGTTTTCTTCCTTCTCCTCACAAAGCCATGTTGCATGTTTCGCTTAGCATGTTTATTGCCCAAATTTATAGTACATATATCTTCAAGTTGTTCATTTCCTTCAGTTATAATACTTTGGATTTTGGACAAATATGTCTTAAGTGATGCACTCCTGCTTCACAATTATTACTATCTGATAAATTGTTTGTCTAAGAGTTTGTCTGGCTAATCATTACACGCAATCCTAAAATACTGTATGAAGATGGAAATCTATGTGGTAATGTATATGTTGACTGTGATAAATTTGATGAAATACTGCAATCGAATTCTGGTAGCCCTTAAAGTATTTTTAAAAATCAGGCCCTAGCATCTATTTTATATCCCTCGCCAGCCCATTCCTTGATGTGGATCCCTGAATTCAATTGTGCACCGTTGACGTATTAGTGTCTACACTAACATGCTATTCAATGAGCCAGCTTGCGAACTTGCACGCTATTTGCATACGGAATCTGTTCTGTGACTATTATCAGAACGACTAACGAACGAGAAGAATGTTAGGGCGTTGGTCGCTGCTTCAGTCTTTCAGTCTGGCGAAATTGTAAATCTAATGAAGTGAACTTAGGAAATTATTAAAGTATGCTCAGAGCGGTGAAAATGCTTGATTATTGTCACCTTGGAACAGCTAAAGCTTGGCATCTTACGATTCGAAGAAATTGTTGCAGGTATGTTTGTGAATTCATTTACTGGAATCTCAGTTAAAGGCAGCTTTTGTTTCACTTACAAATGCGGCATGGTCAACCATTCACATCAAAATCGTGTGTAATTATTATTCAGGTTAAGTTTGGAAAGTAAGCATTCGCCTTCACTATTTAGCTCCCACGGTCCCCATGCTAAGTAACGTTTGAGCCTACGAGTTACAAGTCATTAGAACGAACGCCATGGCAAACATAGATGATTTAACTATAGTCGCAAAATGTCCCCTGTATAATGTAGCACTATAATGTAGGATTTCTCAATGTAATCTCACCTAAATTTGCTTAGGAATCTGCATAAACCGGTCGCATTGATGGTAGAGGTTTTGCGGTATTTTGAGATCCCCTTAGGTACCCAACATCAACTGATAACATTTCAGCTTGCAATCAACAGCGACGAATGTAAACTGCAACCGAATTTTGAAGATGCTATGGACAATGTACTTACCATTATTTCATGAATTGATACGTGTTGTTAAAATTAATGTACAAGCGCTGGCAGTAGTTATGATATAATAGCTATAACATGAGTAGTTTTTAAAACTGCGTTGAAATCTTGCGCGAGTATGAGAAAAATCGTTCAACTGAGCACTAATAGCCTGAGATTTCTAGATTGTATTTTTTGGGGGGGAGGGGGGTCACCTTCTTTTCTTTTGCAACAATTGACGGAAAAACCATTCACCTACGAAGGGTCACGTAGATGCTGTTTAGCCAGTACAAAATATGAGTCGGTTTTTTCAGGTATAACATATTCTTATCTTGCAAGTCCATGATAGTCAACATCCCGCAAGAATAAGATACCGACGGAATGAAAAACTGCTTAGATTTGGTCACAAATTCACATACGATGAACTGTACATTTATGTTAGCAGTTGTATACAGTATTCAACTTGTCTATTTGTATGTTTATAAATCTGTGAGCAAGCTATATTTTTACCGAAATGTTACTAAAGTCTTACTTCACGTTAGTACGTGAATTAACAAACTGCTTAACAGATAAGAGATACCTCTCACTATCCTGTTTTGTCAGAAAACTTTGTTTTGTCAGTTTATTTGTTTTCTATAAGAGTTTTCTTTCCGAACTACTACAACATACTTGTTATGGACGTTTTTGTAATATTTTTAAAATTTATGTACATCAATAGCTCTGGATGTGGAATGAGGATAACAAGTCCAAATGACATCCTGATAAGCTTACCACAAATCTCCGACATTAAAACAAAACGTAATCCAAGAAAGCCAATGGATTGGGATGTGTTTGTAAAATCAAGACAGGAAGATAACAAAGTGAGACTTCCTTTACAACCGAAAATACAGAATGACAATAGCCCTGGACCTCCGGTTAGATTTTTTAAAACTTGTTTTACTGTTTTAATGGCTCGAAATAAGTCAATGTTGACATTTAGTGTATCTAATACAAACTTTATAAGGGTTGAACACAAGGAGACACACAATGCACAAACATATGGGGACGGCAGCTCGATATTTGAGGTTTAAGATTTTGACTGGATACAGGTGTAAGGGTGGCGGCGGTCGGGCGCAAAAAGAAGCAACAAGTGACACAAGTTGCGGTTAGCTGTCTGTACTACTTATTCTTGAAGACGAATGAATAATCGATTTAGAAAGAGTTACAATATCCAGAAAGCGACTAGATCACGGCGAACGAAATCCTAACGACTCGGATTCTCCGACATAACACCGTGTCTATTCAGCAGCTGCAGTCAAACACAACTCGAACACAAAATCGCACACAATTATGCTGTATAAATACAGAATGAAGAATGTACGATTGCACAACAAAGTATGCAAATTGTAAACTTAATCAGAGTAACTGCGACGTACGAAGTATCTCGATTACAATGTTGTAGCGCAATGTTTATACCAGTACGTCACAGGCTATTGTTTGCCGCCCAGTCTTGGGCACAAACAAAAACAAACACGATGTTGCGTAAAGACGATAATTGAGAGTCCGGGGGCATGGTGGGAGGCTCCGAGTAAACTTCCAACTTACGTAAGGCGAAGTGTTACTCGACCATCTCACAGAGGTTTTCACTATGTTTGGCTAAAATAAATCAACGAATATAACTACATCGGACTACCCTGAACAAACTTGCTCGTGTTTCCACTAGACTTTAATTGATTTTCTACAATATTATTGAATAAAGCCGACTTTTTGCCAGACTTAAAACATCTTCCATACTTCCTTCACATCCTCATTCCTATTTGGCGAACATTGCCACCGAGATATCTTAACTAAAAATACATATGCTCTACTTTGGTGAGCGAAGGGTCGTGTAACTGGAACTAGTTAGATTTTTAAAATGTCTGTGTTGGAGTGTCCAAATAGGCCTGCCAGAACTCCACAAGACTTAGAAAAATAGATTTGTAGAGTGAGCTTGCTAAACAAATTTGAGCATGTTGAGCAACTCGCAATCTCTCAGTGCAGCCCCCTGATAAGCAGTGGGGCCTTTCCCCGCGGTCCGTACTTTCCAAAAGGGAAAGGGGTGTCTGCGGGGGAGGGGGATCGTCATTGAGATTGCTGTTAGGATTGATATTTATTTTTCAATACACAGCAACATAATTTGCAATGTTTACGGATAACACGGAGATAAAATAAGATATAAGGCCGCTGCTGCCGCAATTCGCGCCGCGCGAGGATTCAATAAGTGAAGAGGGCTCGCAGAAACACAGTACTGCTTTCTCTACCACATTCTAGTCACACACTCTCACTCAAACTCAACACTTTTGCTATTGTTGAGTTACTCGCTCAACTTTAATCTACACAAGGCTCAAGACTGCTCGACTTCTCTTTAAAATGTGTCAAGGGTTTGGTTTTGATTTTTGACTCCACAACTATTGAGTGATGTTTAGTGGAAAGTTGAGTCCATATAACAAGGCATGAGTTTGGCTTTGTTGGCTGCTCAAGTTTGAGGTTGGTTGACACATTGCTGATAATTGGCGGAAATAAGTTTCTATTCCATTTCATTATTCTGAAAGACTAAAGGCCTATCGTAGATTTGTAAATATAATTACCCAGGAGTAAACATTTTATTTCAAAAAGTATCTGTAAAATAATGCTTCATTAACTTTTTCTGATCTTTAGATATGAGGCTTAGTACATTATGGGAACTAATTTGAAGCAGTTGAGATCCAATGCTTTCTTCTTATAGTTTCAATATAAAATCTGGTTATTCACGTTGTTTTTTTTATAAGAACAACCTTTATAAGAAACACCAGGCTGAGATTAGGCCAAAAAATAAGTACAACTTAAGAAACAAGGCAGGCTGATATTGCAAAAACTCAAAAATAAAATATCATTAACAAGCGAAAACAACAATCTACTACAGAACAGAACAGTATAAAGTGCTAAACAGCGATTAAGCAAACTTATTGTAAGAGAATTAGGTCAACACCATCGATATCAGGTTGTTTTAATGAAATCTATGCTGGTATCTTTAAATGTAACTTTGTATTCTTCAAGCTTTTTGCTGAAAGTAAAAGTTCAGGTAGAACATCCTATGCAACAAGTGCAACGTCCGATATTAAACGTGAACAGGGCCTTAATTACTTTATCAAGTACGTGCTATGTCTTGACACTACTATGCTCAGGAAATTCGAAAACGAAAATAAGAAACATGATGTTGTTTAGGACCAATTGTTACTAGGATGAGAAACACAAAGCCGGGGGAGAGAATGTTTACGGTCAGGAAATCTATTGTTAACCCATTTTGCTGTAGTTGGGGACCATATTACACTGGCAACACAAGAACTAAGCCCGGGAACAGGGCACTGCTTTTGCGAATGAATGTTTTTGCTTCCTTAAATAAGTGTCTAAGTATGCATTTTTGAAAGTGGTTTTATGCTGCAGAAAGCCGTTTCCCTTTTGTCCTTTTCTGACATGTATCTTTGTTATGGAAATATAGAATAGGTTATTATTATTTAGATTAGCAAAGAATAAAAACTCACCCAAGCCACTCCCAACGTTCACGCCCAAATTTTGCCACTCCGCAAAGAATCTTCGGCTGGTTTCGTGCTTACAGGACTATTTAATCTCGTGGCCTGATTATTGGTCATAGCAACGAATAAAAATTAAAGGCTTCCGCGAAACCATTTCGCTATCTACAAGAACTGCCTCGTTTACAAAATTCGCCGTTGAATTAACACTTCCATAAACTATCTTAATATGTTTTCGAAGCCGTGTAAACTCTCGCCATTGTAAATATGGGCGGAAATATTTTTACAGAAGCAATGTTGGGGATAGGTAAAACTTTGCATCCGTTTCATTCACGAAATTATAGCTTCCATTCCGGACAGTTTGGAAAACCAATCAGTCCACATTAGTTACACCTTCATTCCATTTTTTTCAAAGAGACTGTTGAAATCCTATCGGTTTAACGAAATTTGGCGCACTGTTACTGGTTTACTCCTCCTTTGTCTCAATATGACTCGTTATAAATACAAAATTGCATATAAAAATTTGACATGTATCCCTGTAGGCCCTAATGATAGGATTCAACTTTTTACATTTATCACATGTGGTGCACGACCCGGCCTAACACCAATTTTCAGGCTTCCTTCCAGATTTTCTGGTCTCTTCGGGCCTTTAGTATTTTGAACATCAGAGTAAGCCCACATTCTCAGCCGCATTATCGCCAATTGTACATAACTATTATCCGCCGCCTTAGAAAGGAGAGACCCAAATGGGCACGAAATACTTTAGATGGGATTTTTAAAACTTTTGGGGCTATTTTCTAACCTCCGGGCCCAACCATGGCAATATATGTAAAAATAGACTCTCTGTATAAAGTACATAGCTTATATTGGAAACATCCTTATATTCAAGCTAAATAAAAAATTTGATCACGCTTACGTGTTATCAATGTGGGATTAGAAGTGAGGAGTTAACCACTCCAAAGAAATCTCGTACACTCTAGTTGGTTAGTTTGTTTTCTAATAGAAATCTATAAAATATTGTATTTTTAAGGGAAAACTCGTATCTTTTTGTGCTAAGAGCTTTACCCATCGAATGAGAGTATGAATCCAGAGACGATCAATACAGGTTGAAATTGTCTAATCGAGCAGCAACGCCGAGACTTTTAGTACTGGTTGTGTGCGTATTCTCAAAAGATAGATATATACCAAAGGAAGAGATATGTGGGTCCTAATTACCCCTACTCCAGTAGAAGAGTCCCGTTCGTGCCTTTATGGTAGTTGTAGGTCCCCTACTAACAAATCCGAATATTAGCGCCCCCCCAAAGCTGGAGCTCTCGATTGCGTGCCGGCCCAAAAGTAATTAACGATGGCGCTAATTTCTGGGTTTAAATTCGGTATTTTACGTTATATCATTACCACACTATTGAAATAATGTGCGGACTCACCTTTTATATCGAGACATTTGAGATGCCGAACGGTCAGCCACTTTCCGCAAAAAATACCAGATTTCCTGAAGAACAAAAGGATTCCTTGAGGGTTTTTAACAACGAAAATCCGACCGAATTTCACGGCAATTCTCTGTGATGATTTACACCCCCCGAGATGCATAATTTGTTGGCCATTCGAGAGACATTATATAAAAAGTCTTGAGCATCCATTGAAGACTTATAAGCCCTAAAATAGCATGTTCACGCTAAAGAACACATGTAGGAGTCCAAAATGTTTTTACTCCTGTAGACATCCCGGGGAGACATGTATTTTGTGTACCCTTTCCCTAAGTTTTGGAAAGCTAAAATGTATATGCGCACCGCAACTCGCGCTTGAAAGGAAATAAACGAGTTAATGGATTTAAGATGTCATCTCTTTCAATACATTCTGTGGTTTACTAAGTCACCCACACGGAATGCCAAAATTATCATTCACTTCGCATAACATTTCTCGAGTCACGGGACCCTCAAAACCTTGTAAATTCTGTTTTGACTCAATTCCATCATTACTTGTGATAAGTTTTTCACGTAAACGTAGGTTCGCAATAATATTATAAAGTATCTTTCGTTGTATTGATCCTTGAAATACTATGAGATATGTAGAAGTCCCACCCCAAAATTTTATAAGCTCTTGGCGAGGAACCTAGACCTGGATCCCCCACTCCCCTCTGGTACCGGTACTTGAGCTGGAAACACTTGCTTCAGTCTTTTACAAATTAGCAATTCATCATGTCGTCAATTGAACGGTCCGCAATCACGAACGTTGACAGGCCTCTAGGTTTCCTGTGTACATCGTGACTGACAAATCCTTCTCTTCCATATCAGTGCTGGTGGTCCTGCGCAAACGGAGAGCACGAAAAATTATCGTGGCCTTGGACTGTTGATGAAACAATACCATCAGCAAGCAGAACCCATTACCATAGCCTCGTTTCTAATCGCACACTCTTTTGTAACCTTTAACTGCCATCGTGTAATTTTCTGCTGTTATGCTATTGAAAATCCCCATTTAATCAGTTCCAAATGCAATGAACATGGCCCCTTTTCTAATTAGGCTTATTTCTCTCAGTGGGCGCGGCCTCGTCCTGCTGAGTTACGAACTTTTACAGTTCCAAGAGGACCACATGCAAATTCTTTTATTTAAGGAATGCCACCCCCCTGGTTACAGAAGTGCAGAAAAAGAAATCGTGTTCCGATGAGATGGACTTTCTAGCTCCCCAATTATAGGAACAGGTCCACGATCGTTATTAAGCGATCGGTTCAAATTTGCTAACTTCAAAGAAGAGGTTTTGTACACAAGTTCTTTGTTGTTGATGTTAGCTTGAATGAAGGAAAAGGTATTGTTTCTGCTGGATAAAAGCAGAGCATTTCCAAACAACGCATGCAACATAAGCGAAGAATGAAAAGTCATGAATAATGCATGATGGGCCAATGAAACAAAGGACACGGAATTCGATGAATGAAGAGTTGATTTTTCTACTCGTATGCACAGAGGACAGCGTATGTGTGAAGTAAGTTACGAAGTCGAGGGCTCAAGAGCTACTCAATAACAGATGAGAGCGGAATAGATCGAGATCGAGATCTTCAAAGGGAAGTGTTTGCATCGATCAGGCTATTTGAACTTGTTAAAGTTGTGGAGGACTTTCGTTAAGGATACGAGCCAGGACATATGGTATGTTGGAAGATTTTAACCACTTTAATCTCTACCCGTGTTCTGTGCTCTGACAACTACTAATCTAACCCATATCACGAACGAATATAACACGCCTGCATAATAGTAACTGTAATCACACAGAGTGGTAAATTGCTCAACAATTCCTCAATTAGATGTATTGAAGACGCAAAATGTAAATAATAAATGCGGCTTTCAATCGCTTATGATTGAAAATTATATTGATCTGGGTGCCCACCGAAACATACATGGCGTACAACCATGAATTCTATGTCAATTCCCTGCACAAGTTCACTTCCAATCAAGCTAGTTTTGAGTTTTGATTCAGTGATCAGAGAAACGGTATGTGTTTATAATAAGTTGATGAAGGCAATTGTACCTCGTAGTAGTACTCTAGTTGTTTGTTTCATAACTTCTCTGTGTGGCAGGAAACTCTGGGAGGGATCTATCCCTCGGTTGCTTGTTATCGTGACTTGGGAATGGCCAGGCTAATCACGATTGACAGTGAAGCTATCGTACTGCCTATCGATTTGATCGTATTGTTGTGCCTTTGGGAAATCCCTCTACAATGGGACTGTGAATTGACTTTTATAAATGGGCCACAATCGTTTAGCTTCGAATCGTTGCCATCGGTAGTGTTTGAATTTCGGAGCAGAATCGCGTGCACTGCCCGGCCAAATTCTCTGTTCGTGAAGCTTAACTGGACAAAGCAGTTGAAAGTTACCCGCTGTGTTGTCTGTGAACTCTGATTGTGTTTCTCAATAAAACAAGAAAAAATCGATGCTGATTGGTGGATCACTTGTCGCTCCAAGTGCTTCAATCACGCAACAAGTGTTCAGGACAAAGTAACCCTCATCAGAGAAGCACCGCCTGGCCGTCAATGGCATTCCATAAATACTTCAAAATGACCAGAGCGTTCGTCTTGCCGTACTTTTCATCCAATGTTCAGTTCCCCTTTCATCAGACGTTATCAAGCGCGAAATGCTCTCGTCGCTCTTCGTTAAGCGATCGAACAATAAATGATTGCACTAGAAAAACGCTTAGAAAAAAGTTCATAACGACAACATGAAAACCAGCTGTGCTTTTAGAATCCTGTTGTTCCATTTGAGTGTTCGATGTGGCCAGGCTTCCGCGATCTATTGTAAAACATGTTGTCGAGAAAATTTTTCGTCTAATCGGTGATCATGGCAGCTGAGTGGTACGTACGTTTTAGAGAAATTTGACTGTCAGCAGTTTAGGCTTGTGACTTATCCATGTTTACTAACGGAGGGCAGAACAAGATTGGCCAAGCTGAATTATGCAAGCACCGATTTGCGCTGCGTGGCTTCGGAATGTGCAGATATTCTGTCAATATTGTAGGCAGTGACGAAATTCTGCTTAAATATGTGTTAAAATCGTATAATGTTATCTAATTACACGTAGAGGGTACCAGTTAAGTTTGGTTTACGTCGCAGAATTGGTTACTACCAAATATATTTGGGAATAGCATGTTTACGTGTGATTATATTGTAAAAACAGCCTGTCCATTTCTAAAGATGTAGGTAGGAATGTACCCGGAAAGGTTTACCAACCATTTTCATTTACTCTAAATGGGTGCCATCCACTCAATCCCCGCTTGCACAGACAAGGCAGGCATCTATGGTTGCACTTCGAGGAAAACAGTCTTCTGGTTTTTATTTGTACACACCAATGCCACTTCTACTGTAAGATGTCTTCCATAACCTCGTAACCTTTGCATAACTGACTGCAACACAGAACAACAACAGCCATTTCGGAGTTTAAGTCAGTCTGCTCTACAATAGTGCTAGGAGATGCGAATCCTTGACTCAGAAATACAACCTAACACGACGAGTGGTTATATGCAATGTGAAAATGAGCTGCTAGATGCATGTAGTCTGGAGGAACAGGAAATTTCTCCCCTACTAGATCTTCTATAACATTAACATACAACTTTCTCCTAGTATTTTTGGCGGACGTTTATATTACCGGGTGTAATAACGAAGAATAACCTAAATTAGCAATACTCGGAAGCAAACCCACTTAACGCTCATGCTCATATATTTCCAGGAATAGCACCATATTGACCGAAGGCTTTCTTAGATTCCTGATTCGTATAAAGCATTTGGCACAAATATTTTAAGCTCATCGTTTTAGACCCCTTTTGTTTTCACTTTTTATCTATCTATTTTTATTGACACAGTCGCGAGTTTATATTTTACGTTTATACACAGTAAACTAAAATCGCCGTTCAGTGACCTCGTTCTGAGTGGTGCTCAAATCACGTGCAACGGAAGGGTGCGATACACTGTAAGTTTCCTTGATGTTAAATTCAAATGCTATTTCAAAGCCTTATGACAAACTTAACAACTGCTGCTAGTATAAAGTAATAAAAATGAAATAAGGTTGGACAGAATCAGGTAATATGAATGGACCATAAATAGGTTAATCTGGAAAACATTATCATACGTCTACTGCTTTATGTTTAAGGCGACTGTAAACTTTGCCTTTTTATATATATTTTTTTCCATTTCTATATTTGTAACAATGAAATACTAACACCAAACAAAGTCTAACTGAACAGTTTAATGGACTACTGTTCATCTTACGCCATAGATACAAACGGATGCTGAATATCACTCTTCCATTCTCCCTTATTCTGTGTTCTAACTCGCAGTAAAGGTACCTGTACTATATTGCTTTTATTGACGGAATGGGGGTTCCTTTTACTACACATCGACCCCCTCCTTCCCTTTAATTGCAGGTATGTTGTTCCATTCTGTTTCAATTATCTTGCACCCCTGATTTCCGTTATGATGTCTGGGTCTTTAAAGAAAGATTATCCCTAGACAGGTTATGTGTCGATGCGAGTTTCGTAAAATTCTTGAATTGCTTCATCAGTAAAAGTTGAGATTGCTAATTTTTTCCAAGGTTTTTAGTGCTTATCGTTTCCTCGTGTGTATTTTAAATTAAGACAATGCTTCGGTTTTAATTATCGGTTATTCCTGTCCTCTGTCTTTCTTAATCATCGGTTGGCTTCGTTTATCGTTAACTTATCGTTTCCGACAATGTATGATGAGTCTTGGTTGTCTTTTCTTCCGTTTCAATATATTTCAATCGTTCGCTATTTTACTATCATTTGTTACTAAGTGCCGTTTGTGGTTACCGATAATTCCAATTCTTTCGCTATTTATAACGCAATTCGTCGTCAGGTATAATTGTCATCAGGTACAATCGTCGTCACGGATGTCGTTTTCGTTTATCGTTATCGGTCGCTGTTTCCCTTTCGTCATATATGGTATGGGTTCGTCTTTATTATCACTCGTTTATAGTAATCCGGAATCCATGATTGCCAGTCAAGGATTTCGGTGGCATATAATTATCTGTCTTATGTCGACAACGGTCGTTTATAATTGTCCCTCATTTTGCTTTCGGTTGTCTCCGTTTACTGGCGAATAATTGCTTGTTAGTCTTGACTTTTTGTATTTACGTTCAGCAATATTGAAAATGCGTAAGTATTTTTAGCAGTCTTGTTAGTATTTTTGTCATCGCGTCTCCCTTAGGAGAAGTTTCCACTATATGGCAGTACGTTACCATGTCCATCCATCTGTAGGCTTCCTTGTAACTGTTTCTATATTCTCATCTGTGTCCATAATAATCTAAAAGCTCATCACCTAGAATGTAACCTCACAGCACCCCACATCTGAGCAGGGAGAACATTTGTAGCCTATCATCTCGACTTGTGAAGAATCCACAAAGTACCTACAAGTTCTGAGCTGTCTGTCACTATACCCTTAGCCAACCCTTCACCTCAAAAGACCATCATTCTTAAAAATTTTCGCCATAAAAATTAAAACCTTCCCTGACCTTCTTATCAATCACGGATAATAAGAAGAACAGGAAATAAATTTTTACTAGAAGGTACTAAACTCACCAGGAACTCTTTAAAATCAAGGTTCCTAAAAAGTAGTATGTCCAACATTGAACCCTGAGGAACAACTTTATTAGATGGTATTCAAAGTTGGTAGCTTCCCAGATACATGTCACAGTAAGCAGCTAAGAATTCGATAGTTAGAGGTATTTAACTAGAATTTTACGTCCTATTCCTGAAAAAGGTGCATGTTGATTTGCCTAAAGCCTTCCCTTCTACACAACTTCTACTCTAAAAATAATAGCCCCCCTACGTACGTAGGTACTTTATGAATATCTTTTATGGTACGTACCCCCTGAAGCTGTAAGATGAGCATCATTGTATTTATGTTGTCCTCGAATAGGCAGTTTCGGATTTCTTTCCCGTTTGTAACCATTCTGATCCCGAATCAACGGACGCAGTTTGTATCCTGGGTGCAAAGAAGATTTGCGAGTTCCTTTCAAATCAAAAAGATTAGTCGGAGCTGGAAGATGAGGAAGAAATCTCTCCATGCTAGCAGTTCCAGGTTTATTAATGTGTGGAGCTGTAGTGGGTAGATTCATAGTAAATATCTGACTGTTTGTAGGTGAAGTCTTATCATTGGTGTCGATCATATTTAGACCATCGGACTTTGAAATATAGGTAAGGTTTTGCAAGTCTTGCAAATCTGAACTATCTCCAGGGTTCATTTGAGCTTGTGAGTTATAATTGGGAGTTGTTGTCAAATACTCATTACTTGTATCCACTTTCCTACGTGCATGATATTGGAGAAAAGGTTTTTGTATGTTCTTTGGTTTTCTGTGGTATATGTTATGTTCCTCTCTTCGGGCATCTCCCAATGTTGCTCCATATACATTATCCTTGGTAACTCCATTCGTATCATACACATCAGCTGGGTCTCTTTGAGTTACAAAGTTTGCACTATTTGGTAATGGAGGCTCGTAAGGTATGAAACTTGAGCCAGCTTTAGTATTTGGAGCATCTTTTTCAGATTCTTTCATCTTGTCAGCATTTTTCTGCTGATCTCCATTTTCACTCTCTTTAGCATCACCTTCCTTCATTTTCATATCGTCTGCCTTAGCTGTTCCCTCTTTCTCCTGCTTCATTAGTTCTTCTTCATTTAGGTTAGGAAGTTTCCCTTCTTTCTTTTGTTCTGAACCTGCTTTGCGTATCGAGAATATTGCCTTGGTTTCATTTGCACTGGGCTTCTTGCTTGGTATCTTATCGACTTCAGTTGTATTTTCAATGTAGAGATTATTGACATCACCTTGTTTCCATGGCATTGATGCCTCTGCCTCTTCTCCATGTTCCATCTGATTTCCAGCTGCAATGGTCTCATTCTGAGTCTGGCTATCAGTGACGTTTGGAGTACTTGATCCAGGTTTCGGTTTAGTAGTTATTGAAGGACGTGAATTGGCAGTTTTGTTTTCACTTGTCGGTACGCCTTGATCCAAGGTCTCCTGATCAGATGGGGAGATGTAACCGCTTGAGTTTGGTTTCTTGGGCAACGAACTTGGCCGTTCTTTTTTTGGAGGTCGTGTTGGCGATGCAAAGGTAGTTGGGCTTGTTAGCTTTAACTGCTTCATGGTTGTGGGGAAGGTCCTACTTTTCGGGGTGGTGATGGCACCAGTGGTGACTTTTTTTGTTGTGTAAACGGTTCGAGGTTTAACTCGACGGGGAGGTGCGGTAGGCTTGTTCTTTTGAAACCATTGCCAGGGTGGTAATGTTACTTGGGTGGGGACTGCCATCATCGGCATTTGAGGTAATGTTGGCGCTGCTTCAGTACCTTCGTTCATCAAAGGCATTGCCTGGGGCATCGAGTCAAAGGGCGTTGTCATCATACGTAAGGTGGGGAGCGGGGTATTATTAACAATAGAAACCATTGGCTTTTGTCCCTGTCCTACCGGGACTGGGTGATAGACAATCGCATTGTCAAACCTGAAGTCATTTCCGTTTTGATTGGTCCATAACGATTGCGCCTTTTCCCAACTATTTTTATCATTTCCTGGAAGATAGTAATCTCTTACTTTCCACATTCCAGGACGGAGCGTTGTATGAACTGTAGTCCGAGCTATAGTGGCTGGATTTTGTTTTCGAATCGGGAGAACGGCCTCACCTCCTTCACCTTCAAATGTGTGTGCTGCCATATGCTTTCTATTAATCTTCATGGGCCCATAACCGTCTAAGGGATACGACGGGCGTTCAGGCAGAAACATCTGAGCCTCAGTGATTCCACCATGCTTTCTCCCAAAGACAGAAGTGGGTTTAGAGGCTCTGTTTGTCTTTGGGTGTTTTAATTGCTCAATTAAATGCAGATTTGATAGCTTTCGAGCTAATCCTTCCTGGTTTCTGCGGCTTGTATTAAACAAATGTTCAGCATGGTTTAAAATGTCGTTGTAGTTTAGTCTTGAATTTGGTCTCAATTTGCCTCGTAAGGAAGCCTGGAAATTTCGAGCGCCAGGAAAGGGGTGCGTACTTTTAAAACGGTTTGCAGTAAATGGCCTATCACTTCTAGATGGAACTTTAACTGACGGTCTTTTCTGATGTCTCGCATTTTTAGGTAGTTTCTGCGAAGGCATAACATTGGCCTTCTTGCCAGCATGACCATCCTTGCCACCGTACGCCTGTAGAAGGATATGATCAAACCCTTCCTCCATTTCTAATTCTTCATTTCGAGGTTTCGCTTTTGATACTTTTGGGTCAGGAGCATTTGGTACCCCTTTCAGGGCATCCTTGGCATTGTGGGAAGTAGCAGAAATGGAATTTGAACCCGGTGGCAATGTCTGGTGCTGTACATTCTTGATATTGTGTCCAGCTGGTGGTCTTTTGTTTACGTTAGCCATCCGTGCACCTTTGCCAGGCTTTGGACTCTCTGCGGTTTTTCGCAAAGCTGTAGTCTTCTGGGTTGCCTTTTCCAGCTTTCCCTTGCTCATTTCAGCACTACGATGCACGTTTGTAGCAGTTTTGTGAGCCTGGCTTAGCAACTTCTTATTTGTCATTGCCTTTATCAAGGCTGCTGATGCTGATTGAGGACCTTGCGCTTGTTGGGGTCTTATTACGCCATGGCTGTTGTGATCTTGTGAGCCTTTGATACTCTGTGCTGGATGACTCAACGTCTGTATCTCACTGATCTTCTTTATAAAAACATCACCATAAGTGTGACCA
>JAAAKM020006971.1:135905202-135946339 GCA_010016025.2 Alatinidae sp. Z8VKAUB7J3 | reverse complement strand
CATGCTTCATGAATCACAAACTTCAAGGTAATCTAACTATCCTGAAACAGACCTACTGCTGTATAATTCATTTGTAGTTGAAGTCTGTAGTTGTAGCAAAATGCACTATATGATGCAACAAATTTGTGAGAGATACCGGTAATTAATTGTAGAAAAAGGGGCAAGTTGGTATTTCATCTCTTAGAATCAAGATGATTGTACAAATCCATACTTCCACAATTTCCATATATCTGATACTTTGCTTCATAGATCTTGTGCTCCATTAATCACAACACTTTGGTTCATTGTTTGTTATAAATACCTTAATAGAAAAGTCTGAACCACTAAGACAGTGCAGTAGCAACTCCTATGTTTCCTTTACAATCACCAGGCCTGTGTGATTTTTCTACAGCCATTTTTTTGAGATTTCAATCAATATGTTCTAAATTCTAATATGTATAATTATCATATTGGTCTCAAGAAATAGTATAGGTATTCACAAAAAGACAAGCATGTTATGCCTCTTACTTGCTTTTTACTTACTGTCCTTTCACTTACGTAGAGATTATTTTAAACCTCACATTGACAAATTATCACTTTTGAATACTAGTAAAACATGAACGTATTGAGCTGATGAATATGATATTTATATTATATCTCATAATTTCATGACTGAGTTAAGGAGTAAATCTTGCAAAAACAAAGAAACCATGTAATAAAACAATGGGTGCCAAGGGTTGAATGTTATTAGAAACTCAACTATATACTACCAACAATTTGCATTATGGACTTAACCTGGCCTCTCAGATGATCATATCTGTTCTGCTTCATTCTGATTTCATTGGTACCTTCTTATCTCTTTATTATGCTAAACTTTGTTTACTAATTTTAATGTTGGGACCATTCATGTATTGATTGTACAAGGTCCCTTTAAATGAAAAGGCAGAAGGTCTATGTGTGATCATTAATACTGGGAAGGACTTAGTACTTACTTCTTTCACATTTATGTATCAGATTGACATTATAGCTAACATAATGGGTATATCCTGCTTTGTAATTTATTTAGGATAGACAACAGCAAGAAGACAACTTTTCCACCCTCCAGACATGTCTAAGTGACTGCATAAATGATATCAGAAATGCAACTCAAGGTATGGTGAGCAGAGAATGTGCTGTAATATAGTGCCTTCTTGAATTTGGAGGTTTTTTTGTTAATAGTAACCCTTTGTGAATGGAAAAGTGCAATGTTGTTTCATTATGACAGTGATAAATTTGAGCAAATGCACTAAATCACATATTATGGGTGTAGAATATACTTGTAGGGTAGAATGCATTTATCACACAATGATTTTATAATCATCAAGAACTTTTACATGTGTTAGTTTCTGTGATATTGCCAGAGTACAGAACATCCTCATTTATCTGAACCTTGTTTATCCAAACCTCTTTAATCCTAACCTCATTTATCTGAAACTATTTTATCTGAACCTATTTATCCAACCACCTCAAATTGTGAAAAAGGATAATTTTTTCATTTTATTCAGGTAGAATAAGACCAAGTTAATTTAATTTGTAGAATAGTGATACTTTAGAACTGTGGGTAATACAGAATACAATTTTTTGGAGAATAAACTCTTTGTTTTCATAATGACGGTGTCTGTTTTTCCGTGGCAGAATTTTATTGCAGGGGGGCATCACTTTTTTTATCCTGAATGTTGTTATCTCCCCGTGTAACACGTATGCCAATTAAACTGTGCATGCCTATTTGTTTTTCCTTGTCTTTATTTTGGCCATTTGGTATGACAGCAGCATATTTGTCATCAATTTTAACTTAAAATAAGCCATCTTGGTGACTCTTGTTTTGAATACCTGAACAGTTTGCTGAACATTTAATTTTTATTTCATTTAATGCCATTTGGAGAAATGAGGACGCACATTACTAAATACAGTTAGCTTAGGTAGTCAAGAGTCTTTTGTCTTGTTAAGTGGAAGTCATATGCACTATGCTGAAAAGATTGGGCAGATCTTTATTATGGGTGCAATGATAGTTGCAAGATGAAAAGTAGAGTAATTTTACTGCCTTTATCCTTATGCATTTGAATGTTTGTTTGCTGCCAGGCAGGCCAGGGAAATCAAAAGATCAAATTACAGTCATTATTCTATAATTTTTGAAGAGGCGATGAATGATATTCATTGTGTATAAAGGATTACTCCAATGTACTTAGTAATCTAATGGGAAGACATTGCATGGACTGGAAGACATAGATGATTGACACAGATTGGTGTTTCCTTTTAAATTTTTATCAAAGGGAGTTGCTACTTCAACATCAGTTTATAGTTGCTATAATAATGCACATTGCAAGGTTGATGAATTACATTTTCTGACATGTCACTAACTGAATATACCAAGTCTAGCATCATTTGTGATATTGATCAATAAATATTTATATTTTCTAGATTTATCTCTCAAGTCTGTTGTGAAGAAACTAGAAGCAGTCACCACAGACGTTGGGTAAGCAATATAAACTGACAGTTGAAGTAGATCTGCTTGCAACTTGAAAAATGTAGTCATAACGTAAGACACTCAAGACATTGTACTATATTTCTACCTAATTCAGATATATAGTTATTCAAATTTCTTGTGACTTTAAATCCATAAGATGCCTTTTAGTTAATTACTACGAGTTAATAAGTTTAAGACTTTTATCAAGTATGTAGTGATTTATTGACTGACACTGTTCACAATTGACCATGTGTAATAGCCACTAGAAAATGACACATTGAAAAATATACATTTCTTTAACTGCATAGATTGCTTGCCAAATAACATCAGAAAGAACATGAAGTTTTTAATTCGTTCCGGTGAGGACAGAACTTTTAATCGCCGAAGCCATTTTACTCAAAGAAAGATGCCCACTTATTAAACGTAAGGACGAAGGTTTTATTCAAATTAAAAATACTTTAAGGATATTTTATGTAATTTTATAACATTTTAGCAACTTTAATACACTCCCTTATTTACTTCTTTAAGTAATTTTACTACGCTTTACATTTACGACCCTTGCACTGAATCTTCACGATTTATTTATACCATTCATTGACCCTTTTACAATTAGACTAGGAATTTCACTATTGCCTTCATCATCACGCAATCATTTACCTATTGTTTTAACCACGAAATATCTATTGCTTTTTTGAACTTTCCACGCTAGAATAATTTCACGCATAAATACGTAATTTTATAATTTATAATTAAAAAACCGAGCTATTTTACCTGACATGACAATGGCAACAGGAAGTGCCGAAACGTTGTGTAGATAAGAACATGAAGATTTACCACGTTTTAACACGACGGTTTTCATTCGTAGTCTTTAGGACCGTACAGGACAAGCAGCCGCACAGAAATGTTCAACGAATAGCAGCCAAGCTAGTAAAATGCAGAGTGAACTGGAATTCCACAAATTCTGCTGCGACAACGATATGCTTCCGAAATACACTTAACTGCTACATAATCAGAGTTTTAAATTTCCACCAACAACATATCCCCTCCCCCCACCCGCTGACTCAATGCGTCACCCTGATGGTCGTGGCTGGCTACGGCTCTTAAATTGACAGACATACAAACTTTTGTCGAAACACAAAGTGGCTCTATTGTTGTTGGCTGCTTGACATTTTCCTGTGCTAAACGTCCGACACCTGTAACCAATAACACGACCGATGGAAATTCATACACTGATTTGGCGATCCATCGTACCATATCGAAGCCTATTTCGTCCTTTGCTTTTTTTTATAAGCTTATCCAAGTCAGCCCTACCTTGTCTCCATTTAGTCCTTTTTCTGCTATTTTTGCGATAAATAAATAGTACAAAAAGGAACCATACTATGGCATTTAAACTCGCCAACATATAGAAAAAATAATGAAGGCGTCCTTCCATTGGTGCATACTTAGTTTGCCCATCTGTCAGGATTTTTAAACCAACAGCATCACCCACTTCAAGTAAAATGGAAGCAATGAAGCTTCCGAGTCCATTTGAAACGAAGAACAGACCGGTAGCAATGCTTCTCATAGACTTTGGAGCTTGAGTATAGGCGTACTCTAACCCTGCAGGGAAACAAAAGTGTACGCATACACGATCTAATAAATCATGAATATAGCTACATTTCATAGCTATAAATGATTTTAAAAATCAAGAAAACTACTATGTATGTAATATATGGCAGTCACTAGCTTGAGAAAACAAATAACGACTGTGCGGCGCTGCTATACAAAAACAAACCTACCAAAGTGCAACTTACCCATCCACATTACGTATACAATCACCGTAACCTGGCAAGCCTAGAAGCAGCCTAGGAACTATATTTTTCAGTGGCTTATAATACAGTAATATAAACCTCAATTGGCTACCTTAAGTTTTGATACTGCACTTTGTCCAAGAAAAAAATATTGCCACCTTAAAAAGAATTCCGAGCGGGGACTGACCCCAAAAGTTTGCTACGTAAGATGATCTGTATGAGATTAAAAACTCTACCAGAAATAATCTCACTTCTATCGGGCAAATACGTTGATCTAATTAGCAAAATCTCCAAAAAGGTGCGTGGACGGATCGGAAGTTAAAGAAACTTTTAAAACTTTATCAAGACTTCTTTTCCCTGCATTAAGAAGCTCATTCAAAGGCTCCAACACAATTAACTGATGTAGCACAATCGAGAAGGAATCTTGATTGTTCAGCTTGTAGAGTATACATTCGAGAAATCCACAAGTTCTATTCTTAATCAGACGAGAAGTAGAGGTGTAAACATTGTTAAGCGACTTGGGTTAGATTTCAATGCGAGCACCCAATTTATAGCAAAGTACTGCGTTTTCTTATATGTGTAGAGCAGCAGAAGGGCTTTGGGAAATAATAAGTACATTACCAAACTAAATTGTGAAGAGCAAAAAACGTAAACTTAGCAAAGACGATGACATTTCAAGTTTCTATCAGTGAACTTCGTTGTTAGTATTTCTTCAATTTCTTCCAATTCTCAGCTCTTTACAAGCACAAAATTTCCCTTGCAATATTAGAAAGTAAAAGTTATGAATTACCTGTAAGTGAAACAAGAACTTCGCTAATTCCACATATGGCGTATTGAGGGATTTGATACCAAATTGCCAAGTCTGTGGCATTAACGTGATTTCCGCTAATGGTATTGCTAACGTACTTCTTGACTTCCAACCGTCTTGTTTCCACAAGAGCAGCACAAACCAATGCAAAGGACCCTAATATCATACCTGATAGCAAAAGGATTAAAAAAGAATCTAAAAATGCATGGTTTAACCTGACATAAATCCGGCAATTGACAAGCTAAGCTCCGTCGCACTGACGTTCGACAGTAGGGTAAGTTTAATAAACAGTCATATGAAGTGAAGACAGGAACAGGAGACTTTGATATGAAATGAGGACTTTTCAGAGCAATACACAATTTAAGATGACCACTTATAAATGCCTTCTTCTCGTTGCCGTGTAATTTCTCTAATGTCACACTAGAAGAGAGATGTCAAATTTAGGTTTTGAAAACGAAGCAATGCACTGCAAGCAGCGCAAAACCACTAAGCTTTCACATAAAGACGATCGTGAAGTGCTACCAAAGTCGTAATACATTGTAAACAATGCAACATTTGTCAACAGCGGAGTTCTCATGGTGGTCGGAACCCTGCGTTGATCTTTGATAGAAAAACCTGATATCGGCGAATAGTAATTGGCTTCAAATTACACCACAGAATTTATAACTTAGATACCCTGATGTTTTTTCTTTGAACTGTATACAGTTTGGTACGCGGGGGGAACAAAGTTCTGAGTTGTAATAATATCTGACGTCTAGTTTTGTCTGTGCTAGTCACAATCCTCCGAAACTTGTCTTGCTAATACTTTCTTTTTATATGAACATAACCTTTGAAATGTAATTACCATTGTTGCCGTTCAAAATAAAAGCGACAAGCGAAATTTGAGCATCTTGCTCTCTAATCGATGCAACTAATAATTGATAGATAAAAAACGCAGCAAAATAGTTTAGTATCATCTGCAACAAAGTGGTCTAAGGCAAGCGGTACACACAAGCAATAAATGTTTGAGTGAGGAGTATGCCAAGCCGACACAAAAAAATGTTTTACAAACAATTATATATTTGTACTTTAATTTTGTCGTTCGTTCTCGTATGATGGTGGAAACCAGGGCTTTTACGATCCACTCTACTGCTTGTGAGAATTAAAAAAGAGAAAGGAACAAGAGAAAGAGTAAGTAGAGATATGGACCTCGCCCATAGGAAGCAAGAAATAATATACGAAGTGGTACTACAAGCAGGGAGGGGGGTACTGGAATGGAAAAACAAGATTAAGCACATTGGAAACGATCAAACAGTAATCGAAAAGGAAATAATTAGGCATGGAGCGCCAAATTGTAAGCATGGTTAAACCTGGAAGGCGCGAGGACGAAAGATGAGGAAACGTGAGAAAACAACATTATGAAAAAAGGACGTGTGGAAGAAAGATACAAAGGCGTAATCGCTTTTGGGTGGAAGATGGAGGAAGCCAGAAAACAACATAAATATGCCTTGCTATAGTTTTTTGGTGTATAGTGTATAGTGTATAGTGTATAGTGTATAGTGTTCAATATTCCATATTAAACACTGCGTAAAAATGTCTCTACAGTACTACGCCTACAACAATCTACTCTCTTTAGGTACTATAATGTTAACAGTGTGGTGCACTTACCAATGCTTATTCGTTGTAAGTGACTAACACTAAATCCACAATACTGTAAACTTGGATACAATATTTTGTCGACAATAGGAATGAAAATTATAACAAAAATGCAGTTCATCAGTGACAGCCAAGCAGCAGGCATGGGAAATCCAAGAATGCACGTATTCATGTGAATTCCTTGCAGTAGAAATGTACCTGAAATCTGGAGATTATTCAATATTTAGTAGTTAATGGGCTAAGAAAAACAAGAGGGAGAAGAATTAGAATGCATGCAACTACCAGAGGTTGTTAATAATATCCTTAAATAACAACGGATAGTGATAATTGGAAATAAGGACACAAACAAAGATATACTTATACATATGTATATACATATATGCTACAGACATTTAGTGAAATCAGGCAATACGCGTAAGGACTGAACACTTTAGACTTTACATGTAATGACTAATTCACTCAGTCATTACGCGTAATGACTAAAATTCAATGTTAAGATTACACTAAGTGCTTGGAATAGTTTAGGCAACAATTACAATGATTTGAAAGGAAAAGACATGCGCAATGGGTAATTGATCTATCAATAGCCTTGTTTGTAAAGAGAGACTAGAACTGAGTCAGAATCTTACGTCAATTGCATAATCACAGAATCGATATGGCTTGCTCCACTGGCTTACAAAGGAACTGAGTAAGAGGTTTCGATAACATGCTGCAGAAACCAAGTGACGATGAAAATTTGTTGAAAAGAATTTCGAAAAAAGTTCCATCGCGGTAATTTCCTCCAATGCTTCTCGTGCTTAGTGATATTTTTTGTATGTTTGTGCCACAGTTTACTAACATAGAGACCTCCAGTATACAAAGACCTGACGAAGTCTAAAAGAAAAGACGAAACGTTGTAAAAATTGTAGTTTTCTTCTTGGCGTTCTACCTATAGTTTGTCGGTGTAGTTGTAACCATAATATTTGTAATCTGATTTCCATGGTCTTAAACTTAAAGATCCACCCATGTAGAAACAGGCGTTCTCCGTGGAGCTTCTCTAACACCACTTTTGTTTGCACGCATTTATTGGTCAACACTTTTGTAACAAGCTCTATGTATGTGTACGATACTATAATAACATGACCGCATTCTTCTACATTGACTTCAGTTACGAGTTGATATTAATACAGACGTCGTTCTTACTAGGTTTCATTTAATTCAATATTTTCAAATCACCTGTGGGAACCAAGCAGCATGATTAGGGTTGGTCTCAAAGTTACTGTGATTGAGTTCATAACCTGTGGGAACAATCAGACAATATTACTTTACTGCTATATTTCTTTAGAGCTTCTTACCTTTAGCTGCGCCAGAAAGTAACACAGCATAATTCATACTCAAAGCATAGTAAGTCATTTTAAAAGCCATTGTATTGCAAATGCAAGTCAGAATTCTATGTACAGTACCTTTATTTCCCCGGCAAATCATGTGTTTCTGCACTGTGATTATGGATGCCATCCTTTGTGAAGTATTGTCCTATATAGATGCCCACATAGTGTATCCATATGAGCTCATACATTATTAAGCTTTGCTCTGTATTAGGTATATCATATTGTTAAGCTATGAGCACCAATTTCCAGGAAGAGTAAATAAGATGTGGTTTCATCTTTTTATTGCAATTTGGGATTTAAAAAAATGTGTTTTCAGAGCTTACCTGATAATACAATATATAATACACCACTAGAAAACCAAAGGGCACAAGTATGTCGCAAAGACGTTTCACTTCATTGACTTCCATATCAGTAAAACTTCCCCCATAATGTGCTGATGCTCTGTCTAACCAGTGGTTTATCGGTACCAGACTTTCAAGATCAGTGACAGTCCTAGAGTGATGGGGAAAAGGAGTATAGCTACTGGTTATAAGCCTTTACGGAAGGATACATGGAACACAAGAGCAATTATGGCATGATCAGTAAAAATTTGTGAATACAAATGAAATTCATATATCTTACTCTCCACCATCTAGTTTGATGTATATGGTGATGGTATGTGGTAATAATCATGATGGTGTTGATGATGATGATGATACATATATTGCAAAATGCATATATACATATATTGCAAAATAGCATGCCAACAAGATATGGGTGGGCAGGCGGGCAGGCACAGAGGCAGGAAGGCAGGCAGGCAGTCAATACATCTTGACTTTCAGTTTTTTGCCTACGAAAAAATTAAATATTTTGACGTAGAGGTAGCGGCTTCGATCCCTCCTGATACCATATTAATTATGTTTTTTATCTAACTGCATGCTTAAGACTGAAATTAGTACACAGCATATAGGCCGCAAAAGAATTATTATGCTAACGCAATAAAATACAAACAATAATTCGATCCCGAGCTTTCGATGTTTCCTCAAATTATCTTCAAAGTGAAGTTACAACGTGAATAAACGAGTTAATAAGGTAAAACTAGAACAATACCAAATATAGACAAACAATAGTGAAGTACTAATTGCCCCTAAGTAGAAAAATAAGTGATAAGGGGAGAAGCAATGGGGAAAATGAATTGTTAGAAGAGAGACAGGTTTATAGAAGAAGCCTCTCGGATCATCTGGGTGTTTCAGCCTAGACTGGGAAAAAACTCTCTAACCCTCCTTTCTCTAGTATTCGCTCTCATGGCACTGACTGTAACACACACTTTTCAATTTCAAACTTTACCTTTCTCGCTTCAGCCTCTACTGAATTCGGTCTCCTTCTTAAAGAAAGCCTCCTTGCTTAAAAAATTACAGCCAGGCTGAGTATCTTTAATAAAAGAGACATATTGATATATTTTTTCCATTTTATTAAAAACTAAACTAACGTTTCGTCAAACAGAACTGTTGACATCTTCAGAGTAAGTATAAACTGTATGCTAAGGGGAACAGTATGCTAAGGGCATACAGATCCCGGATGTGTCATTTTCCCTATTTCTCTAACATTACATGGCAATAAAATTTTCCTAATATGCAATAAATTGATTCAAGTATTGAGATTAGGTACATCCTAAAGAAAAGGGAATGCTATTACTCTATCAAGAATCAAACCGAGGACCTTCCACACTCAAAACGGTGCGACTGCCACCACGCGAGAGTAGGCCATACTTTCAGTAACGATTTAAGAAGTTAAATCAAAACGTCACCAATACCTCTAAATATTAAAAAAACATTACAGCAATAAAATCATGTATATTAGTATAGGGGTAGCGCTGATGCATTTAGTGCGAGAGATCCCGGGTTCGATCCCTCCTATCACCACACTAATGATATTTTGATCAAATGTGTACGCTTTTGTAGTAAAATGGAAGTAAAAATATTTACGATATTAAGGTGATGTTTCAGAAAGGGTGAATACTGATATAAAGACAATTCATATTATCTCTTTGAATAATTTCTGATCACATGTCCTATTAACTTAGTAAACATCATCTACTGGTGAATCATCATCTACTGGTGAACATCGAGATCTAGCTCAATGCAATTGGAGACCAGCCTCTCCGCGCCATGTGACTTGACCAAAGAAGGACTGTCCTCTGGTCCGTCAATCTGTCTAAAGCCCATTAAAGTAGAAAGTATCAGAAAGTATCGATCCCCGTTGGTGGCATTTTTTCTCTCTAGTGTTCTTTTCAAAACTAACATTTCAAATCGTCTCTTCTCGATGACACTTACGACTTTGTAAACAATGTAAATGATCTGGTTATCTTGTTACTTTTTAACGCTAAATTGTATCAGGTTTACAAACTACCTTCAAAACTTCATTCGAGATATGTCACTAACACTTAGTGATCAGAAACAGCATTGAAGCCCTATGTTACCTTTGTACTTGCACGTGAAATTTAGGCTAAGGAAGGTTTGGCACTGATAGTTATGACCTCCCACTAACAATTTCGCCTGGCACCTATTTGTTTGGTAGATACCTCTGAAACCATTTAAAACATTTAAACTAAACTTTGTATGTATACTTATATGTGTCTAAGGGCTGTGTAATTTAATTTCGGTCCAAAGAACATGACTTTCCGTAAATATTTAAACCCTAAGCACTAACTCCTAACCCCAGGTCTCCAGACTCTTAAAAGAAGGCCATTAGAACCTGTAAAACTCAAAAAAATTAGAGTTCAAGTTTGAGGTGTAACTGAGACTAATATCATGTTAGGCATTATGCTTTTCTAAGAAAATGCTGTAGTCATTTTCCTAGTTGCTCGATTGTTCAAATTTTGTTTCAGCATGTATAAAACTGGATGCCTTCCAAAAATACAGCCATGCCCTTCCCCAAACCTGAAGGGCTAACTACGGGGCAGAAATCATCTGCGACACTCAGTCTCCACCGTGAAGAACTTCTAACAGCTTCGAAGGACGAAAAGACATGTTGGGATACAAAGAAAATATTCTAGGCAAGCGTTCAGTAAGTATCAATATAACTGCATCACAACACGCAAGTTCAAAGTTATACCTGTCGATACTGATGCCAAAGCCCGTGGTACCATGGCCATGGTCCTAACACTTATGCAAACCTGTCACTATGCTCGAACCCCTTTCAGCTGCCTTTACTTGTGGTAAGTTCTTCTTGATTTGCTTTCGTTGAAATGGACCTTTTTCTAATGTCTGTATATAAGGGTCACGGGCGGCAAGACGAGACTCAAAGTATGGCATTGAATGGAAAACAACTTGATTATGGTAAATCTTGACAAATTCTTTAGGACTTACGAAACGGGAGTTTATATCGAGAGAATATCTCAGGAAATTAGGACACGCTCAGAGTTCCACTTCGAGGTAACTACCAATCGAAGAGAAAATGGGGACTTTAAATACAAATTAAGAGATCAATAGCAACAATTGCATACTGTTATAGCGAGTGGTGCAAAGAAAATTGGAACGGATTATGCTTTTTGTTACACTTAGAGACATAAGAAGATCGGCTTGGATACGAGAACAAACAAAATTACCAGATGTCATCATGCCAGTGAGAACGAATCAACATCGCTGGGAGGGTCATGTGGCAAGACTAATAGACAACCGCTGGACCATACGAGTGACAGAATGGTGCCTCAGCGGGCACACAAGACTTCGAGGCCGCCCCAGACCTACCCCACTACATCGGGCCAACGTGGTCCAGAACTGCAAAAATCAGGAATCTATGGTTGCAATGTAGAGAGGGGTTCCTCCGTAGGGAGAGATATACGCCCTGATGATGATGATGATGATGATGATGAATGAATAGTGAGTATAACTGAACTAATTCTTAGAATGTATGATACTTACTACCTCGAGAAATTGAGTGTTAGGAAAGTTTTCTGGCTATGCACGTCATTCGCATCATATCTGACTGGTTCACAATACTAAGTCAATGGGTCACACCTAGAGCTGAATAGGTCATGTGCATAGAGAAAGTGTAATTCTGTAAGGATTCCCTGACATTGGCTAATGTGGCATACTACTTAGGTCTACCTAGGAAATTAAGATAGAGAAATAATTACAAAATGTTCAAAGAAGGACAGAGACTCGGTCACATGTAGTAAGAAATGTCCGTTATCATGGACATCGTGCATTTGTTATTTCTATCTTATGCTTTTGTTTTACAGGATAAAAAACCTTCCGACTGCATGACTCCCCATATCCCCTAACTTTTAAAACCGGCTCCAGTCCCTTGCTTTTTAAACATCTTACTCGTTAACAGTTGTTATGTATTAACAGTATCCTTGGACTGTAACTCACTGGTCACTGACATGTTTATAAAATATGATGCATTAATTTTAAGAATGATATTCATATTTCAATAAAGTAAACGATGTTACAGCAAATATAAGGTTTAAAATTATTAACGCTTTTGCAGTTGCTATAGAGGACACTTGTCCTGGGTATGACGCTAAACAACAACCGGGCAAGGAGCTTCTATATCGGAATATGGGAGTGTTAGGGAGTGTGGATCCACCCTTTAACCTTGCTTGCTCCCAGGTCCACTCTGGCTCCGGAGTGGTAGTACCTGGTAGGGCCCCTTTCCAGGGTTATGGTGAATCCATGGGCATCAGAACGGTGGATGGCAAAAGGAAGCATACAGCAATTCAACTGCATTAATTGGTTCCTCAGCTACATATGTCTGGCGATGCAACAGTCCTACTGTAATAATTTGGCGGAGATGCCCCCTCGTAGTTAGATGGAGACTGCGATCTGGGAAGGAAACTTGGGAGCTGTCCCTGTCTACACCCATCATGAGGTCCAACAATCAAGCAAACTCATGCCACGTCGTCCGTCGCGTGGATTAACACGGGACGCGTCTCTCAGTGGGCGACCGAGCTGAAGGCGATAAGTATACGACTGGAAGAAGAAGACTGCCCCAATTACAACTGAGTAAGAAATTTAAAATTGGCACCTGGAATGTCAGAAAACTGAAAGAATCTGGTAAATTTCACACTGTGTGTTCAGAAATGAAACGATGCAACATTTCTATATTAGGCATATCAGAAACCAACTGGAATGGCCTAGGCAGCTTCAGGGCACAAGAAGCGGAATGGGTACTTTTCTCGGGAGCAGAGGAAAATTAAAGTCATGGTGTCGCAATTGTGTTAAACAAAGAAACTCCAAAAAACCTAATTGGTTACAGCCCAATAAATGACAGGATCATTAAAGTAAGACTGCAATCAAAACCTCTCAATTTGTCCATTATTCAGTGTTACGCCCCAACCAGTCTCGCAAATGACAACGAAATTGAATCATTTTATATCGCACTCCAAGAAACTCTGGACTCCATCCCAAACCGAGACATAAAAATCATCATGGGAGACATAAACGCCAAAGTAGGGAAAATTTCAGGAAATAGTCCATCCTGTGGCAAATTTGGTCTCGGCTGCCTAAATGATCCTGGAGAAAAATTAATCGATTTCAGTGATGCGAACAACCTGTTAATTGCTTACACAATGTTCCAACATCACCCCAGACACCTTTATACTTGGAAATCCGCAGATCAAAAAAGCAGAAATCAAATCGACTACATTAATCAGTCGTAAATGGATAAGTTGTATCAAAGACGCTAAAACAAGACCAAGGGCTGGCTGTAACAGTGACCATCAACTCCTCAATGTTGACATGAAACTCAAGCTAAAGAAAATAGAGCAACCTCACAATCCTTTAAGACTTGATTATAAAACCTTGAACGATGATTTCAGAGTGGATGTAAACAACAGGTTCGATGTTTTTTTAAGCTGGGATTTGGAGAACATAACACCTAATGACCTTTGGGAAGAAGGAAAGGGTATTCTGGTCAACGCAGCCAAAGAAAATATAAACAAAAAGAAGAAAAAGGATGAAGAATGGATCTCTAATGAAACACTTGAACAAGTGGAAATAAGGAGAGAGATGAAATCTAAAGTTATTAACACTCATTTAAAAGATGCAGTTTATCGTCAGCAATAGTCCAGGAAAGTGATGAGAAAGGATAAAGAAAATTTTATCACTGAACAATGCAGGAAAGTAGAAGAGAACCGTATTACAAACTCAGCTAAAGATCTTTACCAAGGCATAAGAAACATCACGAAAAAATTCAAACCATCAAATGATACGGTAAAATCTAAGGATGGTAAGACACTATGCGATGGTGAAGATGTAAAAAGCGCGTGGAAAGAATATTGCTCTAAACTCTATGCTAAGAGAAACGATGTCAATAATGTGTTTAATGCATCCCAACAAACAACAACAGAACCAGAACCGCTTCTCAGCAAAATCCGAAAAGCCATTCACTCATTAAAGCTTGGAAAGAGTGCAAGAGCAGAAGAAATAACTGCCGAACTAATTAAAAATGCTGGAGAGAATGCAGAAACTTTCTATCACAAGCTGATTGTCAAGATCTGGCGCGAAAAAGTATGGCCCAAGTTCTCGTTAAAGTCAGTATTTGTCCCAACTCCAAAGAAAGGTGATACCCGGCAATGCAGCAACAAGAGAAATTGCATTAATTATCCACTGTAGTAAAATTCTTCTTCAAATTATTGCAGATAGAATGCAGATGAAACTGAAAACAGAAATTGAAATGAGGAACAGGCTGGTTTTAAACATGGCACTGGTACAAGAAATCAAATCTTGAACTTAAAAATGATTATTGAAAAGAATAGACCTGTACCTTAGTTTCGTCGATTACACCAAAGCTTTTGATATGGTAATCCATAAAGAATTGTGGAACAACATGAGAAACATAGGTTTCCCCGAACATATAGTTATATAACTAAAAGCAATGTATAAAGAACAAAAAGTCGCAGTACGCGCAACATATGGAATAACGGACTGGTTCAAAATTGACCAATGATTCGATTAAATTCTTTGGTGACGTCAGTGCTGTATTGCATCATCACGGTGAGCGTTTGTTTACAACACGACAGCCATTCAGTTCATCACTGATTGACATAAGTATCACTGTGTTGTCTTTTTTAAGCGTAAAGGTGGAATGGAATAACGATTCAGTTAAATACGGAGCGATTTATGGTCACGTGTGCAGGAAACTCCGACAAAGAAACTCTCAAATTCTAGAATTATTGATGACTCGACGATTCATATGTCACTATATATGTTAAGTGTGATAATAAAATTATTCAACCTTGCTTGGGACTACTTACTCAGTTTCAAACTCTGCATAGGTTGCATACTATCACCGCGTTAAAGAATTTCGTAAAAATAATGATGGCATTGTGTAGAAGTGTATGATCAAGCTCTTGCAAGTTCGTGAGAAAGTACTTGGGTTCGTAAGGTTACTCATCTTCGCAAGATAAGAGTGACTGTCATTTACAATAGGACTTTCATTAAACACAGTGCACAATTACAAGTGATTGTTTCTAAAGCCTTTACTAACACTACTTCAAATCTCAATTGTCCTTGCAAAGGTGTTGTGAAAGTTATGCTGAAAACGATAATGAATGTCCCGTGTGTATGCCGGAGAACAGGTAACCGAGTACTTTAATTCCGCGATCATTCATTGTTTTGTTTGCCCTGTATTTCATATTTCATTTATATTTATTGTTGTTTTTATACTTCTGTTTATTCTTGCATATGTCTATCATTTCGCTTGTTTAGTCGCCTTGTAATGGCCTTCATCCATTTCTTCATGTATTTATTACGCCAAAACGGCTTTCAGAACCTAGTTGCTTCTTCGTTGGTTCATATAATCATATCATCGTCCTCCAATGGTATGATTTTCTGTTCATGGATTTCATGGGTTTCACAGTGTCATTAAAATTTTGGTAAGAAGCAAATTCAATTTATCATTTTTGGTCACAGATATAAAAATTACTGTAACACCGTATGGCTATCTCATACTGACTATTATAGTTAAATCAAGGCAAGGTAGAAATCCCAGGTAAGTCATTGCAAGCTATACCGCCTCAAATGGTTGGTTGGTTGCCATAACTACGTTAAATACATTTTGTAACAGTACTGCAGTTTGATTTTTCTTCTTTTCAAGAAAGTCAAACACATTTTAATGCTTCATGGCAGGGTAAGTTGGTAAAAGTCTGACTTTAAATCTTCTTTTCCATGGAATTATTGGAAAGAAGGATTAACATAACTTTGTTGAAAGAGTGACTCTTTCCTGAAGAGGCGATACAAGCGTTACCGTTGCACAGGCCGTGACTACTGTGGTTTGATGGTCTATCGCTGCAGCTATCTCTTGCTAAAATAGTAAGAAAAGTCATCTACTATTTCTGTTAAAATTGTAGCAATATCTTCAACGTTCTAACAGAAGACTTTTGTCGTTTCAGGAAAGTATTAGATATCATTCGAGCACAAGAACACAACAAAGACTTACACGAAGAATTCGACTTAAGGGTAAGCCTTGGTTTGCTACTAGACAATCCTTACAATATCTGCAAGTAGTTTGGGGGCAGTAAGCCTGTTATCTTGGCGTCAAATCTCTTTTGCCTTATCGTTAAAAACGTGAACATTTATAGCTTCATTTTATTAAAGCTGTTGGTATTTTTTTGTATATTAATTTGATGTGTTAACTTGCCAATCGTTGGTGCTAGGTTTGAATTTTAAATATCTTATCAACGATTCTGTTGAGAACATGAATTGGTAATCACACCAAACTTTTCTGTTCCCGTACGAAGTATGATAATCGGCCCTTGAGAATTTGCTTTTTCCTACTTCATGTCACGTTTGGATGGTCGTTGAAAAAAATCAGTATGATTGAAATTTTATCAAGAGTTGGAAGAGAAGGGGGGAGAGGGGTGATAGTAACAACCATTTATCCCGGAGATTATTCCTAAAATAGGACTCAAGCTTACCTTGTTGACTAATCCACCATTCCATACAACATATGTAGGTCTATACAGTAAGATTTTCCAGCAGAATCAGTTGTGTACGACTAAAGAATTGCTAAATTGAAGATGGAAATTACTACCTTAATATCTTGCCAATTTGCTCGTTAATCCGGGGTGTAAAGAATCGCAGTCAGACTGACTCTAGTTATCGCCATCTGGAAAGTGTCTGAACAATATTATTCGTTATCTGCTAGTTGTAACCTTTATTACGTTGTTAACTATTATTTGATTATATTCTGGCTAGATTCTGAATCCACATGTCGTAATCTTTAGTACCTTGTATTTGCACTCTCGATTCTACGCTGTCAGTGAAGACAAGTTCGTTTTTGTTGTCACATTGTACTTCCGTTCCGCCTCCCTTTGGCTTTACATAAAAAAGTTTAAGCCAGTGTCTCTGCCACTGTTGGTGACCTCCAAAAGATCAAAGGTTCCGCCAAGAGTTGCCCTTCTGCATATTTACTATTCTGTGGTTGTATATAACTTTATGCGGGGTAATACGGTATAATTTCTTTGCGTTTTCTTTTAAGATCATCTGATATAAGTAAGGTACTAATGACTGCACTTACTTTTAGGAAGTACCCGGAACGATTTCCATTTCTCAGCATTTTATACTTGAGCTTTGCTTAATGGGAGGGTGTTGTATCGTATGCAAGTTTCTTTTCCTTTTTTATGGTCAGGTTTGTCCTAAGTGTGGCATGAATCGTAAGGGCTCGTAATTCTGAGCTAAAAAGTCGTCAGCGTTTTGAGAGAATACATGAAGATGAGAACATTTCCGCGGTCACTACGCCATGTCTTAGTACCCCTCTTTTCATTATTTATACCTTACATGAACCTTCCTTCTAAATTTGCAGCTTCATAGAGCTAGTGACAGATTCTCGGTAGTGGCTGACTACTTCGGAAGGGGAGTTTTTAACAAGGTGAGTATGCAACATACTTACGATACAATTTAACTTCGGGCATGAGTTGTGAAAAAGTTATCATCGCGATGAGGGTCTATGCTACAAAATTGATTGCCATGCAATGTGTTCAGTTTTCGAGAGCGCATCATTTCCATCATCATGTTGGTCTATGCAAAAGGATACATCTACTTGTTGTGTTTCTTTGTTTTTGTAAACATATTCTCTGATCGGTGCCGTCCATAACGTAGGAAATTTCGTTCCATGGTCTCGTTTTGTGTTGAATAACTGAAATCACAACCGAGTGAATAGTTTTACTTACCCTAAAGAGCATGCTTGGACTGTACTTGACTCACGTTTTTTAATATTTTTACTATACTTGAGTGTGTGATGACAAATATTTTGCATGCTTGGAAGCAGTTTACGTTTTCTGACGAAACGATGGTAATCATATATGTCAAAATAGTAAATATTAATTAAAAATGCTTTTGAAACATCATGTTTGAAGGTGAACGAAACGGTGCTACGACTTTTCATCACGCGACGATTTATCACGCGACGATTTATCACGCGACGATAAATCACCTGAATTTATTTATTTATGCCACCAGATTAATACCAAAGTCAACTTGCAGGCGAGATACTGCACTGCTTTTAAATATGTTAAAATGTCAGTGGCCCCTAACATAACTGACGTAAAAGACTCCAAGCGACACTGAGAGCCGACCATAGAGTAACAAGTATAGATAAGGCAGTCCAATGCCGCTCGCTGTGCCTCCCACTGGGTCGAACAAAAGTTGATCAATAAATGTTGACGGGAGAGAATCGCGTGAACAAACAGCTTGTTTAGGGGTATTCCTTGTAAATTAAAAAAAGTGTGCTTACAATCAAAACAACATATTTCTCAATAACACCTTGGTGTCATCTTCAGGTGGTGAATAGTCTTATGATGAATTGTCTTTGTGATGCATAGTCAGTGTGATGAATTGTCGCACGATGAATTGTCGTGTGATAAAAAGTCACCCAGCCGGAGGAAACAGTCATTTCTGTACAAACCTATGAAGCTGCATAAAGAGCGTACTAGATATGGCGTTGGTCAGCACAAGATGAGAGAGATACTGTTTGATCTGCCACAATGCCTTCATTGACAGGAGAAACGCTTTAACGTACAAAGAGTGATCACGGAGTTAAAGTCAACCAATTTCCTTTCAAAGTGCTATTACATATTGGTGGAATTTTAAATACCTTTGCTAATTTTACTCATCATCCGTCAATTGTGAGTACTCTTAGGCATCCCTGTTTGTTCATTGTATGAGTCTGAAGGCCAATATGATTTTCTTCCGTAGGTTACTGTTTTAACGGACCCTGGAACTCAGCAACCGGTACTACAAGTCGATCCGTCGGTACAGAGAGATAGTCTTCTGAAATGATCGAAGCCAATTTGAATTAGGGGACACTCATAATCTGAATTTCTGTGAACACTTTAAATAAGTGAGCGCATGAGTAATTAGAATTGCAATCGCTGGATAAAGTAATCTGTCGTTTTGCTGGGTAGGATACCTTATAGCACTTTGCAGCCATAGTTATCAGTTATAGCTACAATTAATTACAGGTTTTGGTATCTAGATGCATAATTTGACGTTTTCCATTATTTCTACTGACTTCTATTAAAAATCTGTCTTTTCTTCACTCATTCACGATTTGTTCGTTTTTGTATTGAAGATAGAGGTAAGAAGCACTTATATCTGAATACCTTAATTCGTAATTTAGACGATAATTAATTTCTTCTTTAGTGGCGTAGTGAAGTATCAGGAATATCGAAAATACCACGGCGGAAGATATTTGGGCCCATAACCTGCTCTTGACCAGGTCACTTACCTTGCTCCTTTTTGCGTCCATTTTTGTTACTTAATAAGAAGTCGATAGGAACCCGTGAGTTTAGGCCTGATGAAGGGATTTTTTAGTGTGAATCGAACGGTAATATGCATGTAAGAAAATGTGTCCATCGTCGACGCTTGTGACACAAGTATGTTAGTGTTGCGTTGCAGTGATTGTGTCCAAGTAGAACAACTTGTATTATGAGGACGCACTTGTTGCAGACCATCATGTCTTTTTTTCGAATAGTGACCTAAGGTCTGCAGTTTTTATAGACAATTATCGGTATAAAAAGTTGGGTCAAGGAAATAAGTGGAAAAATGTCTTGTGTTCGAAACCCTTACCATCCTAGTGAGAGCCGGTAACAAGTAGGACATATTGCTCAGCGGTGATTCGTCAAAGCAAGTGTAGATTCATCAGTCATTCGGTCTGAAAAGTTTCAGGTCGTTTTGTTTAGACAGTGGTAAACAAGGTTTCTTGTGGAAATTAAAGCCTACGAGACCTTAATTAGCACTGTTTTTTTCGAGCAGTTACGAAATGAGACTTCCGAAACCAGGTTGGACGGTAATTTCCCGGTACTATTGAATGTGATTTAGAAAAGCAACCCCCCAAATTGCTTTCGGTGCTACAATAAGACCTGTACATTTTCTGACCATGGTATTTATCACGAGGAGGCCTTGAACCGTGCCTCTATATAGATTTTCTTCCCGCCCTGTTTTTAATATGGTACGTAGTTTCTTGATAGAGTAGTTGTTCATAAGCGTGCCCAGTTGCTTCATTATTAGTTCCCGTACTTCGGAGCCATCGTTTTAGATAGTTTCCAAATCGTGCCCATTTCTCATCAGGGGTCTTTGACTGAGATATTTCCACCGCTGTACCTACGCTTATTAGGACCCCAGTCAGTACGTATTCAATCAGACACATATATCCTGCCACAACTGGATCAGTACCATGTTAGGTGAAAGCGTTTGTTGTCGCTAGCTAGTTTTTATATTTATACTCTAAGAATCAGAGATTTGAAGAGTACTTGGCCTAGCTGTAACCCTTGATTACAGGCTCCTTGTGGCTCTTTAATCAAAAGAGACTATTAGCTTAACATATTTTTCTATGCGTTGGCATAAGTCCTTTGGTCAGGGGTTGACGGGGCTTTGGCTGAATAAAGAGAATAGAACAGATTTCTAGGGCAGTGTCTTCAAGCTATGATTCTATTATTCTGTCGTTTGTGGATTTCAAATCTTGGAGTATATGATTCTACGACATTACGCCTGGTCCATTTCTGTCGTTCCTTATTATCATGATCAGAGACAACAATTTCGAAAGGAATAAATTTCTTTTCCTTTGATCACTCCTGCGTACACCAGGAAGGCCAAAATTTATCGCGTCGTTTCACGCGGAATACACGACGATTGGCTGTTGATTGCTCAGCAGGTTTCGTTACAATCCACTGCGCGCATTGACCAGTTGATCGAGTAAAAGAACACTTGACGGTTGAAGTCGACGAGAGATAAACCTATTGCATTCGGTACCAGTCCACAACCCAGTAAGCATGACCTTTGTTTAAAAGGTCTCCTTGTGTTTCAACTACGCTTCCTGCCATCAAAACTCTGAGAAATTTCCCCGCTGATCAAGCTGTCAGCTTCAGCATTCTACAGGCGGGTCCTGACAGGTAAGAAGCTGTTGATAGCTTTAGCAGAAAAAATGTTTGTCAGTGACGGCTATATTCCTTAAAGATTGCCAATTTTACAAGCCAAACCAAATATCGGTAAACGACGCATGGCTTTATTGACTAATGAAAACAAACATTAGAAAGCCTCAGCTGCTTTTTTTACCGATTATTGACATGGTATCACTTGGAGAGTCAATAAATCCGATTCGTACATTAGTCAAACGCCTTATTTTCGAAAGTGAAGTATCGCCTGGTAAAATATTTATCCTGCCGGACACCTTTTATTGTTAGTTCAGAAGCGTAGAGAGCGAGGGCATGTCCAGAGTGTTGTTTAACATTCTACTGGTTTTTATGTAGCGTCCAGTCTACTATTTTGTTTGTTCTGCTTTCCAGAAATGTACATTCTAGATCAGCTGGAAGACCAGTCATCGATTTGCTAATCCAAGAAGGTTTGTTTACTACCGCATATATTGACTTGACAAGCCGTAAACCTGTGAGCTTCTTGTTTTTTTGCTAGTCGCAGAGAATTTGATGAATAGTGATTTTGTCGATGGGCTACATGTTTAAATGCGTTTAACAAATGTGAAGATCGCTTTTGCCGAACAAAGTCGCGGTATAAAAGGCTGAATTGCAGTAACTCTTTTGTGCTTAATTGTAGGGGCGGGGGGGGGTCGAATAAGCAGTGGGTGGATATTGTTTAAATTTTCATAAACTGGGAAGGGGGTCATAATAAAATGATCTACGGGAAAAATCATAACTAAACCCTCAAAATGGGGAGATAAAAATAAAATGGAGGGGTGGATATTTGTTTTCACTTGTAAATTTGCTGCAGAAGACCCTGCCGTGCAATGGTGTGATAGAAAATTCGAATTAGACGTTCGAATTCTGAGTTGAAAAGTTTTGTTTCTTTTCAGTAAACATGCTTTTGACATTTTCAACGATGAATGACAATTTGATTTAGACATTTTTGTTGTTGATTCTAGTTCTCAGGAAGAGTTTGTTTTTGCAATAAGCGACGTTTGTTTTTGAGAAATTGTAAAATGCTATGGGGGTGAAAATATCAAAAAATGCAATATGAACACTCCTACCATTAAGCGCAAATGAGTACATATTGTTGTTGAGCACTTTCGTCCGAAATCGCAGCATGGGTTTCGACAGCTGGAATCAGTTCAATGCGTGTAAGCTGTTTAGGGGTAATACGTTGCTGGCACACCACTTATTCTCTGGTAGTTACACTTAATCTCTGGTAGTTACAATTTTCGTGCACTCGTCAAATTATACATGGCCTCAATTTTACTTCAGTTGTTGAGTCTTTATTGTGCTTCAAAACACGTTTGAGTAGGTAGAACTGACTAAATGCCGATTACTCGAACTGCTAATAATTCGAATATTTGATATGTCAAACTAATTCTTCGATTCCCTTTGGACCTTGAGCAATGCTTTCATATAATGGTACACCCGATAGCTACAGCCATGGATAAGTCTGACATTCGCTTTCTCGAAACATGTTTTGATCCTCGCAGGCCATATTCTCCCAATTACTCCAGCTTAATTATAATGAGGAGAAAATAACAATATTTTGAATCACATCAGTATTTTCCTTTCTACAGACCAAGTGTCTATTTTAAAACTGGAACTTGTAAAATTGTAAAAAAAATTAAGTTCCATAATACTTAGACTGCAGGAAACGCTTGATCCTTCTCTATCGAGAAGATTGCCAAAGATTACACCTTTAGTATTGGTGTTTAATTATAACTCGAACCAATGCTTACGTTTCCTAAAGTTCGAAGCATTTTCATTGGTTCCTCGAAGGTTCGAGTAAAAGGGATTTTACAGAATACAACAATTATGCAACACGCCGTTTTATAACGTTTGAAAGATCGTACAATCAGTTTTGAAATCCATGAATTTTGAAAGTCGTTAAGTAGACACAGCTGTACCATTATCTGTGTGAGAAAGTAAAAATGTGTAATTTAGTATCTCTTCTGTGATAAATCATAGAAACTAGTTATCACAGTTTTCCTCTAAGTGCACCTTTAGACCTGTTGTTTTAGCTATCAGCATCTCAAATATAAACTGGCAGTCCGGTCTATTATTAGTGAAAGTAAGCACAGCATGAATTTGAGGAACAAAAAAAGGCAATTATAACATTGACTGATTAGCAATCTTGACTGTAAATGGTGTTCCCAAGCATAAGGCACACTCAACGTTTCGTTGCTTTTACGTACAATGTCAGTTCCTCATAAGTCAGGGGTAAAAATACAACAACAATGTAAGTAGGCATAATGAAGTGGGCACCGACAGTCAACACCTTTACTGACAGAATCCCAAGGAAGTAAGCCTACAATGAAAAGGCCCACTATATAAATAGCAACTATGGTTCTTTTGTCCGCCCATAATTGAAGAAACCATTATTCTGAACCCTATCTACCGCATCCTTTTTTGAAAAGTTAAAGGTTTCAGACAGTTAAAAGTTACCAGAAAGTTTTCAAAATTGCGATCTTTAATGGTAATCTTGACTCGACTAATGAATAAAGATTAAAAATGCATTTTATGTAAAGGCACCTGTAAAAAGGAAACGTAAAAAGCATTCTTTTCACTTCAAACAGACTAAAAAATACCAAGATCACATGCTAATGGCTGCCACTAGCAATTCACCAACTAACAAGGACTAAGTAGAAGTAAAGCTACCATTCAAAATTCACAAAATTAGTTTAAACATATTGTTGATGTGTTAATGCGGTGCTAACGACCCTTAACTAATAACTGCTAAACTGCTAAACATTATGTAAGTGTTTGTACAAACAAACAAATCTAAGAGTTTTGTTTTTGTGTATTTGGGAAGCAAGAAGCAAGTTTATGTCCACAATTTAACAAATTTTGCTGTAAAAACGAAGTTAGGTGATAGGGAAACAATCCAACCAAGCAAAACACAACAACAAACACCATCCTAAATAGATCTAACTATACCACGCCATATCGCACTTTACTGCTTCGCAATAAACTAAAACTATACCTAGTAAACCACAACGACGTAAAAGCGTATCAGAAGGGAATAGGACTTAAGGAATTGAAACTCAATAAAACAAAATGGAATCAAAGCTGGCGTAAGCAACCAAAAGAAAATGTTGCGTATGAGGTACAAAACAACCCGGTGTTGCAAGGCATATCGTACAGGCCAAAGAAACCTATGTGATCAAGCAACAAACAGGAACAATTCGAACCTAGCTGAATAATATAATAATAACGAAGGGCAGCACCAGTACATCGTACTGATTTTGTCCAAAACTGATACCATTTGTTGTTCGTGGTTCACACCAGTTTTTCCAGACTTTTTGGGTTAGGGTCCCTAAGTGGTCACATGGCAACATTTTCGCCCTCCTATTATTAACAGTCACGAATAAAAAGTTGTGTTGCCCCGCACCAAAATATCGCCCCATGTGACAGAGTTTTCCGCCCCGGGGGACGATATCGTTGAGGTTTGGATACAGTGGTTTACACTAGACGGCTTAGTTGTGTTGGTCAACCCCAGTATAATTGGCAAGTGTCTAGTGCTTTTTGACCGTTACATGTCATTAGCTACTATGAGCAACCAGGTGTAAACAGATCTTCATTTAAGATTTGAAAGAATGGAATGAACGGAGATAAACTTTTCTCCCAACGCACATTTTGTCCTACAAGGCACATATTGTCATTGAAATAAGGTAATACTTAGTTGTGTTGTTAACAACAAATAATACTGTAACAATTGGAAGTTATTGAATCCTTCTAGGTGCCAAAGATGTGGTCCTCCATGCATTCGATGGGAAAGTATCAAATGCAATGAAAGGAGTGGAAGCTGGCTATTACTTTTCAGTGCCTCCGTGCATTGTTCGATCAGAGCAGGTTGGTACTAACATGGTTCATTCTTTAGCCTCGTTATTGCAAGAGATTTTTGTGTAACGTTAGCGGTTGTGCAACGCAATCAATAGTTTGGCTTTCTTTCCTCTTGGTTTCGGGATTTTTCATGTTTGAATACCCCGAGCATTCCCAGTATGGTTGTTATCATCATAGGATAATTCCTGTATGACCTTTCCAGGAGCAATATATCAGTTCCCCATTTTCCTCAAACAATGGAATATATTGCTCTTTTCACGGTCCCAGATGGGGGTGCCTGAAAAATTTTTAATTTTTGTCGATATCATTATTGTATGATAGCTCATGTACTTAAAATGATAATCGGCTTTAATAACACTTTGCAACAATGGTATGGCCAAGGAACACGCTCGCCGTTTTTGTAAGTCGTGACATCATCATCTTCCTATTAGACGGGGGAAGGAAGGGGAACTTTCAATTCCACTCCGGTGCCTTCGCCTTAGTTTCTAGATTGTTTTCGCATTAGCACACACTTATCAAGGGTAAATTTAAAAGCGCCCAAGTTAAATGAAGTGTTTTAGCTTATTTCTTCATTGTTGGTGTTCTGGCGTATGCCTTTGAGTCATCAAGCTGTTGCTTCTCAATACAGACAGTCATGTTATCAATCTATTTTCTTTTCGTACAAGTAGAAGCAAAAACTGGCAAAGGCTATACCTATGACGAACTTGCTATTGGAAACCGACGCTCCGGCACTAGGCCCAGAAAGGCAGGTAAGAACTACTTAACTGTCATTGTTTCTTATACTACTATATATTTACTATATATTACTTTTTTCATGATTGTTACTGTTATCATTATATTACTATTATGATGTATCTTTGACATGAAAGTGTAAAATATAAACAGTTATGTAAAGACGTCAGAACAACACTTCACAAATATCATTCACTCTTTAATTTGGTACCAGTGCAGCTAGTGCAACAGAAAAGGGCAGTAAACATTTTCCTATTGACGATAAAATATCTTGATTTAGCTAATGGGAAACGATCAAGCTCACTGGGTGGAGAGCTAGTATAGCAAGTTGAAGGTTGACGGTTCGAATCCACGCTCTGCCATCAATCTAGAAACGTTTACTGCGAAACAAGTAAGAAAATGTGCGTGCACCTTGCATAAAGCGTTGAGAAAAGGAACTGGTTACCTACCTTAGTATGCCGTGGCACTGGACATGTAACTCTCTACTACAACATACCCCCTACGCTTTGTAGCAGACTATGGGGCGAATGTTACCTTTAAATCGCTAGTGATAGTTTATTGATGTTGTTTAAATTCGATATGCAACAAGAGCTACCTTTGTAATTTCTTGCACATAGCAGATGTCTTTTTCAGTTGAAAACGTACTTCGCATTATTTGCGTCTATCATGCCTGCTCAAGATTACTGGCAGATATACTATATGTCCTAGGTCGGGTTTTTGTTTGATTTTTGTTTTTTTCCTCGTTTGGAGTTGAGTTTATTATTTTATTGCTTTGTTTTTCTTTCTGTCAGTCAATATTTAAATAACGGTTTTTGTATAGTTTTAGTAGTTAATTTGATTTTGTCACTTAATTATTTGACGTTGAATATTGCCTGTATTAAGATAATTTAGATATGCCTGTAAAGTGATTATCTAACTGTATACCAAAGAGAAGGAAAAAATACATCCGAAGTTTAAACGAAATTATTATTATTATTATTATTATTATTATTATTATTATTATGATGATTATTGTTGGCTTTGAAACAAGATTAGAGAGCAATTACAATAGCGAATTAGCAAAATATGAAGATCTGTGTTCTATATGGTGTAAAAACTTCACGGTAAAATTTATTGATCTGAGTATGAGTGCCATTGGAGGCCCTTACAAAGACAGTATATCGCTACATCGTGTTCGCTATATCGCTACTATACGCTATATCGCGTTTATACTACAGTGAAAAATATATATGCCGATCAGAATGTCAGGGGGGCGGAATACGCTAGTGAATTCTCTCAGGGGGGCGGCGCCCGTCCTTGCTCCCCCTCACCTTCGTGACTGTAGCACAGGGGGCACTTAAAAATTTTGATACCACAAGGCAGTAATGTAATAGTTCCAAAAAACCTGCAGACCTCATGCAGTGTTTGACCACAGTCGAAGGCTTGACCGGCAACTCCACAGGAAATGGCTTTGAAAGCAACCATGTTGCGTGGGTTTCGTAAACGGGGGCAGCGTCAAGGTCATCATCAAGCGTATACATTTCTTCAGGGGAAGAATACTAGCGGTCCTAGGTTATTAAGTTCTGCAGAAGGGGCAAAATAACATCGGATAGCACCCTCTCCATGCCCCCCCCCCCCGCTACTGGCCTGTTTGAAAACACACATCAGACAGGAAGATATGTTTCTCAGGAATAGAGAGATTGCTAAATGCTGCAACGTCGCTTTTGTAGTATGGTTATGAATAGTGTGGTTGGTGGCAGAGTGGTGTCCGTTGGGTCAACAAGCCTTGAGAATGCACGGCAATTCATTAGCAAATTAAACTTAAAGATGTTCATCGGTGTAAATTCGAACCGATTAGGATAGCATGGTATCTATGAGGAGGCAGTATTTCTTTCTATCAATTTTCAGTTCAAGGAGAAGCCATAGCCACAAAGGTCTAGTCAAGGAACTTTGCACATTTTATCTTAATTTTAAAAAGCCTTAATTTTTCCAAGGTTCATCCATTCAGATCATATCAGGTTCTGTTAGGGAATCGTCGTTTTCTAATGTACCTGTTCAGAGAGCATTCTTTGTATTTAGGTGTTAAGTTCTTCCGTCATGTATTGATGTGTTTGTTTCCTTAATTGCCTTCCTGTTGTGATTAATGTTTCCTTTGTTAAGTGCCTCATTGTTGTATCCAAACGCTGATCATACGAGGTGACCTGTAGTTGAGGGAGTTGGCCTGTTGGAGTGTTACAGGTCCGTCGTAAAAGAATGATATTGTAAATCTAAATCAAGAAGCATGGACTGTCGAGTACGAGCTGTCTCATCTCTAATGAAGTTACTCAATGAACGCATATCACGTTAAACAGGCGCAGTTTAACATACCACTTGGCAAACCATCAACTCAATTTTTGCTAAAAGCTACGTTTGACAGAATACAATTTCTTAAAAGAAGTTGCTTTTGATACGCTTGAACTTTCAAATTTATTAGAAATTAGTCCGCTTTTCATTTCAAGGAAGGTGTTGTAATGAAAAGGATAACTGTTTCTCGAGATTACGCCTGGGTTCATCCTAATACATTTTAAGTATACGAAAGTGCAGTCTCTAATATTTTAGTAAGATGGGATGTCATTTGATCACAAAGTCTTGGAAACATATGGGTAGATCCAGGTAGATCCGACTTACGTCCGACCGATCCTAAAAATAGAAAATGAAAAGGATTTTGTCAAGACAGTCTTTATATCCAGCATTATTGATGAATAAAGTATACCATTTCCTTTGATATTCACGTTTCTAAAAGTTACCTTACGAAAATCTGTGGTCATAGTCAAAGAAATTGTACCCTCTTCCTATCCAAAGAAATTGTACCCTCCTCCCAGGCAAAGAAATTGTACCCTCTTCCTAGCCGAAGAAATTGTGCTTTCTTCTTACTCAAGGAAACTGTTCCCATTTCATAGGCAAAGAAACTGTCCCCTCTTCCTTGCCAAAGGCATCGTGCCCTCTTCTTAACCAAAAATATTTTGTCATCTTCTTAGCCACAGACATTGTGCCCTCTTCCTAACTAAAGAAATTGTGCCCTCTTCCTAACTAAAGAAATTGTGCCCTCTTCCTAGCCAGAGAAATTGTGCCTTCTTCTTAGCCAAAGAATTTGTGCCTTCTTCCTAGCCAAAGAATTTGTGTCCTCTTTTCAGCCAAAGAAATTAAAATTGTCGAAATTGTCGAACATTGTCGTAACAAGATCACGAAAGGGACAAGACATAAGTGTTCGTGTAGATGGTCAGAAGGCATATGAAATGAAGCTACAATCAAGAGCATAAGCGGCTGGTAGGTAGTGTGCCTGTGTACCCGGCACACAATTCCACACTTCCTTCTGCAGTTGGCGACAGCTCAGCGTTGGGTTTCAATCTCTTAGTGCAGCCCCCTAATTAGCGGTGTTGGGTCCCCCATCTGATTGTTATGGGTTCCTTACGGCCTGTTATATATGCTTGACATGTAAAATACCGTACGTAAGGTTTATTGTATTCCTTGAGGAAATATTTTATTCACTACCGCAATGACAAGAAAAGTAGTTGAATGCACAAGGAGTTTGAAATTTTGGTATTAAAAAAATAGATCATAATAAGAGGTGAAATCTCTGATTGCCGCGTTCTCAATCCCACATCTCTCCCTGCATCTATTTTGTTTTGATTCGCAAAATGACATTCCCCTTGTTGCCGATCTCCTTTTTGAATACCCTCTTCGTCGTAACGACTTTGGTGTAGTTGCATTCAACTGAAAGTAACCTAACGGAAAAGCCAAGAGTGGATGGAAAAATTAGAAAATGAGAAGTGAGATGAAATCGTTTGAGCATCATGCTTGCAAGTTGTGTCATCAAATCAAGGATTGCCGAAGAAATTAGCCATACCATACACTAGTGCTACCTTGCTACAAACTATTGAAGAGCTCATTTAGATGCAGCTATCCATTACACTTGTATATGACAGTAGCCTATACCAGACGTAGAAACTTCGACTTGCACTCTGTCTTCTAAATGCACTGTCCACTTTCCTAAATCGAGCTATTGCATTTAGAAGAACTTTACACGAGCGTTCGTGCGCTGTGAATTTCCAGTACAATGGATTCTTGACTGCAAGTATTTTAGAGATGTCTATCCCTTCTGACACCGAAAAATAGCACAACTGGATATACAGCACGTCGCCCCCTAACCGGGTATGGTTTCCTCTCATGAAAGTCAAAGTACTTTCGAGGATAAACACCACTTTCCCCCTCATCACTATTGAGAACAACTCTGAAGCAGTAGGTACCGATACAGAAGGTGCACCCTTAGGGGCACGTGACCGGTCCAAAAGCTGAACAATAAATAGTTACTCAACATTTTCATTGAGAGACTGTTATACATTAATCCATGACAATGAGGCTAACAGTTGTCTTAGTCACTGAACCTAGTTTGAAATATAAAATGTTCCAAATGGTGTGTATATTAAATTAAGGGGTCGCAGTAAAAAGCTATGGTGGATGAAAAAAAATTTATGAAATTGCATTTTCATCCCCCCTTTTCTTTCCATTAAAATGAGTGTAATTATGTGTTTCTCTTAAAATAAAATCTAATCAAGAAAGAACCCTATTTTTGATAAGAGATTATTCTAGAGAACATAACATGAAAAGAATCAAGGGTATAACGCAGAAATATTCCTACTTAAGAGCTGTATCAGAAAGAGGGCCACCAACCAATAATTTCAAAGCGTGTTAATTTAGTGTTTATGTTAATATTTTGTTCGATTGTTCTATTTTCTTCTCTTTTTCTTCTGATATTTATCTGAATCCTTACATGACCCCCCTGGTTACCCACAATTTCGGGGGACCTGAACTCAAACTAAAGTAATTCGACTTTTCTCCTTCTTTGTCCAAGTTAAAACAACTTCCCTAGAAAGTGGACTAGTAAAAGCTATGACGAAATATCTTGGTCTTTGCCAAAGAACATAACTTTTTTCGTTTCGTTATTAACTCTTCTCTGCCTGCATATGCAACCAAAAATATCACTGGAAATGATCTGTCTTCTGAGGTTAACTTGATAAGCAAACCATCGTGGCTGTGTCTCATCGTCCAAACACGAAACGATCGAGCACCGACTCGGTTTATCTCTTGTGACTTTTGTGCCATTACGCTTTCATTTTCTGCTTGTTCAAACATGTTATTCGGATCTCTCATGTTTCTTGTGTTGACAACAACCCGTTTTAGCTGATAAAAGCATATTTTCTTTTGTTTTCCTACAATACAAGGTCTGTCCCTAAACAATATCTTCTGAGACCCAACGACTGTGGACCAGACCAAACTGTCTGAAAATCACAAGCAAGAAGGCCGGAAAATACTTGTTTTTGACCCATCGACTGTTTTGATTGGCTAGTTCATTCATCCCTGCAACGTAGTCGACGTACAAACACAAGAATTTGAGAAACCGCCACAGGGAACATCAGTACTCCCAAGCACAAAGTATATTTACTCACTGAAAGTATTAGTTGTCGATTTATCACGCAAAGTTTTTCCATTATAAACATATAAAATTTCACTACTTTAGTTATAAAGTGAATCTTTCCCGATAAGAATGATTATAACTGAAATGTAAGCGCTATATGTGACTCTCTGTAAATGTATCTGATATTAAAGTGATGAGCCCCCTATGATTTTTAACAGGTTAAACCGGTTTCTTGAGTTGAAAAAACTCACCCACCTAACAGAAGGTTAGTCTAGGAAGCTTGGACGTTGGAGAGAGTCGAAGAAGTAGGTGAAAGAGTATTATCAAACTGCCTTCCCTGGTAAAGAAGATTTTTTCTCGAGTCTTTACGTCTCGAAAGGCTCAGAAGAAGTCAAACATGGTGGTATCGGAGAGGCCGGTATTTCTAAGTGGAGTAGTAGAAGGTAAACTAGCTTGAACATGCAAATTTGTCGCGTTTGCAAAATTTTGTTCGGAGGAGTTATTACGCCATCGTCTGTTACCTTTAACTTCCGAGAAAAGTAATTTTAACAACTTTTCCCTCCCCTAGGATTCTATGGTAGACCATGGACATGTGAGCAGCGAAAGGAGCTGTTTTCGAGGTGAGTTTTCTAAATCTTTCACGATCTTCTTCTCGCAGAACGCGGTAGGGGAACACTTCAAAGATGGCGGTCGACGATTTTTTATTTCACCGATAGACAAAAGACCAAATTTCATGTGAGGGCGACGGACAATGCAAAAGTTGACGTTACGATTTCCCCTTCTGATGCTATTATCAAGCAAAAACGATAGTCGACGATTGTAGTTGCATTTTGCTCGGGCTGGAGCACTGGGTCATATTGCTTTGTGTAGCGATCGTGCGATGTGATGGCTGTCTGAAATGGCAAATAGGGCTATGTTGTGTGCTGGGTGCCATTGAACTGTCCTGTGCGTGTGAAAGACAGGCCTTGTTTTAGTTCAAGAGTAGGGCCTACCATTATATGACACCATGCTGTGACCAGGGATATTGGCAGCGTCTTCTAGCCAGGCATTGCCTTGAAAATTTGAGGTCGTGTCCAGTAACCGATATTTATGTTTAGGATGGTATTTGTAACGATCGTGTGGAACTCTTTGACCTGCATTCCCAGTACTGGTAACTGAAAATCACATTGGTTTTAAATTTTAGAATGAAGAAATGTGGAATGAATACGTATGTGTATGCACCTAAAGACGACACGAAGCATCGTGCCCTTTGGAGACAGCAGTATACAAGCGAAGAAGAACGTAAGTATTGTTCACAATTGCCTTTTCAGGACAGTCTGTTTAAAAGGTACCTTACGTGGCGGGGATTGAGGTTGTATTTCTGATGTTACTTGAGCAATGCTGAGGCTGTCGAGGGGATACTTCGGAGAATAGGGTGTATGCCGGTACCTATATTTTGGAGTGTTGTCAAGTTTAGCGCCTCTTCCTTAACGTAACCATTGATTGAGTGTTCCTTAGATTTTATAGCCAGAAGCTGTTGATGGTCAAGGATGAAGTAACTTGTTTAGTTACCCTGTGGAAGGATAGGCTAAATGTCTCTCGACTGACTGATTCCCGAAATGTAGCATGTGGCTGCTTCAGTACAGTATTTATTGGGAGACAGATCGTTATCCGTTAGATGCTTGTTCGTGATCAAGTGATTGATAGGTATATCTTAAAAGACGTTAGTACATGAGAGTCACTCTAGCCTCTAGTTCTTGTCGTGCAAGCTTTTTTCGAGATTTGTGGCAAATACCGCTGGCATGTGCCAAAAAAACCCAGTCGCGCTGCTGTAGTTTCGTACCAACTCTCCAAATCATGGACAGCGTATTCGTACGCACTTGAACAGCATTTGCACGATGCAGAGCTAGTTTTGGCGACAATTAAGCTAAAGTCAGGGGGTATCAAAGAAAGTGAGATTCAAGTTAGAGAATTACTTAGTTATGTGTTACATGTACAACACCAGACCTTATGGTCCTTCACGACTGCTTCCAGATCCTGAGTTTTTATGCTTGTCTCCCTAGAGATGACATCAGGGAATGACCGCGTCCCACTTCTTGTCTTATAATCAACAGGATTACATCACCAGTTGTTACCTTTCTTCAAAAAATATATTTACAGTTCATAGTACTACTGCACAATGTGACTTAGACTGGGCATTTTACAAATCTTAAATGATCTTACTGTAGTAACTGGAACAATCTACAATTTCACCTTAGCTTCTTCAAATTTCATTTGAGTCATACCAAAGCTTTCTTACCTGCTCAAGTTGCTCTGATATCTTCACACCAGGATGTTATTTCTTGTACGAATTCACCAAAATATTGTATCTCTGTCTTCGTGCCACGTGTTTATGAACTCCACTCCTCTGCCTGGATTAGGTAATACGTGAACGCTCCCGTATTGACATTAGGCTGTTTGCTGTGAAGAGTATTTAGTAAGTGGCTTTAGCTAAACAGACAATTTACTTGGTGTTATTTTAATTTTGTAACACAAACAATACTTCGAGATATGAAAACAAGATTTCTATTGATTCAATTAGATCACGGGTACACTTACTATTAGAAAGATTGATTGCCAGAATTTTCCAAAAAAAATATTGTATGAAACAAAAACAGTACAAGAGAATGTGGTTTTGAAAAGATCATATGAACTCTGGTATATATTTTGGTGTAAGTGCTATCTATTGTACACTGATCTTTAATTAATCATCGCTATGCTTCCGATCTTTGTCAACCATTGCCATTAAAGCTATTGGTCAATCTTCTCTAGCTGTAATGGCAAGTGCTAACATTTGCTGACGGATCTTTAATGTTGATTCCTTGTGAATGCTTTGTAATCTTGGAGATGGAAGAAAGGTTTATTAAAACTAAACTCAACATTACATTTTCTTCATTTACTGTTTTAGTTGTTTTAATTGTAGATAACGGGTATGCATAACATGTTATTAGTCCATTCAGTTCCTGTAGATTTTTTTATCTGTTGTGATGGTTGTGAAGGTTGCCATTCCACTATTGTACCATCATATTCCAAAGAAGAATATGAAATTCAGAGTGTTGTCCTTCTATTCTTTGTAATAGTAAGCGTGGCGATTGAAGTAATGAAGGCGTCTCATTAAATTTGATGCATACTATAGTTTTAATTGCATGTAGGTGTTTATCAAGAGAAAGATCAGTCTCTTTGCATCGAAATCACTTGTTGGATTCTCGGTGTACTAAATCGTAATTCCAATGCCTCAACTAACCACAGGCCCATCATTTTGAACTTGTTACCGTACAATGGAAAATTTTGGAATTCTGGAAAATAGATATGTTAGATTTAAAAATATTTTCTCTGCTGCGGAGATGGAGCAAGGAACAACTGAAAATCTTCATTTAGTTCCTCTTGTAAATTTCCAACGATGTCCGTTACTAATGTAAAACAGGCATTTGTCAGTATCGATTCCTAATAACTGCTATGTGAAAATGTTCTACTTTCTGAACTGTGTGTATCATCAGGTAATTTCCACGCTTGGAATTGATAGATAATAAGGACTTGATTGAAATCTATGAATCGTCTATTGTCGGTACAGATTGCGTTGTCAAGCAAACGTTGTCCAATTGCAAAGTCAACTTTTGGAAGCTAATTACTCTTGGGTGCCTAATAGAAGGGGGGAGGGAAAATCCCCAAAATTTAATAGTTTAAAAAATGAAATCAAGAATCAATGTTTAGAATCAACTGCAACTTCCTAAACGTAGGGTAACACAATACAAAAAATACTGCGTTCATTAATGGATTCGTTTTGCTAAACGATTTCGCCAAACGTGTCGCTTTAAGCCGCATTTATCGAAAAAGAAAAACCGTTGTTCTTTTGGCAAAAGATAGTTGTTTACAGCTCACACGTTTTCGATAACACGAGTGACAGAGCGCGTCGCTTACGTTCCGTGATTTCAGTACTCTCGTTTTCTATAAATTCATCGCGAAAGGTTTTCATGCTTCCCTCCGTACGATTGTAATGCCTGTAGCTGACAAAAGCGTTTAGCGGAATGAATCCGTTACTCAACGCTGCTTCTGTGGGTAGAATCTGATCCTTAATTGAAAGATATAAACAGGGAACAAAACATTACTTGGGAGGTATGTCTTTTATCTGTGTATATTTCATTCTACGTTTTCGATGTTATGAAGTAATATATATTGCAAAGTCCGAATAGTTTTAGTAAACCGTGTTATAACCAGACACAACATTTTCTATTGAATTACATGGTGGCTTGAATCATAAATCATGACAAGTCATTAACAAAAACAAAAAGGAAGGCCAAAACACAATCGAAAGTGTGAGATAATCATGTGCACTGGGTACGAACAAATGATAAAAAACAATGACAGAGGAAAACCAACTGATGATTGTTGAGCGGTCGTTTGAGCTTTTAAGCTACTCTTGGGTGCCTAGTAGAAGGGGGGTTTGGAATAAACGGGAGAGTTGGAAAAATCCCCAAATCTTAATAAACGGGGGGGTGGGGTGGAAAATGACCAAAAATTTAATAGATGGGGGCCTTGGACAATAATCAATACAAACAAACAATGGTCAGATATTCGAAGTCACGGCAGTCTTCTACATGTCTTCCAAGATTTTAAAAATCTTCCCCTCATCCTCCTGCTTAATGACAGTGTTATTGCTAACATCTCTAATTGCGTTTCTTCACACTTCTTCGAGCCTCGCAAAAGGCCACTTTCGTCTTTTTAATGTGTGATTTTCACATTTTAATAAATATATTTTCTACTTGCCCGCCAAAGTACCTCCTCAAAAAAAAATTAACAAATTAATTAGCAGGGGGGGGGGGGCGTCTATTAGGCACCCAAGAGTAGACGATTGTAAATCGAAAATTCAAGACTAACTGAGATAAAAATCAAAAGTAGCTCCAGGAAAACATCAAGTCGTCTTATATGCCACGGGGAAATAGGGATCTGATTTAATTTTTGATTTCTGTTGACTGGAAATCGATGCGGCTTTAGTGTTCTCAACGTTTTCGTATTCAAACAAAGTGCAATCAACGTTCATGGTTATTAACACTGGCTTCGTTTAGTTTAAGTAGGGTTCTGAGACAAAGTGTGTATTGTCGAGTCTGTTGGGTGGAACAGATAAAAGAGTGAAAGTTGAGATTTATGTATATATTTGAATTCTTCTTCAAGTATTGCCAAAACCTGTAAAAATAGATATTTTATTATTGACCTACTTAAAATATTATTACAAGTTATGATAGCCTTCGTTTGATGTCGTAACGATTGTCCGGTCAGCAGTCGACAAATTTTGCTTCGATCCCTTTCTTTGTTTGCGAGTTATCATAAATGATGCTTGAATGTTTGAACAACTTGTTCTTTGCACGAGCCATTCTGATGAGGGTGGAACGAAACCGGTCAATGGCATTTCACTAATGATTCCGTTATGAAATATTATCTACAACTTTTAGTTTGCTCTTTCACATCTGGAAGAAGATGTATCCTCTCGTTTAATCGTACAAGAGAAAAAATGCAGTTTATCTTAATACAAAATTGAAAGGGCAACCACTTTCGCGAATGCATTTTATTTCAGCTTCGGCCAAGGAAATTCCCTTACAGTATGCTACAGTGCCTTCACACGCCTGCATGTTGTAAAGTTGGACAATTCAGCTGCTGCTGCTGATGTTAATGCCATGAAAATGATGATGAAAGTGATGATGACGACAATGATAATGATAATGCTTAAACTGGTGATGACAATGATTATGAGGAGGAGGGGGAGGAGATAAAAAGGCAGAGGTGGAACAGCTGGTGGAGAGGGACGATGATGACCACAAGTAATCATTCCGGTTCCCTGTGGTTCTTATTCAAAGCAGTCCCGTCCCAACTGTTGTTGTGGTTCATCATGGCTACCGTGAAGTACGCGGGGTTGTTGAGAGCTGCTCGCTCAGTGCTATCTGTGTGCTCAGAGTGCGCATCAAGCAGGAGCAAGGTATTATTCATACTTAGTTGACTTAGTTACTGATATGGTTGTTTCTTCTGAGTTAAATGTTTGCTTCTAAGTATTTGCTTTTGCAACAGGTAATCGTTGCGCATCCTGATATGATGGTCCTGCTTTGCATGGTTACACCCGGGAAATACTTTCGCGACGATACTGTGAACGAATCACTCGGTTTGGAGTTTTGTAAAGTAGGCCCCGAAAGTAACGAATGTATTTAGTAATGGGAGTTATACAAGAAATACAATCGGCTACATGAGTTGAAACAAGGTCAGCATGTTGCTATATAGGCCTACTCTACATCTTTTTAAACGTTTGATCAGACTAAAGCCTGAACATTTGTTTCTGGCGGCAGATGCAAAGAAAAATTCACAAACCCAACCACGGCGCAGACAAGAGACCTCCAATTACGGTGCTGTTCTTTAATTTTCAATGAAAAGCAATGTAACTAGATTTTGCATATTGTCTGAACAGCCACATCCTTGCGCCTCTGAACTATAGTGCTGATAGTTGAACGTCTCTAGTGGTGGCGCGGTCAGATCCAATGCAGAGTTAAGTAAAAGCACTTGAGTCCCCTGTGTGAGCGTCAATTAGATAGACAACAGGCCTACTAAGAGAAAATAGCTTGAGAACTTTCCAGGTCACTAGGAGGACACAGCAGAGTGAAGAGCTCAAGTAAGCCTACACCTCTTATTTGACCCTGCAGATTTGGCCATTTCACTTCGCCTAAGTTGCAGCCAGCAAGTAAATTTTGAACAATAAAGAGACTGATAGAGAAGATTAGGGAAGTAACACCAAGATATAAAATCTGGTACATTATATCTTTCCTTCCATTAACATATATGGGGCCTATCTTGCCTGTTAGATGTACTCGTGATTGTAGGTGGTGGAAATATATACTTGTCATGTAAGTTACATCAGACTTTGTGAGCAATTTCTGAGGTAGCAAATGAATGACACTTTTCATACTAATACAATCATACACAAGACACTAGAGCATAGTTGAATCCAATCTACAACATTTGAGGAACAGCTTTTTAACCCTTTTGATGCCACCTATATTTCCCCCTCCCCCTCCCCCACCCCATAGCTACTGGCCTGCCTCAAATGATGTAAAAACCTTTGATGTAACATCCTGTACAGGCTGAAATTTACTTGTTCTGAGAAGTAAGATTGATTTTCTGGGCTGCTATTCTTATTATGAGTTGCAGGAAGAGTATTGTCACAATGGGTGGTTAAGGAAAAGAGCACAGAGGAAGAAGGATTTTGATTTCCAATACTCACAAAAATCATAAAATAGGTTTGATGCAAAGGTGTTTGAATAACAGTAAATCTTGAAGACCTTGAAGGCAAAGTTGTTTTCAATTGGAAACAAAATGAAAGCAGGCACTGTACAAAATTCACTCAGAAAGGAATGATAGACATTGTGAACTGAATCTGCAGGGTTTCCTGGTACATTAAGTGTTTAATCATGACAATTGTGAAAGAAAACCTTCAGAGAAATGTCACAAAGTCCAGCATTTTCTAATGCAAAGTTGGTTTTGCAAAGTTATCAGATAAGTTAGTAATATGGGCGAACTTAACTTTATGTAATGGATCTTTAGAAAGTCTGTATGGTGTAATCGCAACTCAGATAAACAAATGCATGAGTGTGGTTTTCAAAGTATATGTGAAGAATGAAACTTTAGTGTTATCAGAACTTGGTTATAGCACATAAGGGCCACCACCTGTGTCACTGTCTATATATGCTTATGAAAGGACAAATGCTGTGGGTTTTTTCATCACCAGCCAATGTTAATTAGCAGGTTCAAATAATTTTCCACACATTTTCATGCTGTGGATCAAACTATCATTTCTTAGAAAGGCTACTCACACATAAAGAAATTATATCTAGTCAGAGACATTGTGCTGTGAGTGTTATTCCTTATAAGGAACCCCCTACATTGACCGACTGCTATGACAGTCTTTGCTCCTACATACAGAGCCATAACCTGGGACACAAGCCTCTCAGGCACACCTTGCCTCCTGAGAGCCCACACAAACGACGTATCTACTATATTAAACACAAAAGATAAACCATCTACTTACAGTTACTTAAGCTCAGTAAAAGGTATCCTTTATCATTCTATTGGTTTTAAGGTTGCCAAAGTAGTGCAAAATACCGAATATGAATGAAAAAGCAGAAACTATTAATAAAAATAAAAAAATTGTTGTGTCAATATTATATTAACACTGTACTTTGTCCAAATGTGTAGACCCCTAAACAGCACAATATTAATAATATGAAAAATACGGTAAGTGGTAATCAACTTACAAACTGCAGAACGTGATGTTCTATGCTTCATGTCGATTGATGCCGAAGTTGGCGTTGATGATATCACTGGTGATACTGAATAAAGATAAGTATTCTTACAATTGTTTTTAGATATTTTATATATTTTTCTGTTACTTATATAATATCATTAAAAACATCAGTACTCGTGGACATGATATGGAAATTGTTAAGCAAGCCAGCAAATTGTACCATGCATTGAGTGCTAGCGGTGTTGATGATGTTGTGTTATAACTAATACGCAAACAATGAAAGGTACCAAACGAGCTTTAAGGTTTAACACACGAGAGCCTTAGTATCCAAAGGTATTCATATGCCACAAATGAAAATATAACGAAACGTTTTCAAGAACACGAATAGTTTGGCAAATAATCTAACCATACTGGCAAATTACAAACTTACCGATTGGAATACGCGAAACACTTGATTCCTTACTTAATAACCTTGTCGAAGACAGTATTGGCGTTGATGTTCTTTCAGGCAGCGCTTTGTGAAAGAAAAATATACGTTAAAAGTTACGAGAAATGTACTATATCATAAGGAGAAAGGTATGATATTATGCTAGCAGTCTTCAATAACACAGAAAAAGTATAATCTGTTGGATCACATGAAGTAAGTACTGCTATGATTACAAAACAAGAGTTTGACTTTAGCCCCGTATTTAATATGATCTAACCCAGTGTTTCCGAACTTATGGGCCGCGACTGAAAAAGGGGTCATACAAACTTTGAGGGTCGTCTGATGGGTGCATAATATTAACATTAATATATGTGTAAAATGATAAGACTAAAAGTACAATACTCCTTTATAAAACACAACATTAATATGAGCAAGTGACGAAGTTTCGAGCCAATGGTGTGACTTGTCAGCAGCACACAGCTATAGCAAAGAGATGTGATAAATCAATGTATAACACCGACGCGTCAGTTCGCGAGGATTTTAGGGGGTCACAAACTACTTTAGAATCCGATATCATTTAATTTTGGATTGCGTGAAGAAAAGGTTGGGAAACACTGATGTAGCCAACAATTTCATGGCAATGCTTAACTGTGTAAATGACTATGGCTCAATATACTGCAAAATCTTTGCAGAAATGCAAGCATCCTTCTACATCATTTACTCACCGAGCGCAAAACTTGATATACTTGTGTTTCTAGCCAACAATCTTGTTGATGACAGTACGGGCGTTGATGTTACCAAAGACTGGGCTATATCGAATAAATTGGAAGCTGAGAGTTACAAGATGAGCAAGCTTGCCTAGTATTAATTACCAAATCGTGAGTGATACCATTTGTAAGACTCATCAAGGTTACA
>JAAAKM020006971.1:135873912-135905102 GCA_010016025.2 Alatinidae sp. Z8VKAUB7J3 | reverse complement strand
TACAAGATGAGCAAGCTTGCCTAGTATTAATTACCAAATCGTGAGTGATACCATTTGTAAGACTCATCAAGGTTACACTATCATTCACTACCAAACAACAGTTATCAGACGTAGGAAGAGGGATGCTAGAGTTAAAAGCACTGCAGCGGTAATTTATCTTTATAAGTAGCTTCTTTTACTTACAATAATATACGTCAACATTAGACAGTCGTAATACTTTACTCAGATAGGAAAAACTTTAGTCGGCGACCAATATAGGCCTGGATGTCACGCCTTGGGGGACTCCAAGAAAAACATTATTATTAAGAATCACTATCACTTAGGCATCATTATCTAAGCCGTATTATGATCTTTTGCTTTGCATGAACGTTTTGCATTTCTTCTAAAACTTTTTGTTTAAATTAATATAAATTAATATAAATTAAGATTTGCTAGTCTCCACGATCTCCTTTTTGATGTCTTTGAAGTGCATCATGAGCATTACATTCCCCAGAAAGCCAAATTTTGTCAATTCCTCCAAGAAAATCTGTTCATTATTATCATATGCTATGTATCACTATTCACAACACTTGGTAAAACTTACAAATCTGAATCGTTGTTTGGGAAGACAGTTTTGTTAATACCTTCCTCACTGACTTTTCTTGGTAATTGGAAACACGTATTTCCTTTCGTCTCTTATATGCTTGTTAATCATTGGTCATAGATAATAATTAAAACCATATTACTTGTTTTACTTTTTCTCAATTTACATAAATGTTCTTTCTATTTTATAACTCTACGCCTCCATTCTCCTAAAATATACACACTTTTTGACTCTATTGTTATAATGTCGGTTAGATTCTGCAATTTCTTTTCTGCATTGGTAGTGGACTTTTTATCATACGCAAGGACAATGTTTTTGATACTGATGCCTTGAACTTTGCAACTGTGAAATGGTTTGCTAATGCTGTATCTAAATATTCCACTGTCTAATGAGATAAGAACTGTAGAAAAATTACCTCACAATTGTGAGATTTATAAGAGAAATACCCCGTTTTCAGTTATACGTAACATTTTCTGCTTATTCGCTTTACATCTCTACTGTACTGCCACATGAAACAAAATTTTTATCAAAACGAAGAAAATGTCTCATTGTCGACTCACAAATAGCAACACTCGATATGCTTGTGTCCGTAGGTAACAAGTTTGCAGATGCCAACTTTGTTGTGGATTCTTCTACTGATGGTTCTACATAAAAGAAAAGTGTAATCAACCACCAATGCTGGAAAGGTAAGAAATGGTTCCGACGATAAAGATGTAGACAAATGTAGGCTCAAGACGTTAATCCAACCATTATCCAAACAAAATTTGTTAAATGTTGAATTATGTTTTTCCAGAGCCTTAATTTTTTTCTGATCAATGAAATGATCTCTTATACCTGCGGACCGGATTCGAACCGCGACCTCTTGATTACTAAACCAACGCCTTAACCATTGAGCCATCGAGGCCATTGGTGACAGGGACATTGGTGACAGGGCATCTGGTCAAAATGTGCTCATATTTGCCCATTCGTACCATTAATTGCGTCTTTCGATTCACTCCAAAGTCTGCAAGACAATGCGTGTGGATCTCTCAGTAGGCTTCCGTTTACCGAGATCCCTTTGCAATGGAGGCGTATTGAGTGCGTCAACGTAGAACACGTATTGCTATAGTCAAACCAGTTTACGACTGACTATTAATGCTCAAACTCAGAACGCTGTCAAATTCTATGAAGTACGACGTGTGTAATGTCCTTCGTCTCTTACTATACGTGGCACCGAAGCTACGTTGGAGAAAAATCCCCGAAATAAACATTCGAGGCCCTAAAATGAAGAATGGCGGACTTATTTCCTCCTCTTTCCCATTTGCCACTATTTTTCTTTATGTCTTTTAGTAAGATTCTTATTCACTTACTGCTTAACGTCTAGATTCTGCTTAAGCTTGTATGAAGTAAGCCAGCCAGTAAATTCACTTTGAGCTTTTATCAGTTGAAGAATCTCGTTTTAAATCTGTAGTTCAAATCCTAGCCTAATTGCACGACTACATTAAGTGAATATAAATAAAAGTTAATTTAACTTGTATAACAACAACTTCACTCAGTTCTAAATACTTTAAGCCTTCATTTACTAACCCGGAGAAAAAATTGGTACATTTGTGTAACTTTCCGCTACTACTGTTGACGACAATACCGTTGTAGATGTTTTCATTGGTTGTGCTATAAAAAGCAAATATAAACAAGACAATATGTAGCACTAAATTAGCACAGTATTAAAAATAACACTTATGTCTACAGTTATATTAGTATGTTATTTTACAACGTTTGAGCTAAAAAATCCCGGGATCCTTACAACATACTTGAAGAACAGTTTTAGCTACTTGCCAACTGAAAAACGTGAAATGCTTGCGTCTATAGGCGACTCAACTGTCAACGATAGTGTGGGATGCTACCTCATTAATTGGAATGCGATAAAAAAGTGCAAATATACAGCAGAACCTCCTTAACTGCAACTCCTATAACTCGAACTTTCAACAATTTGAACAATACTTGTCGGTCACTTCAGGAATTCTATATACTGCCTCGTAAGTTAAGTCCTATAACTCAAGCAACCATAACACCAACTTCCCGTAACTCGAAAGACTTTTTTGGTCCCCAGGTCAATATAACCTCTGTAAGTCGAAAATTGAAGTTTTCTGAAACTATCTGCAAACTAAGTTGATTAAGGAACTCTAAAATGGTCAAAATACACAAATTGATGTTCCAATGATACTTGTCGTACAATCGAACTTTCAAATTAACCGTCTACAGACGCATTTTGTTCACTGTATTGGATTGCCTTTTAATGCATCCAACACTTCTTTTTGTCCCGATAAATGCAGAATACAGGTGATTTCACATCCCCTCCCCTAGATTCATTGCTATGCCGTCACGGTTATCTTGCATTGTCCGTACGTGCGAGACCGTAAGAAATAAAAATTTGTTTTTTTATACTTTCTTATTCGAAATGAAGAGGGTAATAAAAGAATTTCAGGATTAGGGGATTGAGACAGGAGAAAGGCAAAAAAATATCATTTCTGCCAAAAGTATCCCAAGGAAGGGATCTTCCACTTTAAAAATGAACCGGATATAAATCCCCCGCGGCCAATCTCGACCGGCTTTAGTTACTACGGGGACAAGCAAATGTCGTTTCACTATCCTACATCACACCACAATACTATCAATTCCTAAGTGTACGACTCAAAACCCTTAATATCCGTCATGTTGCCTAATCTTCCTTTAGCTAGAATTTCTATAACTCGAACAAGAATATTTGGTCCAGACCGTGTTCGAGTTATGGAGGTTCAATTGAATTACTCTCTGCTTTTCAAATATGTGCATTTAAATGCACATACATTAAACTAGTGGCCATGTAATGTACCATGGTGGGAAAATTTGTTTATTTGACCTTCTGGACACTGAAATACAGACATGTGTCGTGTGTATGACCTTAACGAAAAATTCAATATTATCGTGTGTGTTTTATACCTGTTACCCGTTAGCCACAAGGCTGTGCTTCCCGTTTCAAGAGGAACGTGTCTATACTTAACAAACGTTTAATGGGGAAATTTTTGACACAAAGATCAGCTCACCTTCTGCAAAACTTGATATACTCGTGCTGGTAGCCAACGCATTCATCACTGAGAGTGTAGATGATGATGTTATTATTGGCTGGACTACAAAAAGGAAATACAAAATTATAACTGCCTGCGTTTCCGATAGTTCCGTAAGTATATCCAATTCTTTCATATCAAAATTTTGCTTGTTCGGCTCGTATTAGTATAACCACTTTATAAACATAGAAATATAGGCATATATGGTGTTCATCACCTTTACAAGAAATCCAAATGTTCCCATTGTGCTTTGTACATATTACTCCTTAGCCTTACCTTTAGCAACATCCTTATAGTTACCAAACTCTCAATGGAAAAATAACCATGACAAGATCTACTCACCATCTGCAGAGCTTGCTATACTCGTGTCCGTCATTGCCACACTTGATACTGATAATTCGGGTGATGATGTTATCATGAGCTGGACTACAAAAAAAGTAAAAATTTTATTACTACCTGCTTTGGCAAATATTAGAAATAAAAGCAAAATTTATTTATCAAAATTGCTCGTATAATGCATCATGGTAAGCATATTAGCATAATTGTCGTAATACAAAAAGAAATACAGACGCATTTTGTGTTTGTTTGCAGAGAATTCAAACGTGTCAATTGTACTTCACAAATGTTAATTATAAGCCACAAGGCTGTGCTGCTCATTTTAAAAATGTCCTTAAAGTTACAGAAGCCAAGATTTTAAAGCAAAACAACCTGCAATAAGATATAACTACTCCAAGATCTACTCACCATCTGCAAAACTTAAGGCCAAAAGTGGCAGTGTGACCGCAGCTAATATTACATACTTATTATGTAATTTAGTAAGGTATTACCTTTTGGACATTGTTATTCATGTTTCAGGATGACTCATCGTATCCAGGGATTAAGATTGTTTTGAAATGCAGGGTGTGGCAAGTGCTTCATAACGTACTGGAGTGTATTACAATTAAATTTAAAAAAAAGTCTATTGATATCAACTGAAATTGGGTTTGACAAATATTGTGGCTACCCTGAACTCTCCTCCTATCCCCAACCTGTATCGGCATACCTTTTTAGCTTTCCAAATTCAACTACGGATCTACCGTCTTGTTTAGCTGACCGTCCCCCCCCCCCCCTCCAAATGACTTGTTTGGTGAATTCGTTTGTGATGTCAAACTGATCTGGCCGGGCCATTTGGGATTAGCCCGAGGTTCTGCATTCTTTCTAATTTACAAAGAGGGAGCAGTAAATTAAAATTTGTATTCGAAAGCACAAAATGTTGAACAATCTACTAGCCATGCTTTTCCCCCACTAAGACAAAACATAACGCCATTCGGAATACTGTCACTTCTCTGACATCTGAGAGGTGTAGTAGCTCGATGACCCCCGGGTTGGGAGGTATTCGCTCACGTTATGAAAACCTGTCTTTCACTTTATCAGATGGATAGTAGATGACTAACTCATTCAATTTCCTTTCGCAGAAAATCGAGCCTCACTCTCTGGAAGATTTCTTTGGTCTGACAACAGATGTGCAGAAGAATTCAGAATGTGGATACATCCTGTTTTATGAATCTCGAAAATAACACTGGTGCTCTATGGGAGAAACATAAATCAGTCGTTCAATAATAATTCATAATTTGTAAACTATTTTTTATTTATAAAGATTTATAGTGTTGGACGGTGAATTGTTTAAGTTTCAACGTTCTTTCGGAGAAATAGTAAATGCACGGAGTGTGTTAATATGTGGGGATTAATGGAATTGATGATGCAACGAGGGGAAATGTGATAGTGTTAAACGAATGGCAACTCGAATTGTCGAAGTTGCCGTTGTAACTACTTGAGGTATCCTCTGCATGAATGAACTGTGGGGCAGATATTTGTCATGAAAGTTCGAGTTATTATTATTAAGTTATGTTATCATTAAGTTATCAAACTATGAAAGTAGATCAGAGGCACGACAGTGCGTGTTGCGTACTTCGAAATGTTTTAGACTGACGTCAAGGAGATAGGGTCACCGTGTGACTTAAGAGCACGAGCTCTTGAAGTTTCTTGAAGCCCCCTATCGACATTTTCACAGAATGCCAGCATTTGCTTATTTGATAGCCAATAATAAACGTTGTAGTCGTTTCCACTTCTTAAATACCACTATCGGTCTAATGATGTGGAGTACTAAATCAAGTCCTTATAGACAACTGGAAATGTTTAGCACTTCAGCGTTTCTTTTCTGGCAATCTCTCAATCAAAGACCCCTGATGAGCAGTGGGACCGACATTGAAACTACCCTAAATAAACAGAAAAACCACCAAAGAGGCTAACTAATAAATAAAGGGCAGCCGGGGCATCCAAGGGCGTTTCTTTTCTGGCGCGACCTATGGACAGTTTATGTTGTTATATATACAGTAAAGAACAATTACTCAGTCTAGTTTCGAAATGCGTCCTCTTGCCACAGTAAACTAAGGGAGGAAAGGAGCTTGACAGTACATCAAGTACCCAGCGGTTCTTTTCCTCTGTTCATTTTGTGTCTTGCAAAGGTGCCACGCAATTACGGTCATTTTTATCAATATTACGCCTTGTATTTTTAATGCCCCACACATATAGTTCGAGGATAGCAGAGGTATCTCATCAAGTAGTATAATCACTTACGTGTGTAGCAATCAGGTGGCGTATTTTGGTAATTGTAATGTAATGAAAGATGATTGATGATGTTGACATTGTTTGTTACAAAGTATACTTCAACGCACTAAAAATTGGAGGGAAGTTGTCTTATTGGGCCGTAATGTAGTTATTTCAAAGCATGATGCTTATCGTCGACAAATATAACCATTTCATATCAAACCAAATACATATGTTAGTATGGAAATGTCAAGGTGACATCATGTCAGTGCGATGAAAGTGTAGTTTTCATTTACTCCGAGGTTGGTGGACAGTTCTAGTTCCATTGCTTATCAGGGGGCTACACTGGGAGATTGCAATTCTAGTACAAGGACAAAGAAGTGGCGTGGGCAAGCAAAATGCCGATGCCAGAAAGCCTTTTCAGGTGTACAACTGGAAATGCATACTGCTAGTGTGCAATTGACCGGGCAAACTAAGATGCACGGTCAGGATAGCTTTGGTATCTGATATCGTAGCTAGTCCATGTTGATACGTCACCGAATAGCTGTTGATACTAGATTCTTGCGGTATAAATGATACCCCGATGTTTGACGGTTTATAGACATTGTTGTGGCACTATTAGAGATCACCATAGCAGCCGAAGTATGATGAATGTTTTTCATCACAACTCATTCTGAAAGAGAGGTCCTTTTGCAGGAAGTGGATCTCATGGCGTCAAGTGAAGCAGCTTCACTACAGCCAAAGTATATCGGGTAAATTGTGGTACCATATTCACTAGCAGGGCACTGATTTTATTGGATAGCATGGTTACCGCGTGATTGAAAGACCTATCTGGTATCAAATGTTCTAAGACACTACCGAAAAGGAATATAAAACCAATCTTCTGTAGTTGGACATTTCGTTGTATCAGCATGGCAGTACTGTGATGAGAATATGGACGAGGTTTAAAGTAAATCCTGTGAATTCAGTTGTTTGCGTTGGCTCGATCTATCAGACGCACATACTTGTTTCGCGTTTTGCGAGGCTGCCCTTGCAAGGAAATTGCCAAGACCGGGTCTCAGAGTCTTGTGACAGGCTACACTGAAGATACTACTCAATTCGATTCAGCCATGAGACATCAGCTGTCGGTGTCTTTAATATGGCATGATTACACCTTGTCATTCTCCTTCTTTTCGTACGTTCTTATGGGTAAAGCTTCCTTTTGTGCTGACCACACGTTCAGCTTTTATGTGTAGTTTCACTTAGTATCATACATTGATCACTTTCTTTTCCTATCGTAGTGTTCCTTTACCTGAGAATTTATTGTAATTGCCAAGCTGTTGTTAGCGCAGACATAGAAAATGTACGATCGTCGAGATCGATCGTCGAGATCTAATGTAAAGTGAAGCCGATATCAAATACATTGGTGGATCAGTCATACGCTATTATATCGCAACATCCGTTTTATTTGCACGGCAAATTACTGTTTCTACAGCTTGGGCAGTGCAAGAAAGGAATGGTTTTTACCATCGGTATGCTGGGTTTATATCGCAGGCAACAGCTATTACGAATTGCCTTCATTTCAACAGTTCATAGTTGAGTCTTATGTTAGAGCACTTGTTTCTGTAATGGGAATGAACTGACAAGAGCAAAAAGGGGTTGATAGGGTCTTTTGGTTGCTGGGTACTTATTTTGTGATGGCATTAGTATGTAATCGTTGTATTATAACAGGTTGTATGAAAGCCGAGGCATTCTCTGGTTATGACAGAATGTACCTTAAGTTATTTGGAGGTACGGGTGTGAAAAACTGATACCAATGTCAAGAATAACGGATGGGCACTATCACTACTAGACTGCTGTCTCACCATCAACTTGCCCATGCTGGAAAGAAATCAATCTACATCATTTGTGAACTTTATAGTTCAGGCCACTGCTTCCGAAAAGGGATTCTCACTTCAGAACTAATTTCACCAGTACGTTATGCAACAACTGATATGTCCAGTTTGAAGAAAGGGTGCTATGCTTTATTATTGAATAACATCGTGTCTGGTGTTTTGTTGTAACTGCAAGATTCAAAAAGTGTGTAATTTCTTTAAATAGGGCATTTTTAGACTAAGGGCATGTTCTTATTCCTTGTGTTCCCCCTCCTGTTTCTTTTTCTGAGCTTGTTAGAAAGTCTTTAAGGACCCCTCTCTCAACAACTACAACAACCACCACCGTTGTTTTCTCTTCTAGACCCTCTACTAAGCGCACCCCGCAGAACGACAATTTATCACTTACACTCCAATACACGTACCCATTTTTTCTTAGTTTTCGTGAAAATGTTGTTTAGAGCTTACACATGAATGGCGTTACGCAAGAAATCGAGAATTTTGACGCCCGTTTCACCCATGCCATGCTAGCATAAAGATTATCTTTGAGAGTAAAAACCTCCCTCCCAGGTTAATACTGTATATTTTGGGGCTGCCAATCCCCTCTAAATCTATTTGGATTAAGCGAAAAGGCCCAATAGAAACACATATTCCTTTTGACTGTGAAGCAAAGATTTTAATGATTTAATGATATTCCGGAACAGTATTGTTCAATATTATCTGATATAGCACAAGCATTGCTGAACTCACTGTTCTCCTATTCGCCTAGAAAAGGTTAATCCAAAAACTGAAGTGTGTAGGAGTCATCATTAAGATAAGTTATTGGCATCAGCTTTGGTTTGGTATACGCGAATAGAACAGAAACTCCTGTTATGCTGTAAGGACTTTAGTTACGTCGTGGCAACGATGTTCATAATACAGTGTGTCCTAAGTGCCTCTGTAGAAATGAGCACACCAGAAACGGTATCATGCAAGATATGTTAAAGAATTTTGATAACTTACAAATACAATTGGTACACGGAACTCTTGCATCGGTGATAACACGTAAGCTGTAGGAATATTCTAAGCATCTTGTAGAAAATACTGTGCTGAACAGGGCGTTGCCACCACGTAACCAAGGCCATTCTAGTTTTTGGTTTAGTAGCGTATTATGATTACCTTTTACATTTACTATTGTTGTTTCCCAAGAGACAGTGACTCCAGTATCTACGGGAGTCCGGAGATCTGTCTGCATTCCCCACTTTGTATAACCTTAAGGTAACACAGCAAGCGTATATTAGCAAACCCCTCCCCATTCCAATGCGTGGCAAAATGCATGCATACAGGGGGGAGTTAATGATGTCCTTTATACCATGGTGTGTCCATCGATTTCACTTGGTTTAGTGAACATTCTTTGAATGTTAGATAAAAGTCGTTCTTGCCCTTGTCTTCAATTTCAACCTTGGTTTTATCGTACAACATCTTTATGAGAGCTTGAATTGATATTCGACACCAATGTTTTTTCGAGGAGTCAAGTAACGTACGGCGGCCTGCATAGTGTGATAATAGGAAAGTTAATTTAACAATATTTGTGTCATTTTTTGTTACATGAAGAAGCATGCTGTACTGTACATTTGTCGTTCGCTTGAGTAGTCATGGCTACATTAGATGCATGGGAATGTTTCGTAATGGCGACTTACAGGTCAAATTGACTGACAAATATCGATGGTTTGTGGATTTGTGTAATGCAGTGTTTACACACCATCCAATGCAAGTTGCTCCATTTGAATGCGTATTTCCATGCATTGAGTAGTCGTTGTTCTGTTACACACGTAGCACTTCCCGATTGGGAAGTTAGAATGCATACTTAGTATGGCTTTCGGCTGATTATTATCAGTTTGTAATGCTGATTAAATTGGATATTGCTTCATAATACTGTAAAACGGTGTGAAAATGTAACTGGGTATGTCGATATGTTGTAGTTGTTGTGAATATTACCAAGTATTAAGAGAAAATTGCTTTAGTTACTATGGTAACTTTCTTCGTTCTTGCGAAGCTAGGCGTACGTCGCGGAGCCGGATTTATTTGCGTATTGTGTAGTGACTCACCGGTGTCAAAACTCAGTACTCTCTTTACCGTACTCGCCCTTCCCTTCTTTCACTGGGTGTGGTTGCGACGATCCCGCAATGGTCGCCCTGCTAAAACTCGCTCATTGCAATCTCTCAATCTAAGACCCCTTATGAGCAGTGAGCCTGATTTTGAAACTACCCTAAATAAACAGTAGAACTACCAATAAGGCTAATTAATAAATAAAGATTGGCCAGGGCGTCGAAGGGCAACGCCCATTTGGCTAGCAGAGAAGCAAGTCAAGAAGCAAGCTCAGCCACAAAGTATCTGTCATCAATGAGAACAATGCCTTCTTCTTCTTCTTCTTCTTCTTCTTCTTCTTCTTCTTCTTCTTCTTCTTCTTCTTCTTGGGGGGGGGGGGGGGGGGGGGGGGGGGGGGGGGGGGGGGGGGGTGGAGTTGCACAAAAAGGAGGAAAAGCAAGGCTTTGATAGATTTTAAAACAATTGCCTAGGAACCTTACATTTTCTATGTCAGCATGAGGGGAGGGGGTAATGATCTTTTTTATCGGAAATAGAATTTATTACTCTGATTGACGACATGGACGAGTTAAAACTTAATAACTTTGGACGGCGTCATAAATTGCATGGCTCTAACGCCCCTGCCTTGCAACAGTTTTGAGGTGGGCAATTTTGAATAAAGGGGAGCAAGTCAAGTGAGATATATCCGGATGTTGAGGGGTAGTTTAAGAATAAGCTTATTGCACATTTTACACGAAATTCGCATTATCAATGACATAAAATAGAATCTTTTGATAGTCAGTGCGAGCCTCTTCACAGGGACGTTACCGAATGTACACAGTTTTTTTATAAGCAACTCCATTTTCAGGGTCAGGCCTCGAGTTTCTTAGCAATTTTCTAAAATCAGGCCTGGAGTTGCTCAAGTAGTTGCTTAGGCACCACTGCAGGTTATGGTAGAATTTCGTTTTGCTGTTGGTTGGCAAAATGCATCCCCTGACAGTGGCAAATGATGAAATACCAAATGATGGTTGAATCTTTGATCTCTTTGCTTGACACATTATCAACAGTGTGTTATTTGTTATATATCAACCGTTTGTAATCAATTCTTAATGAAAAACGTTTTCTGATTTGGTTTTCAGGCGTTTTAAAAAATGTCCCTCCTGAATTTGAGGCCTCGAGTTGCTAAGCTTGTTGCTTAGATTTTGGACCAAATTGAGGCCTCACACCTAAGCAACTGAGTTGCTTATAAAAAACGTGTTGGCGAGGTAGGACGCCGCCTGACCTGTGAGCTCTTGTTTCAGTATTCTGCCTACCCTGGCGAACATATGTCACAGAAAAAAATTTATGCATTTCACCTTCTCTACCATGTTTTGTGTGCGATCTTTTCTTTTAGTCAGTGGGTACTAGTTTCTCATAAAAAGAGTGTTTATGGGCTTCTCGTCTTATTCGTTTGCAATACTTTGGAAACAATGAATATATGCTCTTCCCATCCTGATATTTTTTGGAAGGTCCGATCGCCTACCCTCTGTTGAAGCGCCTAGGACATGACTGCCTCTTCAAGAACGTGGTGCCATCTGTACTTTTGGTGCTCCCTCCCCCCTGAAATCGCCACTGCCTCCGCCATCCAAACGGTCTGAATTGAAGTTCACACGAAATGTCACTGGTTACTGTATATTTTGAAATTTCTGTGGACTTTCAACGGGGTGGGCGTATCCCTTTCAATCAGGGGGCGGTTCCCTGACAAAGAAAGACACGATGAAGTCATCAGGACAGTTCTTGTGACCACCTTGTAAGCTGCAGCAGTAAATACACTTGTTAGTAAGAACCAGATGATTTGGGCTGACGATCAGTATTCTTATTTTTTTTTGTTACAAGTAGGCTCATTTGTTCTTATTTGTTCTTACGACAGCTGCTGCCAACTGATGGAGCTGAGGAGTGTGGCATCAATTGTTTGGTCTCCGTTGAATTGCCTCGGAGAGTATACATTATTTCATTTAGTGACGGTTCATCGGACTAAATAAGAGCCGAAGTCATTGATGGTGAACAAAACCTATTCTTCCAACTATGGTTAAACTAATTTTGCTGTAAATCACTGCAGTCCAAATTATGTTTTCATGAGTTTTCATCCAGACTGGTGTTGTTCTTAAATTGTTCTTAATTTTTTGATAATCTGAGCCTCAGTGTTCTTACTTAATGTGTTCTTACTCAAATAAAGTGTAGCAAGCGAAAAGGTTCGATTTAGCAAACATTTAACCCTCCACCTGAATTATTCGTCTGGGCATGCCGTTTTCCCGAGGTTTAACTATTCTTGCTGAGTTGGCACAATCAATCTATTTTACCTCTTCTTGTGAAAATCATCGGGGTCGGAAAGAGTTGTATATTTTATTTGTTTGTTGCTGCTGTTTTAGACCAAATATAAGCATAAATACTTCCTCTTTCCTACACCAGGGATCTTTGACATAGGTTGAAGTTCTATGCCTACACAGAGATATCTCAACCTTACATCTCAAGCTTCACATCGGTCACATCTTGATTAAGTTGTTTTTCTTGCAGTTCCACACTCAGCCGGCAAGTAAAGCCCAAAAGTCATCCTGCCGGGCGAGTCAGACATTCTTTTCAGAGAGTAGGTCGGAAATAATCCGTACTCTGGAGTGCGGAAAAAAACGGGGTGGAGTGTGGGGTGTGTCTGAATTAGCGGGGGTCATCATTACGGTCTAAAGTTTAATAAACGGTGGGCTCCAAATAAACGGGGGGTCTGAACTCCAGTCTCAATTTCGTGAAAGTTTTAAATAAGGATGATACACATGAGGACAAAAATCGTACTAATTGACTAATTAGCAACTGTTTCAAGGTCAAATGCTGCATGGGAAGATATTCAAGTGTTTTCAGCCATCATTTACATTTTGAGTACAGGAAAAATTTCTTGACATTAATAAACGGGGGGACTAATAAGGAGCCGGGGGGTAAATTTCAAAAAATTAATAAGGTGGGGGGAGGGGGTACGATTATTTGGCACGCGAGAGTAGTCTCAAGAAATGATAAATTCTATTATCTATGGCAATGACTGAGTCGAAAAGGATTAGAGTGTTTAAAACTGTTAGAAGGACTATTCCTTTAAAATCCTACTCCTCTGTACAGTTCAAAATAATATAAAGAATACTTCCAGGTAATGTATACATAACCTTGAGTACAGGAATCAGGAGAACTTGAAAGTTTGGAATGAAGCTAGTAACTTCGAATGCTTGTTCTCTAATCACTCCTTGAACTTTAGTAATTGTTGTCTGTAGAAACAAGAAACATAAGTCTTTATGTTATTTTACTTAGTAGTAGTTGCTTGCTCTGCAGTGTTTTCCGCTTTCTTGGCTTCTCTATTTGTTCCCTTAGCTATCATTCTTTTCTGCTTCAATATTTCAAATGTCAGCTAATAGAATGGAGGATGTGACATCAACTTCTCGAGCTCACTGACAGACTTAGCATTTCAGCTCCTTATCTTTAAAGAGTTTTTAACTTTCAATAAGCTTTAGACAAATTAATTGGCCGGGAGGGTGATCTGCAAAATATGGATGCAGATGTCATCTGGCAGAGGCTTGGAAATTAATGTGGCGACTAGAGAAAATAAAGTATATTGTCATTTAGATCGCTTATCATGGGTCGGTTTCTAAAGCAACAAACCCCGAATGGGTTGATCCCGGGCACGTTGTGACATTTTTTACTTTCACATCTTTTAAAACGTATAATATTATACCTGAAGGAATAAGGCGCAAAATAAATTGCAAGTTGTTGTTCTTGCATCATCAAGCTTCACGATATTCCGCCCCTTGTGACCCTTTTGCTGTCTGCTGAATCACAATGCCATGAGAATTTCAGTTACAACTAAATGCGTTGCACTACCTTTACTCGTTATTTCTACAATTCTCTCTACATGAATTCATGTGTTTATCGCTATAGCAACCAGTGGTTTACTATCAGAAGTATTTATGCTTCTATATCTATGCCAATATATTTATAAACCTATATATACTTACCTATATAATTATTAAAGTACTTATAAGTCTGTGTTCTTCAATTACAAGAGCTTAAACTACGTAATTTGGGCGTTAGCTTCCAACACTGAAATGTAAACTACGTAGACACCCCCTTTAACTTCTCTCAGTCTGCCACCTACAAGATTTAACTGAGAAAACCCCAAATATATCGAGAATCTGAATCGTTTCCATAACATGGACTGTGTTTATAATCTGTTCTTTAAAGGATGAAGGTATCTGCAGATCTGAGGGCTTAAACAGATTATCCTCACATGTTCATCTTGGACTTCAACTTGAGATTTGCGTTCAAACTTTTGCTTGAACTACACTTTTGTTTGTCTGCAGTATATAAAGTGTTTTTCTATTCTATGTCTTATAATTTTAAATGTTGAGTAACTGTATTTAATCTCCAATAGAAGAGATCTCTTTAGGATATCTTAGTCAATTAATTTATTCCAATTAAAAGCCCATTTTCAATAAGTAGCTTTGATCCCAGACTTCTACCAAAGAATTTTTTGAAAATGTTGGCACGGACCTAGGATAATCAACAGAGGAGATCTTGAAGATAGATATCTAGAGGGGGAGCCATATTTTAAGGTATCATATTGTCAGTCCAAGCTGCGACTGATAATGTTTTGAGCGCGCGCTCGGAGAGGGGGCGGGAAGTTTGGCAGAAGAATAATTGTGCTTTGATTTGGTTCAATTTGATTCCTAATTTTCTGGGTGTAGGACAATGCAGTTGAAAGATCTCGGAAGTAGGATACTTTTTCAATGTCGAAAATTTGTCAATTTTTCGGAAACTTTTAAATTATTTTCTTATGTAAAACGTATATTAAAAATTATGATCCGTTTTTGTCTAACCTAAAATCATGTGCCTTTAGTCTCAACAGTAGGCTTTCACGAACATATCGTTGAACTGGACACAAATAGTTGAGATTTTTCAATTATATTTATTACGGGTATTATTACGCTAACTCGTCATTGGTAGTGTAAATGAACTTGCATATCTACAAGTCGGATGACATAATGTTCGTATTGATGGGCAAAATCAATTTTTGTGCTATGTTAAGGCTCTTGTTATTGAAGGAGTTGGGATATAATGTGATAACAGAAATTCAGATCACTATTCCATGAAGTAAAGAATCAAATCAAATCATTTGGCTTGCTCTCTTTGTTGCCATTAGAGCAGATTCTTTATTAACACCAGGATGATTATTTCAAAACCGGGCAAGTCTAGAAAAGATCTCCTTGCAGTAAAAAAACCATGCAGGTAATACAGAATATGATATACAAAAAGTGTTTCAATAACTTAAATCATGCAACTACAAATGAAAAGAAAACGGAATGAAGTCACTCGAGGTAGGACTTCAAGGCGGAAAAGGAAAATGCCATATTATTTGGGATTATGGAAATGTTTATGGGCATTAATGTAAAGATGCAGTGCATCATCCTGATATTAGAAGAGATCATGTGAATCCACCTTTTACGAGGCTATTGATGCCTTGGTTGTGTCCATGCAAGATAGGTTCATTCAACAAAGACCCAAAGCTTGCGTGCACATGGAACTGTTGCCTTTGAAATGTATAATTATAAAGTATACAAATATTCAAATGGAATAATACATATATAAAAAGCAGTTTGCCTCAAAATAAATGGAGGATGTTCCATTATATGCTATTTTCAATGGTTGCCAACCTAAACCCTTATAAGAAATTTTATACAAGTTTAACAAATATTCCACTTTTACAACTATCCCTGATACTCAATACAGTAACTTTATGTCAACTATTTTGACTAACCAAGCTGCGACAGCTGAACCTTCCTTTTCATCTTGAAGGAGAGTAAAGTCATGGATAAAACGTGTTCTCTGCACAATTTAATGCTGTGGCTTTCCTTAGTCTTCACAATACCATCACAGACAACGTAGATACAAACATCCCTGCTAATGTTTTCATCTCAAAAAGGGACTTTAGGATGTAGATCTTTTGACAATTTGAAATAGCTATGTCGGTATTAGCATTCCCCTGCGCCTTGCCAAGACCTCAGAGTACTTTTGTTAAGTTGCATTATTTTGAATTGAATTCAATAAACGGGTTGTAAAGACTTCACGTCATGGAACCACAGTTCCCCTTAAGGGAGGGAAGTTTTATCCTCTTAATTTCAAAGGTCTGTTCATATGAACGGGAATATCTGCGTTATGTCCTCCTTTGAATTTTAGCGTTAATGCATTTGTATTTTATGCTACTGTTCGAAAGAATAGTTTAACCGGTCACCACAAATTTGTCGATATCTTCCATATCTTCCAGAAACCTATGTTTTCCAGTAAAAAAATGGAGTAGTGGACTCAGCTAGTATCAGTCATTGAAACCTTTGGATTATTCCAAGCTTCCCAGCCTCCCCCCCCCCCCCCCCCCCCCCCCCCCCCCCCCCCACCCCCAACCCCACCCTCTTCCCCCACACTCTTCTATCCCATTTCTCTTTTCTCTTCTTATATCATAAGGACAGACTAGATAGAATTTTCAGACAGACCAGACAGACAGACCAGACTGACCGGACCAGACAGACAAAACAGACTAGACAGGCAGACAAACAGAGAGACAGACAGATCATACAGACAGACCAGACTGACGGACAGACAAACAATTAGACAGAAAGACCAGAAAGGCAGACTGACATATCAGACAGACAAACTGACTAGACAGACAGACAGAAAAGACAGACCAGCGAAACAGATGGGAAAGACATACAGGAATACAGACAGATAGAAAAACAGAGAGACAGAAAAACAGACGGACAGACAAACCAGACAGACAGACTGGACAGACAGAGCTAACAGATTAGACACACAGACAGACAAACTGAGAGATAGACATACAGACAGACAGTCACACAGAGACACAAACAGACCAGAAAGACAGACAGACATACAGACTAGACAGACCAGAGAGACTAAACCAAAAAGACAGACAGACGGACAGAAAGACCGACAGACAGACAAACAGGCAGACCAGACAAACAGACAGACAGAAAGACAGACAGAAAAGATATAGAGGACAGACGGAAAAAACACAGATATACAGACAGAAAGAGAGAAATACAGACCAGATAGACAGACAGACCAGTCAGACCAGACAGAGAGACCAACAGACAAGACAGACCAGACCAGAGAGACAAAACAGACCAGACAGACAGGCTGACACACAGACATACAAAAAGAGAGAGAGAAAGAGAGATCAGACTGACAAAACAGACAGAAAGACAGAAAGATCAGATAGACTGACGTACAGACCAGACATACAAACTAGACAGACTGACGGACAGACGGACAGAAAGACAGACAGACACACAGACCAGACTGACCAAACAAATGGACCAAACAGTCAGACAGAAAGATAGATAGACTAGACAGCTAGGACAGACAGACAGATATACCGAAAGAGAGAAAGACAGATCAGACAGACCAGAAAGCCAGACTAGACAAACAGGACCAGACAGACAAAATAGACCAGACAGACAGACCAGAAAGACAGACCAGGCAGACGGACAGAAAAACAGACAGACAAACAGAGCAGAAGGAGAGAGAGATAGATCAGACGGGCAGAGAGACAGACAAGACAGACAGACCAGACAAAAACCCCCGACAGACAGAGAGACAGACCAGACAGACCAGACCAGACAGACAAAACAGACCAGAAAGACAGACGAACAGAGAGACAGATAGACATACAGACCTGAGAGAAGGACCAGACAGATAAACCGGACCGACAGACAGGACAAAGACTAAACAGACCAGACAAGAAGACAGACGAACAGAGAGACAGACAGACAGAAAGACAGATGTACAGACAGATGGACAGAAAGACCAATAAAGAGACCCACCAGACCTACAAACAAGACAGACAGACAGACAGACAGACAGACCGGACAGAAAGACAGACAGACAAACAGACCAGAGGAACCAGACAAACAGACAGAAGGACCAGACACACAAAGGAGAGAGACAGCGAGAGAGACAGACAGACAGACGGACAGAAAGACAGACAGACAGATATACCAAACAAACAGTCAGACAGAAAGACAGACAGACCACATATACAAGACAGATAGAAATACAGACAGATAAACAAACCGACATACAGAAAGACAGAACCAGAGAGACAGACCAGTCAGACCAGAGAGACAGAAAACAGATCAAACACACCAGACCAGACAGACACAACAGACCAAACGGATAGACTGACAGGGAGACAGGAAGATCAGACAGACAGACATAGAGACCAGAGATACAAACGAGACAAACAAACAGACAGAAAGGCCGGACAAACTGAACAAACAAACGGACAGAAAGACAGACAGAACAAACAGACAGGAGACAGACAGACAGACAGAAATACAGACAGACAAAAAGACAGACCAGATAGACAAACCACACAAACCGGACAAATAGACCAGACGGACCAGATCAGACAGACAAAAGAGACCATAACAGACAGACAAACAGACAGACAGACCAGAAAGACTGACGGACAGATAATACAGACACAAAGAATAGACAGACCAGATACAACAGACTGACAGACAGGAAATACAGACTAGCCAGACCACAAAGGAAGACTGAAACGCAGACAGATAGACAGACCAATAGACATACCAGACAGACAGACAGGACAGACAGACCAAACAGACCAGACAAACAGACAGCCGAACAGAGAGACAGACAGAGAGACCAGATAGGCAGACGGACAGAAAGACAGACAGACAGACATACGGATAGAAAGACAGACAAACAGTAAGACAAACAGACCAGACATACAGGACAGGCAGGTAGACAGACAGACATACAGACAGACCGACAGAAAGACAGACCAGAAAGACCGGACCAGAGAGACAAAACAGTCCAGACAGACAAACAGACAGACAAGAGAAAAAGACCAAACAAACAAACAGACAGACCGTTTAAGAAATACAGAGAAACAGATCAGACAGACAGACAGACAGACAGACAAGACAGACAGTCCAGACAGATTGACCTGACAAAGAGACAGACAGACCAGACAGACCGGATCAGACAGACAAAATAGAGACAGACAGACGGACAGAGAGACAGAAAGACCAGACAGAAAGACCAGACAGACAGACAGATCAAATAGACCAGATAAACAGAAAGACGAACAGAGAGACAGACAGACAGAAAGAAAAACACACAGAAAGACAGAAAGACAGAAAGACAGATGTAAAGACAGATGGACAGAAAGATAGACAGATATACAAACCAGACATACAAACCAGACTGAAAGACAGACAGACAGACAGATTGACACATAGACCAAACGGATCAGACAGAGAGACAGACAAACTGGACAGACGGTAGATTGACAGACAAACTGGACATTCAAACAGACAGACGGACAGACCAGAGAGACCAGACAGACGGACAGATAGACCAGACAATCAAACGAGAAAGACAAACAGACAGACAGACGGACAGAAAGACAGACAGACCGACAGACCAAACAAACAGACAGACAGAAAGACAGACAGACCAGACATATAGGACAGGTAGAAATACAGACAGACAAACAAAGATACAAACAGAAAGACGGATCAAATAAAACAAATAGACCGGACCAGACAGACAAACAGAAAGACAGAAAGACCGATCAGACAGACAGAGAGACAGACTGGACAGACAGACAGAAAGATCATACATACAGACAAAACAAACAAACCTGACAGTTAGACAGACAAATAAAAGGACAGACAAACAGACAGACCAGACAGACCAAGCAAACAGACTAAATACACAGACAGAAGGACAGGCAGAGCAGACAAACAGGACAGACAGACAGCCAGACAGAAAGATCATACATACAGACATACAGACCAGAAAAACTAACAAGACAGACAGACAAAACAGAACAGACAGACAAACTGACAGACCGACAGACAAACAGAAAGACAGAAAGACCGATCAGACAGACAGAGAGACAGACTGAACAGACAGACAGAAAGATCATAAATACAGACAAATAGACAAAACAAACAAACCAGACAGGCAGACAGACAGAGAGACAAAAATACAGACACACAGAGAGACCAGACAGACCAACCAAACAAACTAAACACACCGACAGAAGGACAGGCAGAGCAGACAAACAGGACAGACAGACAAACAGACATACCATCAAACAGACCAAAAAAACGGGCCAGAGAAACAAAACAGACCAGACAGACAGACAGAAATACAGAAAAACAGATCAGACAAACAGGAAGACAGACCTACAGACTAAATGTAAGGACAGACTTTGTCTATATCTCTCTCTGTCTCTCGTTCTGACTGTCTGTGTTTCTGTCCGTCTGTCTCTTTAATGTGTCTTGTTATTGTGTCATATAGTGTGTCTTGTTTGTATGTCTGGTCTGTCTGTCTGTCTGTTTGTCCTTTTTTCTGGTATGTGTGTCTGTCTGTCTGTCTGCCTCGTTTCTCTTTGTTTCTTGTCTGTTTGATTATCTTTATGTCTTTCTGTCCAGTCTGTCTGTCTTTCTCTCTGTCTGTTTGTCTATGTGGCTGGTCCGTCTGTGTGCCTAGTCTCTCTATTTCCATGTCTCACTTGTCTGTCTATAGTCTGTCTTGTCTATCTGTTCTCTCTGTTTCTCTGTGCGTCTAATCTTTCTGTTTGTCTTGTCAGTCTGTCTCTCTGTCTGTCTGTTTGTCTCTGAATTTGTTTGTCTCTTTTGTTTGTCTAATTTGTCTTTCGGTCTGGTCAGTCAGTCTGTCTGATCCGTCTCTTTGTCAAGTCTGTCTGATTTGTTCGGTCTGTCTTGTCTGTTTCTCTTTCTGGTCTGTCAGTCTGGTCTGTCTGTCTGATTTGTCTGGTCTCTCTGTTTGTCACTTTGTTTGTTTGTCTTGTCTCTTCTTCTGTCTATCCGTTTGTCTGCTTGTCTGTCTGTCTCATCTATCTGTTCTGTCTGGTTTCTCTGTATATTTTGTCTCTCTGTCTGTTTGGCCTGTGCGTCTCTCTGTCTGGGTCTGAGTCTGTCGGTCCAGTCTGTCTATCGTGTCTGTCTGTCCGTCTAATCTGTCTGTGTGTCTGGGTTGTCTTTCTGTCTGTTTTGTCTGTCTGTCTGATATGTCTGTTTGTCAGGTCTGTCTGGTGTGTCCGGTTCCATCTGTCTTTCTGTCTGGTCTGTTTGTCTGTCAGTCTGTTCTCTCCGTCTGTCTGCCTGGTCAGTCCTTCTGTCTGTCTGTCTTTTTGTCTGTTTGTCTGATTAGTTTGGTCTGTCTGTTCAGTTCGATCTGTCTGGTCTGTTTGTTTAGTCTGTGTGGACTGTTTTGTCATTTCAGTCTGTCTGGTTAGTTTGTCTAGCCTTTCTGCCTTTTTCCTATATCTGTCTGTCTGGTCGGTTTGTCTGTCTTTTCTCAGTCTTTTTGTCTGGTCTGTCTGTTTGTCTGGTCCGTATGTCTGTCTTATTTCTCTTTCTGTCTGACTTGTCTGTCTGTCTGTCTTGTCTCTCCGTCTGGTCTGTTTGTCTGGTCTTTCTGTTCTTTCTGGTTTATCTGTATGTCTGGTCTCTCTGTCTGTATTGTCTTTCAGTCTGTCTGGTTTATCTGTCTGTCTGTATGTCTGTCTGTGTTGTCTGTCTGTTTGAATAGTCTGTTTATCTGTCTGTCTGTCTAGCCTGTCTGTCTGTCTTTTCTGTCTGTCTTTCTAGTTTGTCTATCTGTATAGTCTCTCCGTCTGTCTGTCTTTTATGTATTTTTGGTCGGCCTGTTTAGTCTGTCTTTAGTCTTACTGGTCTTTCATTCTGTCTTGTTTGTCTGTTTGTGTGATATGTCTTTTCGTCAGGTTTGTTTGGTTTATCTGGTCTGTCTAGTTCGTCTATGCGAAGGTCTGTCTTTCTGCCTGTCTTGTCTGTCTGTCTATCTTGTCTGTCTCTCCGTCTGTCTGTCCGTCTCATCTGTCTCTCTGTCTATACTGTCTGTCTAGTCAGCCTGTCTGTCTGTCCGTCTCTTTGTCTGTTTGCCTGGTCTGTTTGGTCTGTTTGGTCAGTTTAGTCTGTCTCGTCTTTCTTTATTTTTGTAGTATGTCAGTCGGGTCTGTTTTTCTGTCTGGTCCGTATGTCTTTCTCAATTTTATGTATGTCTGGCTTGGATTTCTGTCTATGTTGTCTTTCCGTCTGTCTGGTCTGTCTGTCTATATAGCCTGTCTGTCTGGCTTTCCAGTCGGTCTGTTTTGACTGGTTTATCTGTATGTCTGGTCTGTGTGTGGGTGTTGCCTGTCAGTCTGTCTGGTCCGTCTGTATCTATTGTCTGTCTGTCTGTCTGTCTACTGTCTGGTCTCTCTGTCTGTCTGGTCTATATTTCTGTCTCTCGGTCTGGTCTGTCAGTTTTTATTGTCTGTCTTTCTGTCTCATCTGTCTGTCTGCCTAATGTGTCTGTATGTCTTGTCTGTCTTGACTTTATGTCCTTCTGTCTGTCTCTTTGATCTGTCTGGTCTGTCTATCTTACTATCTGGTCTGTCTGTCTATCTGGTCTTACTGTCTGTCTTTTCTACCTGTCTTTCGAGTCTGTCTGGTCTGTCTGTTTGTCTTTTTGTCTGTCTCTCTTGTCTGTCTGTCTATTTGTCAGCTAGCAGTGTCTCACATATGGATATATGGTTCATGGTCGTATGGTTTATCCATATTTATCAAAATAACACTATTAATAAGTAAATATATATCTATAAATAAGCTGACATATTGGAATTTCAATGTGCCATATAATTGAGCTGCACACTAGGAAAGCCTTAGTCAGAAGTAGTACTTAGTGGCCTAGTTCTTTATCTGGTAGTAGTAGTGATTGAAACTAAACTTTGTATTAGCATCCGGACCGTAACAATAATAACAACATTAGCAATCTTTCTCTTCACTGAATCAAAATCTAGATCTAGAGCACAAGAATTGTACAGCCCTTCAAGAAAAGTTTGAACTGGAGTCAATGAACTGGGCCAATCAGGCTAACAGTAACCAATACTGAGGGAAAACTTCACAGATGGTTCCTCCTACACAACTTTTCAATGCAAAAAATTCAAATAAACATCAGCATAACTATTGGTGGCTACATGATAAAAGTGTCTGCACACTAAACCACCAGTTAAACAGATATTTGTGCACACCTAAGTATCTATACTTACGCATACTTCCTTGAGGAGAATGTTGGTCTAGCAGTATCTCTGTAACTTACAAGTCTGTTCCTTTAAGTAATAAGGGCAACAAAAATAATAGAATTACCTCAAAGACTCTGGTTCTTGTGCTGGGACTGAGGAGACGCTTGGTGTAACAGAGGTCACTGTCTGATCGAATCCTGTGTCCTATAAATATAACATTTGGTACATACACAGAGCTGAGGCCTTGAAAAATGCAAATCATGATTGAATTAGAACTATATACCTTGTACCTTTAGGCGATGATAGAGTGACTGAGACTAAGACTGAGCCATCTAGAGTTAGGGGATTTTACTGTCCTTAACACTGAATGTCTATGTAATGTATATCAAGAACTTTTCACGATTAATCTAATCAAAGTCTAAGACATTTCATAATAATTTGATGTCACTTGAATGTACGCTTCAGCTGTCAACTCTTTTTATCTCCTTAATTAACAATAATAAATGTCCTTTTCAGGATGCTACTGCAAAAAAATAATATTAAAGTTGCTCTCAATACCTTTTTAACAATAGTACTGGTACTTTGGTACTCTTAGTAAATTTCTGGTACCATAAATTTTTGGCTTACAAAACACAAATGCATTTTTTCAAGATAATTTTTAATGTTTTTTGTTGGTAGGGGTACACACTTTTATTACCACCCTATTAACACCACCCTGAAATGTCTAAAACTAACAACATATTAAGCAACAACCTTACACAGAAATAATGTTTAGTTATCAGAAATGCTGAAGGCAGATTAAAACAAAGAATTTCTCTACATACTGTTTATTGAGGTGGGAATGAAGTGATACCACTACAAGATGGGTCAAAGATGATGGTAACCCCCAACTCACAACAATGGCCACATACTCTGCCCTACTAAATATCGAAACTGATCACTGTAAATCAATACCGGGCAAACTATTTACCCAGCTATTCATCCACCTTTTCAGGTCCCCCCAATAAATTCTGGGTCTCCCCATGGGTATAATTTTCTCAGGTCCCCCCATAATTTGGTGAACCATAAAAGTTTGAGGTCCTCTCGTAAATCAGGGTAAATAGTTCAAAACAGTAAAAATAGGTTCAAGACATTGTGCACATCTAGCGTCTGCTCATTCTGAAGTGGTTTTGAGTACAAAATTCCAACCATTCAAAAACTCAAATCAGAGAATAGTCTGGTTCAGTGCCCATTTCATTATTTTGGACCTCGGCTTGCAATGAAGCTGTAAATTGCAGCTGAGTGCCGTCATAAGTTTCTCCTTGAGATTCTTCTTGCCCCTGGACTCTTTCCTGATCATATTAATTAAACACAACTCTCCCACTTTTTCAGGTTCCTACACATTTCAGTTGTAGAAGAATTGAAGTTTCTTTGAAGCCATAATTCCAAGCTGTTGTCAGGTCAAATTAAATTTTTGTCACAGAAAAATCGGCAAAAACTGATTCAGATGTGACTGCACAAAAATATAACACCTGTCACAATTTAACAATGCTTTTGAAGCCAGTTATCTATGACAAAATATCCACAAAGCAACATCACAAGATTGTGACAAGAAAATCCTTTTTTCCAAATGTTTCCGCACTTTCATAAAGAGCTCTCCCTTGTTCAAATCCTTAATTTTTGGCATGACCAGCAAATACAGAGTCTTAAGTTTCTTTGTTTGTATTTTGTTTCTATCCTTAATAACAAATTGTGGTCAGCTTGCTGTAAGATCTCTCCAGCGAACTCGTGTTTGGTGAGGCTGACATTAGAATGAACAACATTTCACTTATGTTTGGAAAGTTTATCATGTAATTACTGAGTATGTGATGCAGAATGTTATGCATCGTAGAGGCAGGCATCTGAATTGTCCCCAACTTCGATTGAAGACAGGCCACAACCTGTCAAATTCACAGATGAATTCCTCTTCAGTGTATGCTAACTTTGGACTGTATTTGATTGTGACAGTCCATGCAGTGAAAAAGGAATAATGTTCCTCAGTGACCCAATCAGTCACAAAAGTGTGCTTCAATTGTTGGTTGGGCAACATTGAGAAAAGTGTTGATATTCTGTTTGGCCCCACTCAACAAAGAAATGTCAGTTGAAGTGGACTTCTCAACAAAAAAACTGTGCTTGTCAAAATTATCAACTCTTTGTGTCACGTCCTCCCAGAATTGGGTGACATTATTCAGGTCCCCCCACTTTTTTCAAAAATCATAGGTCCCCCCATAAAATGGGAGATTTCAAAAAGTTAGGTCCCCCCAGAATCATGGGGGGGTGAAACCATGATTGCTGCTACCAACCTCACATATGCAAATGGGAGACAAGGTACAAGACAAAACTGGATTTGTATATTACAATGTGTCCAATACTGGGACAACTTACAATCAGAGCATCCTACATTATAAAGAGCAATTAAAAAATACAGAATCAGCTAAAGGGTCGATCTTTTGAAGTAAACAATAAAAAATTATTTTGAGAGACAGCCAAGTGTCAATAAGATTAAAGCCCAATTAATATAGGCTAACTATATATGACAGTAAAAAATTTTGAGAAATAGGCCTACATAATAAAGTAAAGCAGAAAATATTCAAACTGACAAATATGAGTATATATTGAACATACAGTTTATCTCCATCTAAAGCTTTCTTCCCTTGCCTTATTTCATTTTACCCTAAACCAGATTGCTTCTTTCATGAATTGCCATTGTGAATGAATAACTAGATTCTGTTTTGCAAACTGCATATTCACATAAACATACTTCATACACTTTGAAATACACTGCACTTCCTGAAAGTGGCCAATTCACATAGATCAAACTATGTCAAAAATATTGAAGTGCAGAAGGTGGGCAGAGGCTGCTCATCACTGTTTATATCACACAATTGGTACAGGAAACTCTCTAATCAATCTCTAATTTCATGAAGATACATATAATTTTTTATAGACTGGTGTCATTCACCTGATGTAGTATGCAAACTACAGGCCCATTGCCTCTGTTGCCATCTCAGACCTACAAAATTTCTAGTCCTTGAGCTACTACAATTCTGCAGATTTGGCAAGATTTACTACCCACAGCTAACATCATTTAGAATAATGCACATATGGAATTTTTAAGCAAATATCAATATTTATCGATACATATAAAATTTGTGAAGTCACTTACATCTAAATGGACCTTTTTCAAGTTTTTCTCACCATGATGATTATCTGCTTCATTTGACACGACAAAACCTGCCTTTGCCTTGATGTGACCTTCACTGTGCCCTTTGGCATTACCGTATTTACCCTTTTTTGGCCTCATCTTTTCAGGTGTTACTGTTAGTAAAACAATAGTAATAGATTTATTCTGGTATGGTATTGAAATAAAGTTGTCAAAACTCAAGCAGTATAGCAATGATTAAATGTAATAAATATAATATTCTTTCATACAAGTTTATCTTATAACCTACAGTCATCCACAGCCTAAAAATACACTATCTGTGTTACTAAAAAAGGTTAAAATAGATATCAAATAAGATTTCATGTATGAGCTACAAGTGCAAGTATATTATGGCAATTACAGTAAAAAGGGCTTTACCATTTTAGATTTATATAATAAATATTTCATTAAGAATCCCAAGAGGCTCTTGCCTGTGAAGAAGTTAATGGAACTAACTAAATAAACCATGTGGATGCAATATGAAGCAAAGAAGATCATTACTGGAATGCAGTGATATATATACATTTTAGAGAAAATACCTGACTGGAAGATTGAAAGACTTTACAGATAGGGTAGCTGCTTCAAAACATTATTACACTTCTTTGCATCTCAGTTAACATCAGAAACATAAAGGGAATGTTCACTTGACGTTGAATGACACTCAGAACTCCAACAGCCACACTCTGGAGCATGAACAGTATGTATATACAAGAACACTGTCTGTTTCATATTTATGTTCTATGATCTAAGGACCTTATCGCATGGCCACTATACACTTAACATGTCTAGGAATGGGTGTAGCTACTTACGTAGCTTTCTTTCCCTTATGAAGTCTTATTTCTTCTATCATCCTGTGATGATCAGTGCTACTGATGGATGTAAAGACAGCGTCACAGCTAGATGCAGGACAGCTTGGGGCAAGTTTCAGGAATTGCTCCCCCTACTCAGCTGCCGGTCACTGACACTCCAAACCAGGAGCAAGATCTTAGCATCATGTGTGAGAAGTGTAAAGACAGATGCCAGGAAGTGCTGGGGTCTCAGGAAGGAAGAGCGAACACCTCTGCTTCATAATGTCTGTGCTACGGTAGGCCTATGCTGGATATGTGGTGTAAAGACTGTCAATGATGTTGACACAGCCATGCTCCACAACAAACTGGGGATTTCAGATCTTAAATCTATCCTGTGCTACAACAGACTGAGATGCATTGGCTACGTGCAATGCAGCCACATGTGGATTAAAGGGTGCCAAACAATAGACGTTCAGGGCAGAGCCAGCAGAGCATGACCAGAAAAGATTTGGGATGATACCAGAAAAGATTTGGGATGATACCATAAAAGAAGATATGGGAGCATGTGGCCTTACCATGGAGATGGCCTAGGGCAGAGATACATGGAGAGAATGGATACACAGTACCATAAGACAGTCCAATCCTCAGATAAAAGGAAACAAGGACTAAAAACTGCACCATTATGATGATGATGATGATGATCAATATTTCCCATTATCAATTTTCCTCACCATATAAATTATATATATATATATATAGTTATTTTGGGGGTTGTATAGGATCTAGTGAACAATTTTGAGATAATACTTTACACTTATAAATGACTAAATATAAATTTATATCTTCAAAGAAAATTTTCCCATAATAGCTTGTTTGGTAGAAAGTTGAAAGGGGCAAGGATGGTTATGATCACTGATTCTCAGAAATACGACTCCCCAAATTGTATAAATCTCTAAATCATAGAAACAGTATGTATCTCACACTGCTATTCTAGGTTTACCCTCATTATATGATACAGTATGTACATTAGTTGATATCATGATCACATATTTCACATTGACATCCTAAATAGCCACAGCAAGCTACATCAAAGGGAGATTAAATTAATGCAATGAATGAAGTGTAACGTACCTCTCCATGAACGAGGTGCAGCAGACACCATCAACCATCAAGCCTCACAGCTTGGGTTCCAAGTGAATAGGCCTATATGCCTATGCTATATATATAGAAAGGTTGTCTTACAAAGATCAAAAATAGCTAAATCTATTATAGCAGCACATAATCTTTGCCAAAACGTCCGCAAAACTACGTCTCCACGACAACATAATATTTTCTAGGGCCCATTCAACGTTAGTCCAGCCTGTCGTAATTTGACTCGAAAAGAGTGCCAAGAGGGCAGAGATATGGTGAACACTATGCAAAGAGGGGAAAGATGTAATGTGTTGATTTATTGGTATTGTTATGTAAATTAGGTATAGGAATGTTTGTGTTAGTTATTTATTGAGACAGATTAGATTTCGAAATATAGCCTATAAGTTAGATAGGCCTATCATACAAATGGACATCTTTCTTCATTCCCAGAAGCTATAGGACTATTTACAGCACAGCAGGGTATAAGAAAGTGGACAGTGTGCCTACGATATTTAAGGACCTTGTGGCCTGACTAAATAATCTACATAATAACAAAGAAAAATAAATGAGACTCAGAAAAGTGAGAGGGGTATTGAGTCTATTGTTCTATTTAAAGTCGGCCAAAGTCCGGCAAAGAGAAGGCTTTTTTGATAAGGAGGGTGAAATCAGTAGAGGCATATGCTATGAACGTATCAGATCAAATCAGATCCAGAAAATGGACGAAAACCTCGAAGAGAGGGAAAGCAAATGTCGTAAAACGGTGGAGTTGAGAGAAGACTACCTAGACTGCCTTTTTTCTATATATTTTCGTCTTCAAGGCTACGTAGAACGCCACCAATAAAACAATCAAGTGGCACAAGACATTTTGCTTGATATAAAGAGTCTTAGACTAATGACAAGGGAGTGCAATCTGTTGGAAAATGTGAAAGCGTGGTAACCAAGAAATAAGAATAACTTATATTCACAAATCTGAACTTAATTTGAGAGGCCAGCAAAAAAATCATTTTTTTATCAATGAATACAAAGGCAAATAGCATAGATTCCAACTAGAGGGTAAAGCAGTTAAACAAAAGCCATTAAAATTGAAAGAGTCTTTGACAGAACGGTGAAAGACAGAGGGTGTCAAGGAAACTCCGATAATATGCTGTTCCTATATTACCATTGCTTGTTAGTATACATATACTAAAAATATATAAACAACCAAGTACCTACCTCCTTTTATGTGTACATATTTGTTATGGAACTCAAAAAGAATTAAGTTTCTTAACTGTTTGATATTGCCTTTGCCAAGTATTTTTCCTAGTAATACAGATCTACTTATATTTTTTCATAAAATCAAATGACGGAAAATAAGTGCAACCTCGAGGATAGCTACAAGTTGCAAACGTAACTCAAAATAACATAACACACGGATACTATAAAGACTAGAACACTAATTAACAGTTTTACGTACAGGTATCAAAAAGGTATTAAATAAAGAAGGAAAATATATAAGGCAACGTGTACTATCACCAAGAAGGGGTTACTGAACAGAGATAGACCGCCGAAGGGAAAATAAAATGATGCATACTAAAGCACAAACCAAAATTCGTAGATCAAAAGTATAAGTAAAATAAAAATCGAACTACAATTCAATTTTACTACTGTCAATACTTTTGGAAAACTCTTTCGAGGGACTAAAACTGACATTATAGATACAAACTAAGTGTGTCTAGTCCTTTGCCACCTCTGATCAGCTTAAACTACTAAGCTTACAATAAGATGCGTATGTATGAGATGGGGAGGCCATTGTTTCCTTAATATATACATAGTTTGTTGCTGAGCATGACCAATTTCTCTACCCATGGTTACCAAATACACTGTTTTGTCGTCAATAATGGCTTACAAAGTTCTTCTCGACAAAGCTGTCAGGAGTCTTAATCTGTTTTGGCCTGACTTTACATTATTACGCTTGTTGAAATGTTACACTTGTACTTTTCAATAAAGCCAACCGCATTCTACTCCCATTCACATAGTTTTTAAATTGTGGCTTAGTTGTGACAATCTTGATGCATTGATTTGAATCCTATTATGTTTCAAACTCTAATGCTCAAATTGCCTCTGACGGATAAACCGTTTAGACTAAATATGACTATTTTATTATCAGGATAAGTGGAACCAGGCCAGTTCTAAGAGATTTCTACTGAATATATGTTTTAACTGAAAAGATATCTGCTCTAGTGTTAAACGTAACTCAACTTTTCATATTCAATCATTTCAACTACGGATTTTTTTATCGACTATACCTTTCAATATCTCACAAGGGAAAATTTATATAAGCTTACAGAGAAATAGGCGAGAAGTAAAATTTCCATGCAGCTACATAATTTCCTTGGCTTTTTCTTAAAACGTACTAGTGCATCAGTGAGAAGATGTGCCCCTAAAACAACCTGCATTACCAATAGCAAGTCGACAACGCAGGTGAAGGTTTAAAGTGAGAGCATGAGACGCCAGTCTTGTGTACGGTAATTAAAATGTCAAGATATCAAGAGCTAGTGTGCCTGATCAGTTTTCAATTGCGACATAATGGTAGTCAGAATTAGGTAGGAACTCTGTGAGCGTTCCCCATCAAGAGGAGAAAGCACACGATACAGTCTAAACTCCAATGTTCGTATCACGTGTTGTCAAACGGCGAACTCCATCAACACGTGTTTCCCAACTCGCAACAAGGGAAAAAA
>JAAAKM020006971.1:135849401-135865306 GCA_010016025.2 Alatinidae sp. Z8VKAUB7J3 | reverse complement strand
TTTCTTGAAAGTATAAAGCTGCAGAGGATATCGACGTAGTGAAGTGGCGATAATAAAAACCTCCTAAAGAAATCTAATGAAAAGCCGTATAATTAAAACCCTTTAAAGTAGTACCTCGTATATGGCAGGCCAAGCTCCCATTTGTTGTCAGTTGTCGATTCTGGAGATACGAACATTTCTAGTGTATATTGTGAATTAGAAAAAGTACTCCTGTTGGATGGTCGTTGCATTCGTTGCAATTTAATGTATTAAGCAATCGTGTCCGTTTTAGGTTGCCAAAGGTATTCCGAGTGGAAGCAAACTAGGACCTTTTTGTGGAATGGTACGCACTGTTTAAACAGGGAAACTCGAACATGCAATGCCACCGTGGGAGTTTGCAAAGAACCTTTGGAGAGAAATATTATAGCATCAAATAATTGCACATTTCCCGGTAAAGGTAAGTCATTCAACATGAATTTAATCAACCAAACCAATCAAGTCGCAACTTTGTTTTATGCACCAAATCATTTTGTTGTTGTACCCTTCATATTTCGTAAAGGGCAAAACATACCATCTTTATAGCGCTTCTTTTCAATTAAGTGATCTTCTTCCTATTACATTATCTATTACATACAGATACATGGTCGTTAATTTTTAATTTTTACATTGGTGAAAACCACGTCATTAGCAAGGGAAATGTTGCCATAAGATAATGAAGAGTTTCCTTTTTTTAAAACATGATTTAAAACCTCCATAGAGGAAGCCCCTTCACAATTAAACTTAGAATTGGTTGGAAACAGTTTGATCGTATATTCTTACATGCTTCGTACATTATCTAGGTTAGTTTTCCGAAGTAAATGCCCAAAACGCGATCGCCTTTTGTTTCGCTGGCACTTAAAATGTTCAGATTTTAGGTTTCATGTCATTATTAATCTCTAGGTCAAGCATTTAGTCGGTAAATAAACCATTCTTTCTCTTGTTTTTCTAACAAATAAATAGCTAAAACGTTTTTCCAAGTGAAGCGTGAAAATATTGTCACTGGAGACGCCAAGCCTTCCAATATTTATCATACAGCGGACGGGCAGTCATAAAATTGCCCCGTTGTATGGCTGCCTAAAACTTATGTGCTATTATCGTATATTATATAAACGTTGCGCTCCAGTATCAGCGTTGCCCGTTCACTCATTACCGTAATCTCAAACGCAAATATCTTAACGTCTCAACGTATCTTAAGATTATCTTGACAGTATGCATCTAATCTTTTTATGTTTTTTATTTATTCTCTACTTTTTGAAGAAATGTTTTCTTATTTGTATAGCGTAAGAACGAGCGCAAAACATTATTATAGCCTTTCACTTGTCACCCTCTGCTCTCTAACTTTGTTTATTCAATTTGTAAAACTGTAGCAACTTGCAGCTCATCCAAGGCGTCACAGGTCTCTGTAATGTAGGTTTGATCTCCATTTTTGACCCGAGGCTTTTATTTACCAAGATCTTAACATAAAGCATTGCACAATATTCATATTAAACACTTAAAAGCAATTAGTAATTGTATTTATACTCAGACTTTTCTCTTCGTGCTTGGAGCATGTGTTCGTTCATGAGTTGGTCCCTAAGGATTGGAATTTTGAAAAGAACACTAAAGAAATAGAAAGTATGTCACCATGGGGGATCGATGATTAGAATTTTCTGTAAGTAGACTTATTCTTGCCCGTTTGAACTCTTTCAGCTTCATAGCAATTTTCATCCACAAGTAATTTAACTACGTTAAGGAATTTAGGCTGCTCTTGTAGAACAAATTGCCGAACTACAATTTTAATTTGTAATGCCATGATAATGAAGGGAAAACGTAACAGCTGGCAATTATAATAATTTGATGTTGCTTAAAATTTATCAACATACTTTACCGCTCTGGAATTCATCAGTACAGTACTTCCTCGATAATCCTGTTAAGTTGGGCGGGAAGATTTGAAAATCGCGCCTAATATGCGCACTCTTTGAATTTGTAAGGGATTTTAATGCTTCAAAACCATTTCTTGTTTTTTTCTACGCATATTAAATCGCGCCGGATAATAAAAATGTCCTTTACATTTATCAAAATTCATTTGAAAAGAAGTTTATCGCAAACAGACTCGCTTACGTTTTGAAATCGTGCTCAAACCATTTTCCAAGGTGAAGAAAAGTAAACGCAATTTCAAGTGACCAGCAGCAAATAATAAATCAGAATGAAACTATAATAATCATGCTAGCGTTAGTACTTGTATGGAATTCAATTGAGACATTCGGTTTCCTGTTTCACAGTCAGGACAAATTTAAGTGTATCTGCAGTTAGCAGAACCCACATCCACACACTAAATATAAAATGAGAGGCTGATGAGATGACTAATCTAACTCTTTTCATTTTCAAACTGAAAATAAAACGCGATATCAGCTATTTTGGGCGAGACTGGACAATCGAGGACCGGATAATAGAGGGATGGATGGTCGAGGAAGTACTGTGAGAACAAATAGTGTGGTAGATAGACCTTTATGATGCTTTATCTTGCATTTTATGCATAAAAAGTTGTGATGTCCTCCATCCTGTAGTATAAGCTATTACGTAACCAACGTTCTTGGAAAATATAGCAACTGTCTCCTGACAGCAGAGAATTTCACGGACGCTCAAAGGCCAAGAACTCTCTTTTCTGATGGACGAATTGCTTAACGTAACCATTTGCAACACATGCTAGTTGCACAGTTTTTTTAAGTCGGTCCTGAACGCTTTTTCTATCTTGGTCCACTTAATAGACAGTGGCATTAAAAAGGGGTAACTATTGTTAGCTGTGTATGTGACAGCACATCTCATAATTTATTTCTGAAAGTGTCCAAGCGTACATGTACTCTGATTACGTAATTTCTTGCGCTGGACTTTCTCCATAATTTGTACTCACCAAATTTCAGAAAAGGGCATGATCTATCTCTTCTCACGATGCTGATTCGGAAAACATCTCTGGTCGTGATGTGTTTATGAAAAACAATATCAGACACATCCCGACAGCCACCGCAATACAATCCGCCAAATTGCAAGGGAGATAATGCTACCCTGATTCGCCCGCAATTACGTAATTTGCATAGGTAAAGTAAGTGTTGGAAAGACGGTCACGTGAATTATGTTAAATCCCTGAGGATGACATACTGGTGTTATGAAGAGGTCTGGGTACTGGTTGGATACTACTCTTTACCTGCTAATAACAAAGTCGTTTGAATTTTTGAATAAACATAATATAACATAAAGCAGTGCTACATGCATAACATTGCATTCCAAAACGTCACATAACATAACAAGAAATAACGATACTTAATTCTAATCAGGTATCATTATAATAGAATACATCACAGATCATTTAGTAGAGGACATGGTAGAGGACATCATATCACATGATATAACATGGTATTACATCACAGAACTTGAAGCCTAATCATTGAAATTAGCATGTAAAAGAACCAATTGTACCTTGCTTACAGCAGTCAAGTTTCGTGATGCCGTTGAGTTTTGAAAAAACCGAGGAACAAGTACCTGGTTTTCCTTGCTCTACATATTCTCGAAGCCATCGTACAGAATATGCTTATCAAAAGGTACGCTAACAATTCAAAAGGAGAGTTTGGGATTGAAATCGGACAAAACAATAAATAACGTTGAATATCGGGTTTTGTGAGAAAGATTGGGATGCAACCTCATTCTCCGAACATAAACCGATTAGCTCCTTGCATTCTTGGGTCTTAATCTTAGTTACATTCTTCAAGTTGCATCACATTTTACGCTCTTATAAAATGTTAACAGTTTTCTAATAGCTACAGACAGCTACAAATACTAAGAGATAATAAACAGCAGCTGAGCTGTCTCAGCAATAGTTAGGAACTTGTCAGTTAGCCTTGAGGTATTCCAGTTAAAAATTGATAAAGTGAGAGTTAATGAGGAGAGTCTACAAAAGAATATAGCGAATATGGTGCAGTAAATAGCCGTTTTTGCTGTTGCGACGTGGTCACTGTCTGGCTGTACTATTGTAAGAGTTGATTTCAAGGATATGAAATGACAACTGCCAGTTCACAGGCCATACCAAACAAAATTGAAACCAGTTAGAGTCTGAAAACAAAAGATATTACTGTTATAGTTCAGTACTTTTTGTTGATATTTTGTTTGAACTGTGTCGAGCTTGAGTGAGTAGTGAAATAGTTATGAATTGATCTCATGATTTCTGTTCTCTATCATATGTTTGACGATTGTACCACACAATGTGAAGCTGTTCGCCTTTAATATCTTTTTGGTGAAACTCAGTTCAGTTTTACGTGTTGAAATTCGTATTCAGACAATATGTAATATCACATACACTATTTTTACTCGTGAAAAGTGCACGGCATTCATAAAGCTGAAGATAAATTACGATACAAACGTAGCATGGATTTCTATACGGCATGAATCAGCGTTTGAAACAGAAAAAGTACATCATTACAGACACTTTATTTACCAAATAGGATTTAAAATAAGTAAGTTGCAGATTTTTCTCTCTTCCTTATCTCTTTTTCTCTCTCTGGTTGTTAGGATTTGAAATGCTCTATAAGAAATAGAATCGCTTTTACGCAAGACGTTAACCACCATCTTTTCACCTTCAGAAATACATGTCTTGCTACTCTCCTTTACATAGATTCTGAGTGGCTCCTTAATTCTACTATATTTATTGCCTTGTTTATTTGCTTACGGCCTAAATAACTAGTTTGCAAGTTTAAATTGAGTACTGACCTTATTCAAACATCCGGAATGTTATTACTAGTCATTATTTTACCTTTTATTCTAGTTACGTAGGTAGAGGTGAGATTAAATCAGACCCTTATATCATTCGTACCTTCTTATGAGAAACAAAATAGCAACCTTATCACACAAGAACAGCGGCTGTACACGCAACCAGAGATGGAAGTCGGGTCGAGTTTTTCGGGTCGGGTTCGGGTCGGGCCGGGTTCCGGCCGGGTTTCGGGCCTAACTTTCCAAAGAGAAATCGGGCTCAGTCGGGCTCAATCGAGGACACACTAGCTAATAATTTTTTTTCATTCGGTCATATTTCTCAAAACTAGATTTTTCTGCGCCGAACGGCCGAAGTGACTCCGCGACTTTTCCTCCTGTGGACTGACAATAACAGAAAAGCGGACATTGCTATCTCCAGAAACCGTGGAGGCACTAGAACTACTGAATTCTGCTTACAATTGATTGATTTTTTTGTGTGTTTTTGTTTTATTTTTTTCTAAACAATAAAACTGCTTTGCAGCACATTAACATCCAAATATCTAGCATAGCCTACTTAATGAACAGGAAAAACTACTGTCGGGCCGAATCGGGCTTCCTTAAGAGACCTCGGTTTCGGGTCGTGTTCGGGCTTACTACTTCGTGTTCGGGTGGGGTTTGGGCTGAACCAACTCAGCCCGATTCCGTCTCTGCACGAAACTGAAAACCTTTACACGACAAGAAATCGTTGCTTTTTAAAGGACTATTCTAATGGGGGACTCTTCAAAATATCTCACTAATGGCGTAAATGTTTCAGCCAAGTTTGATTATAATGATGCTGTCGATGATGATAATGGATTTTCGTTTGCAAGGAACAAATTTGCCAAATCAGGTTTTCGGCCTTTGCGCCCTCTTCCTACTGTTTAATAAGTGATGTTTGTCCGTGAATGGTCGGTTTCAGGAAGAAAGATGTCGCAGTATGGGAAAGAGTACATGTATTGAGGTCTTACTGTGGTTTTCCAACACCAGTTATATAACCGCAAGCTGACCTTAGGTGGGAATAGCCATGTACAACGTTGAACAAATTTACTCTGCCGTTTAAGGTTATGATAATCCTTTGATCTCTCACACGTTGTCTTACTTTCTACAGCCACAGATAAATCTTTCAACAGTGGGTAGGGACTATTAACTGCACATAGGATTATGTTAAACTCACAGAAAAAGACAAAAAGCATTTAATCTTAGCCCCGTAACCAATCAGTGAGTGAATGACAATACAAGGCGGGGCTGTGGTTGCCCAATGATTTGCCTTCTTTCAGGGAAACTCCTGCAAACAGATAAGAGCTGCGATTTCTCGCCTGCAGCTACATGATATAAATTATCACGGAGCGATTATATCCTCAAGTCTTTTTTATTTTGATTTTCCTGTCTGTTGAATGGTTTACCATCAAACTATGACATGCTTTTCATTTGGGTGGCACGTACAAGACCAGATAATTCCATTTGCCATTCAGGATTAAATATAAACTTGCGCCCTGGTGTGGTATTTGTCGGAGTATTTGAAGTGGTTACATTCATAAAGGTATGATTCTGCCCATGTTAGTAAATGAGATGGGGATGGCTACTTTCCTAGATTACTTGGAGCAATAATTTTTGGATCAGGGACATTCTAATGTTAATCCTTGAGTAAGCTTTGCAGGTACCAATAGTTAAGGGGATTTACTGGAAGTAGATTACCTCTGCAATATAATTCACGATGCCACTAAACATAGGCACGCCGATCTTTGTCTATCTTCGTTACGGAATAAGGAAGATGCAAATAAGTTTGAACCATTTTTTATATGAGCTAGAGGATAACGTACGCGAAGTCACATGTCCTTTTTTCACCAATCATCGTTGCCGTAGAGAGATGCTCTCCTTAACTCTAATACTTCATTTTCTAAAAGAGATATATGTAATTATTTTCAAAACGAGCGAATCAACATTTACGATACGAACCAATGTCAAGACAAACCTTACGAAAGAATGTCCTAGCAACAGGGTGGATTTGACTGGTTACATACTTCACACTGTCCCAACATTTCGAATGTTGAAAATTTAATCGTTGTTCCCCTTCCATTTTAAATATTTATGTGTTTCTCACTCATATCATTAAATTGGGGTATAGCTGTCATATTTTACCGGTAAAAAAAATAAAACTTTGATCATTTTTGATCAACAATCTTGTGATCTTTTTCTAAAATTTTAGAATAGCAAAGTAATCACTTTATATGTATTAAAATACTTGTTGCGCATCTGGTTCAATTTCTCATTCACCATATCAACTACATTCTCAGACTGATCACAGTAATTTGATAAGGATAATCAGACAAAAAGTTTTAAAATGTGTGGCCATTGCCTCTAGTCTTCGTAGCACAGGTCACTTTCTTGCATTTTGTCGACTGATATCCAGTGGTCGGGAGGTGCTTGAAAAGAAGAATTGTTCTGCATCTCTTATGGTATAGAATTATATTATTTTAATAATTATTAAAAAGTCGATGTCGATGTCCACCGGTCGATGATTGGGAGCTAGTGTGGCGACTACACAGATAAAAGTGTGTTAACATTGGAGGTCACCTAGCTCAGTTGGTAGAGCGCACGCCGCGAAAGCGTGGGTCACAGGTTCGATCCCCAGTGATGACATACTTTTCTATTTCTCTAGTGCTCTATTAAAAAATTATTAAAAAGTAGGCTTATCACAAACATTAGGAAAACTGCATGAAACATTATTAGGATTATAAGAAAAGAAGAAAGGGTTATGGATGATAAAAATGAATTAGTCAGCAAATGCCAGTCTAGCTGGCTCGGTAATGAACAGAGTACTACTTTTCTGTAAGTGGTACAGACACGAGCATCTTAAAAAGAGCGTAAAGACAACATAAATTAAAGTAACCATGTGCATCTTGCATCTGTGTAGTCATTTACGTGTTTTTTCCCCGGCAAGATAGGTAATAATTTCAATACGTTTACGGTACTAAAGGCTAATGTCGCGAGGTATATTCTCTACTATAATCATTAATTTTTGGATAAACGTAAAAAACCCAAAGCAACATGATTTTAATGAACACTTTTGACAAGGAGGTTCAGTGCAGTTGGAAAATCCTTTAATCGCTGCTGTTTCTTTCTTAATACAGGAAAGGATTCCTACAAACTCAAAATTGTACAAAGTTACAGATTAATAATTTGGTAGAGGTTCATACTCATCTCATAAGCTAACTGTCTTAACCCTACCTTACCCTAGGTATTTGAGGAACTGTATACCAGAAGGGGGGGGGGGAGCAGAATAAACTCCTATTTTATCCCCAAAACGGCTTAACAGAATTACTTCTTATTTAGCACTGATACACTCTAGGTATATACAAATCTGCACACCGACCTATAACTTTCTGTGCTCTGGCAAACTGGAAATATGGCTCCATACATTGCTCCATAAATTTGGCAAATGTTCAGTGAATGTTCAAAACAAATTAAAATATCCTCCGATTGCATGTGACAAAAGCCTCGTATCTTCTAAAACGTTCTTTTAACCAAACTAACTTTTTATGTTTAATTACTATAGAACTGCATTAAAATAATGTAAATTTTTGCAAACTGGCCTTTAAAGAATGGGTTCAGAGAGTCTCAGCCTCAATGAGCATATATCAAAGAGGCGTTAAAAAGATCCAGAATGCATACTGCGTAGTTGATTCAATGCCCCACATTAAATTAGAGACACTAATCTAACGCCTCGAGCTTCTGTTCAAAACTTCAGAGTGTATTTTTTATCAACTAGTATCAGGGAGAAACTGATAGGTATAGATTTAAATCTATAGCTTGCTCGTTCAGCTTTGGAAATATGAAACCAAGATGCTTTAAAAATCTTTTCTACTCTTTTCAATGCAGGGACTAGGATTCTGAATACTGTGAAATTTAGGGTATGCTGCTGAATCGTAGCGACGTGATAGACAATTTCATTTTAGGTATTATTTGATATTCATTCTTCCAATGTAACTGTTTCAAAACTGACCAAAGTTAAGGATTACAATAGATACTGGTTACTTCCAAACGCACATGGAACATTTGGAAACGACATTATGGGAATCGAAAATAGGTCACCACCGGGGCTCGAACCCGTGGCTCGAACCCATGGCGATGATAAATGGAAGATTACAGATCCCCTGTCAAGTTCACAACTCCCGTGGTAGTAAACTATTCATTAATTGACCTTGGTTGCCATTTGGGTAAGAAAGGGTAAAAACTACAAAACTATTGCTTTATAAGAGCCGTTTTGATTGCTGGTTTCCATAAGTATCCAATTAGACCCTGAAGGAATAATAGTACTTCAATATTTTGCTCTTCTAGAATAAACTGAGTTATGGACTAATAAACATATGGCCAATAATAGGTTAAATAAAAGGAGTCGATACTCTTTGTCTTTTCTCCTAAGAATGCATGTAAATAGATGCTGACAATTGGTCTGTCACCTTTTTAACCCATTAATGCCTACAGCACCCTTTACGGGGGGGGGGGGGGCGCATTTTGATTGTTGGTCTTCAAACTACCGACATCTCTATTTTGTGAAATATAAGTTCACTTTCAGTCTAATATATTATTTATTTTCCATAAGTATTAATACCCAAAAAAATTTGGGCATTAACGGGTTAATATAAAGATACAGTGTTCCACCTTGCTATATTCTCCCAGGACGCAGAAACAGTGATTATATACTGAAAAGCGCAGAAGGGACAGTACTTTCTGACAGCTACTTGTCTGTCCTATTTTAGTCAAAGCCGCATGGGAACTGGAAAACATTTGTCAAGGTTTGTTTTTGTGCGAGAGCTGTAAAACAATAACTCAAGAGCAAATAATTTTCTTGATCCTTTGATATACTTGTTTCCTAATTAAGTATTACTATGTATCGTAAAAGCCATGTATATGGGACATCCCCGAAGCAATATAACACTTCTTATTAAAAAATTAAGCGTTAATATTCAAAGGTACTTTTCTTACCTTTTTGATGCTCTCTCTTGCGGCATTTGCTGCACATAACCTTAAAGAGCCTGTAGACGTTTTCAAATATAGACAACGGAACGGGAAGGAATGGCTTGCCTTTGAACTCTTGCAGCACGTCGTATTTTTCAAATTTCCAAACTTCATGGGAATTTTGCTTTATCGCCTCGTAAATGTTGCTAAACGGAAGGAAGAAACAAAGAGAAGTTGGTGATTGTATAAAGAAAAATTATGAATGTCGCTTAGCAATAATATGAGATGGTCCGGGTCGTTAATAAAAAAGCATTGTTAGTTTAAATTATAATGCCCTAGTGCATTATCTTCCTTTTAGCATATATAGTTTATCAGGGCCGTCGCAGTCACTGAAATATAATCAGAAGTTGTCTTTTCTATTCCGATCCATTGTCAGTGAACACTTTTTCATCTTTGACATTGTAATTTGACAAAGGACTTTTTTTCCTTTTTTTACCTCAATGTTTTCTTTTTTCACTGTGAGAGAGACAAGCATTATTTGACAAAATTATGAGGGAATTATCGTGCGAGAAAACGATCCGGGGACTTAGACAAATGATAAAAGACAGCAATGGATTTCGATTCAAACAATCATCTGCGTTTTTTCACAGCTCGAACATGAATAAACTATAATGCTGTATTTAAGTAATGTACTCAGGGAGCTGATATGAGAATGTACATTGTCATAGGACTCAAACCCTACAGCACCCAGTGTTACTGCTCTGGTAGACAGATTAATCTTATGTGCAAATAATCGTTGTACACCGTACATTGTTGTTTGCCAACTTAAACGAGTGACTACATAGTAAAGTTGCGCCCTCGCAAAACTCTTTGAAGAAAATTTCGGTGCTTAGATAATTTGGGGGAAATTGTGTATGAAATCATTAGTAAATTAGAACAAGAGTATATTAGTAACCCCTCTTTCGCTCTGCTCCTACTGTATTAAAATTTTGAAATTATTTCAGCTATTTTTCTGCTTTTTTCAACTCGCTACTTATTTGACAATGATGCGTATGACAATCTTAATCCGATTCTGTGTGATTGTGTCCAGCCAGAAAAATGGCAGATAAATCTAAACAGGTTTAAGTCCTAAACATAAAGACTGGGTTTCTTTGTACGGTAGCAGTCACGACAATATTGAAGGAATCAATCTGTGGGACAGTATTGATATTATAATCAAGGGTTGCTGAAGTTGTCCTGAATTGCGGGGGCAAATACGTATGGGCAACTCTGTCACGTCTTTTCTGGTTATATCAGCTTGTAACCCCTGTAAAAGCTGTAGAAGCTTGTGACCCCAGATTTTTTAGGAATCAAGATATGGTATTTTTTTCTATGTACTACTTTACCATTTACTGGCATCGCTCAGTACGCTGATTCATATTGTAAAAATACATTGTTTTGATTTGGTTTTTATTGTTTTAATTGTTTTTAATTGTTGGAAGGGTAATAGCCCCCAGTAAAACTGCATTGTTTTGATTGGGTTTTATTGCTTTAATTGCTTATAATTGTTGGAAGGGGGCTATTAATTGCCCCTAGTAAAACTGCATTGTTTTGATTTGGTTTTATTGTTTTAATTGTTTTTAATTGTTGGAAGGGTAATAGCCCCCAGTAAAACTGCATTGTTTTGATTTGGTTTTATTGTTTTAATTGTTTTTAATTGTTGGAAGGGTTATAGCCTCCTTAGCCATCTCTATCTCTGCGGTCCCTTAAGATGCGCATGCCCTCGTGGTTTCCACTCAAGTTTAGAAAAATACCAAACTCGTGCTGTATCTTAATGTTAACGGCCCATAATAAGTTAATTGGTAGATGTTATAATTATCTTACCGTTCTGAAAACTGGCAATTTAGTCAACACATGCTATAAAGTAGGATGCCATAATTGTTTGGTTGTAAACTTGAAGCAAATTCCGCCCAAAGAAAGGAACTCAAAAATTAATGGCATGACATTTAGCTAGGAGTCGAAATAGGGAGGAATCAAGATGAATTATTGTAAGATAATAACATAAGTATAATTGACATCAGGACACATTTCAAGTCATCTTCTACGTCTTCAAGAATGCTGTTTCCGTCTACCTGCAAAAGTGTTCTAATTTGGCTTAATCAAGAGGTAAGCAGAAAGTGGCCCGTTCTTGCTACACTGCAGGGACGGGTGAAGGTAAGGCGGATTGGGGGGAGGGATTAAGTAGGCTGCACTTAAATATATTTTCACATTCCACTAAGGTGCCCGTTGTCATTGTGAGTAAAGGGGTGTTTCATGTCGATATGTATATCTTGCTGTGAAAGTGAAATAATTTCTGTCGCAATCAATGTCAATTTTGATAAAGCTGAAAAGTGGTCACGGAAAAAAATTGAGATTTGGCAAATCTTGGGAGCATGACCCCTTCTGTTCCCCCTGCCCCTCCGTCTTTGCACCGGCACAAATAACTTCTCAGCCAATTTAAACGTCAAGGCGTCTGTATACAGCACTGTCAATTATAAATTGTGGCAAGTAGAGGAGGATATCTTAAAATCATGGACCACACTGGTTTAAGGCTGAAAGATCATTCAGAATAAAAAGGAGAAAATGTGTTCAAAATGTTTGTTAAAGGGAGAAATTGCACCACAGAGGTTAGGAAGAACGGTCCTAGATACAACCATACTTCAGTATCAAAAATAGCATACTCACTTGAAGATGGCTATCAGTATATTGATAAGAAGAACACTTGCAAAAAGTAAGTAGATGGCTGTAGCAAAAACCAATATAATTTCACTGTTTTCTTCCACTTTTTTGGTGCCGAAAACTGTAGTATTCTGCGACACTATAATAACAAAAAGGCGTATTACTATTAAGTGTGTACACGATTTAAATGTTTGGTTTGTATCTTCGAAACATTTAGACATCTGGATTATATCTATTTCTACAGTTTCTTTAATTTCCTTAGGACTGAAAGGGTATTTTCCCTACTGACAATAATACTAATGCTAATACTAACAATAAAACAGATACGAATTTTTAAAAAAGATTTCTAACACTATTAGCTTTGGCAGTTGAAATCTTAAAACTCAAGAATTTGACAATAACGTAAGACTTTGATAGCACGACTCTATCTTTCCTTTTAAATCAACAAGAATAACTACTAATACTTTGTTAGAAAATGTTAAAAATATCCTATTTGTTATAATAGTAACTTTGCAAAGGAGCTGACCATGTACAGGTTTGTCTTCTGTCATATCCCACTGCGATTACCTTTCACAGCATTATTGTCTCTTTTAATTGATATCAAGTGCACAAGATGTAAAGAGTTAAAGAATTTCTCTTACACACAAGAATGTCAATATAAGTTCTTATTGTATGAAAAGACTCATTAGGGCAATTCAAACGTTAACACTACCTTACATGGGCTTTTTGGCTCGTCTCTTATTACATTGGGGGGTGGGAGCTAGTAGGCCCGCTGCACTTTGACACACTATAACTTTATATCGGTTAATGCTATTACAAAGATGTTAGGTACGTTTATAGTTTAACTCTTTTCCAACAGTTTCTATGGCTATTGTATGTTGCGCAATATTCAAAAATGTTAAAATTTGTCCAAAAGACCTTAAAACATACTTTTTCAATTACATTTTTTAGTATCTCTAGGGTATTTCTGCATGTATACGTTGTATTAAGGCAAGATACTTTAGATTTTGAAAAATTATTTTCCAAAATGGATGACTTTTGAAACTACCAAAATGGTTTCTGACTTATAATCCACAGGTTTTTATTTATTTTGAGCATTATGACCAGGGGCGGCTGGTGGGTAGTGTGCCTGTGTGCCCGGCACACACTTCCCTATCTATCCCTCAAATTGATTGTTTGAAAATTTCTTTACTTTCTTTTCTACTTCTAATTTCTTATTATCTTAAGACCTAGAATATTGCTCTCCTCTGCAAATTTCCGTTTGTCCTGTTAGCCTGCAGCCTGATTTAATTTTAAAAGGGGGTCAACTTAGAATCCTGCATTTATATTTAGAGGGATATTAGGTGACGTCTATCTAGCCTAGCCTTGCTTAAGGTTAATAGTCCTGAGAAGTGAATAATAATGACCGTACTAAGATTCACCGGTTAGAACACCATAAGAAACTAAGCGAGATGAGCACTGGCACCAAAGAGTAGTATGCAAAATTGTCAGCTGTAAAGTAAATAGGGAATAGCAACCCAGAAGGACGTGGACGAGTCAAAAACCTGAACGCTACGATTACCAGCTGATGTGCCTTGCCAAGGCACTCTTTTAAATTTTGAGTGCGCCGATAGACAAATTAGAAAAGGAGTTGAAGCTTACCCTTTATCTACAAAAGGATATGAAACTATATTTTGTTGGTATCGCCAAAGGAAATATTAAATAAATGAATCATTGCAAATCCACTAAAAGCGGAGAAAACCAGAGATTGGAGTCGAGTCAAAAAGCCTCAAGGACATTGATTAGACAACGAGTGGTATCCTCAAGAATGAAGATGTTAAAACTATATGCATAGGCACCTAACTAGAAATTTCTAAGGGTAGGTGAGGCTTCCTATATTTAGAGCACCTTACCAGCGCCTTTCTTGAAGTTGGCTTTTATAGGTTATACTATTGGTGGCGAACCAGCGGCTAACTATGTCTTTTTGTGCGGTCCACTGAACATTTATAAACTTTATTGTACATCGGCCCAAGGGCATGAAACGAACAACATTTGCATCTTTTCAATGTTTTGTTTATCTGCTTCAGCGAGTGGGCCCTTATCATTTCAAGATTTAAATCTATGTTACAGTTGTAAGTGAATGCACGTATTCAGGTGCTGCTGCTATTGTCATCAGACGAACTGCTGCTTCTTCCAGTGTTGCCTTGTTCTGTTCAGTTTTATATCGCTTGCAACAGCTGTATGTTTACTATAAATTCTACAATAGTTTGTTCACAGTTTCAAGCAGTTTGAATTTCATTCTTCTTACTCATGTACTCTTTCATTTACATTAAAAACCATTTAAGCAGTTCATCTGATAAATAAACTGGTTACATTCATAGCTTTCCTTGCTATAAAATTACTTCCTTAGTACAAAGTAGTTTCCTCACTGCCAAGTTGTTTTTTTACTATCAAGTTGCTTCTCCCTTCGGATAGGTCGTTTTCTGACCGCGATTTCATTACAAGGTGCGAAATAATTTTGCTTTGGACATAGAGCATCAAACTACATTAAAAGAGCTACTTCTTACTTAATTATTAAGCAAACCACACCTAAAAGAATTCATAATAAGCAATTATTTTTAAATGCATTCAGTAACTCTCGCTGTCTGTGTCAAGGAGCAGCCTTCCACATCACCAAAAATACCTATTTCCATTTTGTTGCAAAGAATCCTTACATTTAACAAGTCAAAACATGATGCTGGGATGCATTTAATTTCAATAAGGGTTATCCTGATCTTTAGAAGTTGAGTTTTCTATAACCCATATTGACCACATATTATTCGATTCTTGTTTTCTAGACAACGAAGCGGAGGTTCGCAAAGAACACTTTTGTTATTCAACTATATCCTAGGCCTTTACAAAATCATTGTCATCAAAAAGGCAATGAATGTTACATGTTTTAAGCAGACATTTTTGTTTGAAAGAAAAAGAAGCGACTGAAGTAATAGTTAGTGAGCTGTTGTGAGAACTTTGGACTTCATAAATTTATAAGTTTGTATTGCTGTTTCACTATACAATGGCTTTATGCTCATTTTTGTGCGCATTGCCTTACCAAAATGATGAAGCTAAATATGAAACTCTGAAAGAAACAGATCTTGCCTTTGTTCGTAAAAGGAAACAAATTGTAATTGGATACACCATACGCTTCTTTCTTAATGGAATGCAATATTTTATGGCATTTACATCAATGTGGATCTATCTAAAGCAATTTACGGCATCAACTTTGTTTTATAGATTGACGTTAACAATTGACGAAGTTGTGCTAACACTTACAATCCCGATTGCGGGAAGACTCTTCGACCTTGGGAACGAAACAAGGAGCTATCCTTTTAATACGCTTGACATCTTTTGGAGTGTATTATTTGCCTTGCCTTGAAATTGTATGGATCTATTGACCACCTGACAGAGTGAAGAGCTTTGCACTTCTTGCAGCAGCGACAGTCATAGGTACATCATGC
>JAAAKM020006971.1:135811212-135849301 GCA_010016025.2 Alatinidae sp. Z8VKAUB7J3 | reverse complement strand
TATGGATCTATTGACCACCTGACAGAGTGAAGAGCTTTGCACTTCTTGCAGCAGCGACAGTCATAGGTACATCATGCGGGCCCTCTATTTTGCCATGCATTTTATATGTAAATGTCAAGATTGGAAATTGGACGATCGCCTTTTTGGTTCTCCTGGGGTTTTATCAACAGTTTTTAAGCTAATCAGGCAGATTTAAAAAAAAAATTATGACTCATAATATGGCAAGAGAGTTCGTGGATGAAAAGGAGACAAGTACATGCTATGAGAACGAAAACGAGGACGTAGAGCCGTTTTATCATATAAAGACGGCTGGCCATCTTGACAGCTCAGAGATAACGAAAAGGAAATATTTACAATAGTCCTGTTTCTTGGAGATTATTAGCGGTCATAGTATTAAACCTTGCACTCTTGTCGGTGATGCAAGTAGCAACATTCAGTGGAATTATACTCACCGCCTTTTAAAGTTCTATTTATGCCTTTACAGTGGAAAGAATCAACTGAGTACTATTACAACTATGCGTATTAAAATTGACAATTATGCTACAAAGCCTTGTTATTTTGGTCGATGTTTCAAGATATCAACAAAGAATTGGAGATGTAGCATTCCTTTTAATATCACTACCCTTACTTCTTTTAAGAAGGTTCAATCATTATTCCTTTCCTGTTTATTACTCAAGAGACTGCAGCCGAGGTGCTCTTAATTTGCGTCAGCCTTATCTTTATGAGCTCAGCATATATGTCGGTCCTTCCAGCAAAATGATCTTGTCAAAGATCGGGTCTGTTAAGTCGCAAGGGACTGTCCAAGGTATAACCTTATAAGGAAGGAAAGTTGGATTAATAGTTTCACCACTAATTGGGGTAGTAGAGTCCATGGAGCACGAAAAGTAGTTAATTCGACTCTAGCGTATGGGGTTGCTTTTCTTTTACAACTCCCGATTTCTATAGGAAAGATAAGGGCACGAAAACAGAGCATATCTGGCATTGTCAAATGGCGTAAAAATCGACGGTGACGATTGACTGATGACGTGTTGTTATACAAGTACAAGTAAATATTTCATTTATTTGTTTCCAGCTACGTAGTTGTACGGGGCATGGGAAAGCCATACCCCCTTGCTCCCGTCTCGACCTTTTGCTATGATGGAGTGTAGTAAATGTTTGCATTGATGACAGACTGTTTCCTATGATCCGCGAGAAGTCGTCCTACTGGGTAGTTGAATCTTCCTCATAGTATGCTTCTCTGTGTTGGTAGCTTGAAACTAGGAGCGTGGCCTCTTGATGTCCCAGCTGCCCTTCATTTGTAAGTCAGCCTTTTTGGTGGTTTTGCTTTTTATTAAGGGTAGTTGCAGTATCTGATCCACTGCTGGTCAGCTGTTTTTGTTTGCTTGAGATCTTCCGATGTTCTTCCCCCCTCCCATTATTGAGTTTTCGATCTTACGTCCTCCTACTACGTAGATGTTTCTGTTACCAGTCCAATAATAAGGTATTTATCCCTAGTGGGAGCAAGGTAGCACACCAACTGCCCCTTTATCATATTGACAGGGTATAATCTTGGAGTTGTTTGAACTGCACATATTCCCTTTTTTGTTCTCAGCCAAGAGCATTGTGAGATATAGAAGGTATAGCAAAACAATTGAACCATCACAAAAGCTAGCCATCAAAATGTCTGAGGGTACACATGATAGTAAACTGCATTATCTTACGGCATATCACTATAGCTTATATCAAAAATACCATGGTTCATACTCCAAAGAATGTGAGTCAAACGGTCTGATAGCATTTAAAATTAGAAATTCAACCACTTTAAGAACAAGTGGCATACATATTTATAAGAGAGGATGTAGTTCCATGCTCTTCATAAGAATTGAAAGGTAAGGAATTTCAAATATTATGACCCGGAGAGGATAATAATAATATAAACTGTCCTTGTTTGTCTATGTGTATACTACTATATCCCGTTAAATTATATGCAGAACATCAATTTATCATATGACGACATCACTTATTCCGAACAATTTTGTGAATAATCATGTGTGCTAAAAAATATCATCGAAAAGAGAGAATTTGCAATGTCAGTATAGAATAGAAACCAGAGAATTAGAAAATATATATAATATATATAATATGTAATATATGAAAATATGAAACTTTCTAATACTCAGTGGGCTTTGGACAGATTGACGAGCCGGATGAAAGTACTTCGTTAATTACGTCACATGGTGCAAAGGGGCTGGCTTCAAACTTCGTAGAGCTGGATGTTGATGTTCACTGGTGGACGACTTTCGGCTTATGTGGTGACTTGAGAAAAAGAGTATGTTCTAACAATAATCCAAACCAGTGATGACCAATCCACGGCCCTTTACGTATTTTTGTGCGGCCACTGAATATTTATCAACTTCATTGCTTTTCGCCCCAAGCACAAAATCGAACAAACTCTGCATCTTTTTGTTGTTTCGTTTATCTACCTCAGCGAGTGGCCCGTTATTAGTCAAGATTTCAATCCATGTTTCAATCACAATTGTCAGTGAATGCACGTACTCAGATGCTGCTGCTATTGTTATCAGACGAACTACTGCTTTTCCTAGTTTTGCTTTGAGCTAAGGTCTGTTTTTACATCTGTTGCAGCTGTATGTTAGCTACAAATTCTACAATAGTTTGTTTACACTTCGAAGCAGTTTGGATGTCATCATCTCCCTTACTCGTGCACTCGTTTGTTTTCATTAAAAACCATTTAATTAGTTAATATGGCAATTTATAGCAATACAAAAACGTTCCAAAGTTCATCAGAAAACTTTACTTTAATATAGATGATGCTTGTCATATTTTGTAGTCCGGTCTTGCCATGCGTAGCGAGGATAAAATGCGAAACTAAAGTCCCTAATTACATTCATTTTTCACGTTGTATTCTGAGCTAAAAACGTACTCTTCTCTGATTTACTAGGCCTTGCACCTCCTTCCCTCTAGCTGCGCGTCTGATTCACCATTTTCATCCTTTACTTATTATGCAAAACAATTTTAACACTTGTATATTGACTGTTAGAAAACCTTGGATCGTGATACATTGAGCCAGAGTTAGAGGAAACCCAAGAAAGATCCTGATTGCTGGCTGAAAGTAGAATGAAACACTGACTGATTTAGATCAGGGATCCATCATGCACATCATTGTGTTAAACTTTTATCAGGACAAAGAAACCTAATAACAATGACATAGAAAAAACAAATGTAGTCCAAGTAGATAGACTGGATTTGTTATCTCTCCAGTTCCTGCAACTGATCTACCTGCATCATGGACAGGAAGGCAACTGTAACAAAAAGGTCATCACATAGATCGTGCTTCAATAACTATTGCTTGCATTATGATGAGATCTATTAAGATCTATAGGGTTTCTTTACTTCTCAGTATCTATATGAGCATTTTCCCATCAAATGTCATCTGAGTAGCGTTGAGATAGTGGTTTTTATTCCTCACGTTACAATATTCCTCTAAAACAAAGCTACCCAAACTAGCCACTGCTTTTTACATTGAATCTACCTGCCGTCATTTTAAAAACTTACTAATATAATGATAATAAAAAATCTGAAAATAAAATTGTTTGAATAGGCTACTGTCTTTGGTTTTGAAGCTAATTGTTTGTACGTTCTTTTGTGAGACAACATTGAATAATTTTTTAAGCAACGAAATTTTTCAGACATAGTAACGGAGTTTCATAACCGTTTCATTAGACACAACCATCCCCGAACTCAAGCTCTTAAGAAAACTATTTATGGTCTTCCCCTTTACATCATTTTTTGAAATTTCCTGTTGACAGCTCCAGAGTATCAAAAGACATTATCGTCTTTATTTCAAAAAAACATAAATGATTTAGAGAACGAAATTAAAAATTAAAATACTCTCTGAAATTAAGATGTCATAATCAGAAAGTAATATTACAATGAGGTTTGTGATGAAGCGGTTGTGTTGAGTAGCGTAATTATAGATGGAAAAGCACTTTATGGTACTACATTGATTCCTTTGTCGTCAAGGTTATGTTCTTCTCTTGTAACATATAAGCTTGAAAATTAAAAGCAATTTTTCACGAGAACCACTGTTTAGAAACTAATAAAGGCTTTTGTCTAAATATTAGGTTACAGAGTTTACTGCAATAAAGACACGTACAGTAGTGGTATTTTACAACTTCTTGTAATGAAGTTGTGATTGACAAGAACAAAGGCACAGATAGTCCAACATGTGTTCAAATGAAATGACACCCAATGGTTCAGTCAACTCGAGACAATGATGAACCAATGAAGAAGCAAGGCAAAGAGCCGCAAGGAGGGTGATGAGGGAAGGGGGGAGCAGAACCTTTCCAGTGGCATTGAAGTGACACACTCGAATCTCAAGTCTTGCACTAGTCCACAGAACAAATAACGACCAATATAAGAAGTTTTCTCTAAAAAGTGGCAATCTAGAATATCCTTCGCGGTCCCTGGAGGCCTTAAATCCACATTGAGGGCTTAATGCATATTTCAGCAATAAGCTTCTGACTTTAAAAATCTAAATCGAGCAACTTCTCATAAAGTCCGGAATTTACATCCTGCTGTCAAGCATATTAGATGGCAAATCAAAGTAAAAGTAAAAAATCAAAGTAAGGACGCTTCATTTGGGCTCTTCGAGTTCTTAAGAATACATCTGCACTAAAATATACATATTTACATTTGTCGCAAATTTACATGAAAAGTTTGGCTCTGTCACAAATGCAGGGCTACTGTCTCAAATCCATTTATGATCAGGATTATTAATAAAAGATTGCTTTCCGTATGCTCTTGGGTTGTAGGTGGCTGCAAAACAAAGAGAAAGGAAGGATGGGATAATTAACAACTTGAAGCAAGACGTAAAGGTATGTTCCAGAAGGTAGATGGTAAAAAGAACAAGCTTTATCTGCCAGCCAACAGTCAAAAGGTTGAACATAGAGGGGAATTCAACTAGCAACACCACCACCAAGTGCGATAACAGCCCCTTAGCATGGCTGAATGTTGCACCTTTACGTCCTACAGTAGTTTCATAAGACACTTGTTAAGCAATAGCCAGTTTTTAAGGACTGTACAAAAGAAGAACTCTGTTGGCTAGATCTGCAATGACACCAAGCCTTGAAAAGGGCAAAGATGACCACGACTGACACTGCTAAACACTTTCAAACACAGTACCATACAGTTACGAACCCTATTGTTCACGAATGGCCAGTCACAGCGAGACACATTTCTAATGTGAAATGACTAAACCCAAATATTTTCAAGACAACAGCTTCGTATTCAGGGCGTTGTTGTTTTATGTGTGGAGACTAGAGAGTGAGAGAGGATTGGCGTATATCGGGATTTTTGGATTTATGGCAGCCACATTGTCAACTGACATTTTACGACCCCTCGTGGCAAAGGCTTTACCTCAGTAATCATGGGAAAACTTTTATCTGGTAGTTCAAGGAACTCATCATTTCACTTATAAACTCAATCGCTGGCTTTTAACTCTTGTACTGTATTTTGTAAAGTATATACAGTTTTTCTGGGCGATTTCATTTCTGTCGGGTAATTCCTATTTTTTCCGGTCTATTTCGGCTGTAAGCTTATGGTTAAACGATCTAAAATTGTCACAAATTTCAACATTCTAAATGAAGTGCGTCTGTGTGAACTTCGCGGAAGAATATGGCCTGAATTGGTCTCATCGCTGCAACCGCGAAAAATTTTCTGCGACGGGGTGTACATGCTCAGATAGTATGTGTGTAAAATGATTCTGCGCACTGTTAGAGTTATCACTGATAGCTACAACAAATCTGCTCAAACTATCTATTTGCCCTAGCATTACCACTTTTGTAAAAGAAAACAAACAGAAAACAGCACAAAGAACAAACGAAACTATTCATTTCTAGCGTAGTGCGTTTTCACGCACATTAGTCTCTTACCTGGGCCAGGATTTTTAAGCATTTCTCCTGTCACATCACCTTTCCATCGGTTTGTGGTCGACACAAACATTGAACTGCTAACAAATCTTCGAGGCTCTCCGTCATAGTCTACCAAGTTGTAGTGACCAGGTCCAGGCAGGGGTGGCGACGGAGGTAGAGGCATAGCTGGTGCCGAAATGCATAAATAGTGTTTCCTCCTAGAAAGTGAAAGGGAAAGAACGTTTGATGAAGGAAGGGAAAGCACAAGACTTTGCGACTTAGAGCAAAATGGTAAAGAAAGTAACAAGTTTAAAAGAAAAGTAGACAATAAGCAAAGAAAGGTCAACATAAAGGACTTGTTTCCATATCTTTATACTGCATTTGAGGTCACCTCATTCACATGTAGCCTACTTATCCTTTATTTCTCCAATCACGTTCACTTTTTGTGGGCTCAGAAGTTTTGCCCTTAATACTGGTAAAAAACGTACAAATATCATACAAAACGGATCTTACAAAACGTTTGTAAATCACGTTTATATTTTTTGACATTTCATACGAGAAAGTTCAAATCTATTGAAGAAAAATGTAGTCAATAAGGCATACGTTGAGGTATTGCAACTAGATCCTCTAATACAGTGTAGTGCATTCAGGCGCTGTTTGCCGTACCTGACGTATATCTTGATGCACCCAATAACCGTATTGGCACCTCGAGTTAATGAACATAAACAGTGGAGAGGCAAGCAAAGTGATAAACTCACGGTAGTTGTTTTCTGTCTGGCATTTCTACAGCTTCGAAGGGACGATACGTTCCTGGTCCTGGGTTATTTAAGGGAACACTTGCCATTCTGCGTTGTGTCGTTGACTTAAAAGGTGCAGTGGTTCCTCTTGGGCTTGACATGACCAGATTATTATTCACATTGTATGCACCTAGATAAAAGGGTTGTGGTTATATTACAGCCATATGAGAGAAATTCTAGTGTCCATAACTACTTAGGGTATAACAAGTAAGACTGTAGATATGGAATGGAAATAGCTGATACAAAACGAGCGCTTTGTTGTGCAAGAGTAAGCTTTAGAGAAAGTGCCTTGCATTGTACAAGTAACTTATGACATAAGTCATACACAAGTATTAGGCTTATATAACAGTGTAAGTTTCGTATGCCATGTCTTCCGGTCTATTAATCGATCGTTTAATAAACCCAATTAGCAAGTGTCGTCATCCGGTCACTGAGTAAGTGATGCAGTCTAGTGTAATGTAAGGAGAAAGTAGTTCGTAAATCGTTGTGGGCCATGTTTTATGATAAAGGTCGCAAATTGGTTTATGAGAATCAAAGAGATCAGACATTTTTGGTAAATAGGAATGAAGAGAAAAACCCACTGTTGTCTATCAGTCACCGCGACTGTCTTCTAAGTACAAAATTCGATAGACGATACAAATTAGACGGTATATACTCCTTTATAACAATATCGTGGTGTTCAAATGAAGTGCAAATTTTTAATGCCTAGTTCATAGCTCACCTAAAAGGTTTAAACTCCTATTCGGCGAAAGCATGCTTCTTTCGTGTCGTTTGCATATTTTATACTCTTTTGCTACTTCTGAGACCTTACATTCGAAGTATTTTTAATTTCTACAATTTCACTCTTCTGTAGGTGTACATACGGGTCTGCAATAACATGATGATCGCATTTGGCCATATAATGGCCGTGAGTCATATTGAATTTTTGAAGCAAGAGTAGGATTTGAATATAGAAGGAATGGAACTGAATTCTTGGTGCAGATGAAAGATGGAAATAGATCTATTAAAGATCTAGAAGCATAATCATGGAATTACTTTATGATCCAATATAATAAATATCTTGGTTACTTTTAACTGCCTTACTTGATGGTGGATTTTATAGAGATATTGTGCTTATTACATCATTGGTAACTTGTCGGCAGTCCGGATCTATGGTTCGATACCACCAGCGCCGTGGGTAATTGTGTTTCTCTTGGAAACGTTTGTAGCTAATTGTTGCTATTCTAAATGTGTTCTAAATTGTTGCTGGAATGGCATTTACGAAATATTACGACATGACTGCGTAAAAAAGCTTTTTTCGGCAGTAAGATTTAGGACTAGCGTTCCAAATAGTCGTCTGAACCATTGCATTGTTTAGTGCAGTGGTCCAGTGAGTGTTTTCGCTGCAAAAGTTCGTGGCTTGGATCCCTACTAGGACCTTCTACGGGTATATGTCTCTTGAGGACGTACATAAATGTATGCCAACGGTAGTGTCTCAGCACAACACAAGTTACAGAACTTAGTGTTCAATCTGCAGACAGTTGTGTGTTTTTTACCTTTAAAGGCTAATCAGAGGTGAGCATCATGCCGAGACAGCGATTGTATATTTATGCATATAGCATACACAAACAAAGCAAACAAGTAAAACATGATTTAAAAAGTAACAGAAAACAAGACAAGTAAGGGAAAAGTCAATTGACCACTGATCAAATGTACAATGTAGGGTGTACAGTTAAGTATTGAAAAAGTACAGCAGTTTTGTGGCAACAGTGGTGTCTTGTTGTTACATGAGGTCGAAAGACCAGTACTATTATGTAACAAACTACTGATAAATACACGTAACAAATTTACAGAATCGTACCTGGTGCAGGTGTTCTCTTTACTTCAGATGCCAATAACAGCTCTCGTTTAGACCTAGAAAATACAAAATAACAAAACTTGAGATTTTCCAGAAGACGTCAATAAATCGTCGAAACGATGACGAAGTTATATAAAATTATTTAATACAAAAGTTGCCCAATAGAAAATACATTATCTATAGATTACCGATAATTATATTTTCAAACATTGAAATCCATCAAGCAAGACAAAAGACATACTTGGACTTAAAAGCTGCAGTTGCTCCATTACTGTTGTCATATGCCACTCTCCCTGTTACTTTTTCTGGAATCTGCCACAAAAGAAAAACAGGACCTACATACTTCAAATGCTTATGTTTCACCATTCATAGCTAATTTAAACCTTGACGAATTAGTGTTTGATCCTAGAAACTTGTCACAGTGTCGGAACATTGCCACATTGAATAAAAGTCATATGCTGTTTGAGTGTAAGGGTGATATGTTTTGGCTAGTTCAACAAAATCAGGAACTGGCCAGAACACCAGCTCCAGTGAATTGCTAGCCCTCAGAGGCATGAACTTATTGAATGCATGGCATGAAGAGAATGCCTTGATACTATCAAGGTGTAAATATATATCATGAACCTCTTATGTTCATGACTTTTATTTTCCCTCGTTCGTCTGTCAGTCATGAATTTCAATCTCATTGGACTCATTTTATTTAGCCTATTCTACATTTGACTCGAATAAAGTCAAAGTTGAAAGAGGTAAAGTAGGTCAAAGGCCTTCACCATAAAGCTGTACTGGTTTGACTAAAAATAGTTTGATATATGTAAATAACAGTCAAACAAGGATTGACCACGTTTGACACTATAATAACTCCATCTGCAAGGAAATACATGCTGGGTAATGTTGAACTGACCTCTGCTGTTGATTGGCTATTTTAATATCCATTCCTCTTAACAAATGAAGTAGCCGAGAAACAAAACCTTTAGAACTGTCTTTATTAATAGATCATGTGAAACAGTGGATTAATAGCTTTTATAAACTTTAGTTGATTTGCATGGGGCTATAGCCCATTTTATCATTATGTAAAACTACAAACATCATAAGACCAATATACTGTGACCACAAACTATGCTAATTGTACCCAGTTATGTTCATCACAGCATATTCCTACTTTTTCCCTCTCAAGAAATACCAACTGCATGGGCGAGGAGCAGCCTAATAATCTCTCACTGAAAAAACAAGGAGTTGGACTACCATGAAAAGATAATTGATAAACCTGGTTTTGTCACTGCAAAGCAAGAAACTTGAGCTTGCCTTCCGGTTTAAGGTCACAGTGTCAATCCCGGCAATTGACATTGATCATATTGTAAGATGTGTGGTTACGTGACCACTACAGAACATACAAAATGAAAACCAAAAAATCCCCTGAAAACGTCTGTACACTTCCCAATAACCATTATTATATGTAAACACTGGTCAAAGTTTGCAACTTGCAGCCCCTCCCCCAGGGACTGTGGGGGAGTAAGTCATTCCCAAAGACACAGTTATTATAGTTTTTGACTATGCGGAACAAAATGGCTATCTCAAAATTTTGATCCGTTGACTTTGGAGAAAAATGAGCTTGGGAGGGGGCCTAGGTGCCCTCCAATTTTTTCGGTCACTTAAAAAGGGCACTAAAACTTTTCATTTTCGTTAAAATGAGCCCTTTTGCGGCCTTCTAGGACCACTTGGTCGATACGATGACCCCTGGGGAAAAGAAAGAAAAACAAACAAATAAACACGCACCTGTGATTTGTCTTCTGGCAAAAAATACGAAATTCCACATTTTTGTAGATAGGAGCTTGAAATTTTTGCTATAGGGTTCTCTGATACGCTGAATGCGATGGTGTGATTTTCGTTAAGATTCTATGACTTTTACGGGGTGTTACCCCTATGTTCCAAAATAAGGCAAATTTTCTCAGGCTAGTAACTTTTGATGACAGAGACTAAATTTGATAAAACTTATATATTTAAAATCAGCATAAAAATCCAATTTTTTTCGTGTATATTTTAGCATCAAAATTACGTTTTTTAGGGTTTCTTTTACTATTGAGCCGGGTCGCTCCTTACTACAGTTCGTTACCACGAACTGTTTGACTAGAACAAAATTTGGGCTTTACTAAAAACAAAATACGTATGAAATGATTTCACCTTTCTTACTATCATAAATAATTTTTCTTTTTATCAAAACCTTAAGAAGCAAATGTCAGTATATGTCAATTAAACTGATAATCCACGGTCATTTGTTTGTTGTTGTTCTTTTATTGTTTTTTTCAGTAAAGCGCAGATTGTGTTCTTGTCTTGAGAAGGCATGGGGATTATTAGCCCTACTCATGTTAAATTTTGCTGGTTTGAGTTTGACGCGGCTATTTATTGAAATTTCTGTTCGTTTTCATTTTCATTTATTAATTAATATTTACGTTTGGAAGCTTATTTGACTTAATTTTTGCTTATTCTTAGCTTAATGAAGCTTTTTACTTTTCTTTGAAAAATTTATCTTGTGGAAAAAGTTTTTTTCAATCAATTTCGTAAAAGAGCTAATAATTGGCATAAAGTGTGTACCAGTCCATGTAAGGAAAGAGTGCTATGAGGTTAAAAGGAGTGTATTATATTACACACGAATAGCGTGTAAGTTGGCAACCCTGGTAGAAAGTTAAATTTTGTTTCTGAAAAGCCAAGTTAGCCAACAGATGTTTGCGATAACTGGAAGGATATTCTCATTCCCTAAAAAATATCGTTTTTTGATAATATGTAAGTTAGAGTTATGCTAGATGAAACCTATGTGGCCAGGTGGGGCTCCCACCAATTGGGCCATATGATTTTCAATAAATTTTCATGAGCTATAAAATTTTCACTCAAACCCGCGTGGCGTTTAGTCATTTAAGTTCTTCTGACTCTTGGACCGCTATATAATTATAATGTGTCTTAGACTGTGGTTACCCCCTTCTAATTTTTAAGTGCCCCACCCAATATCTTCATCACCATTCCTTGAAAATAAAAGAATGTAGATTGTTTACCGTCCTTCGTAAAGTTACAGTTAGTAACAGTTATAAGTAACAGTTATTTTTACAAGAAAAATAAAAAAAATTGCACAAACAGTCCAAAAATATGATAATCTGCAAACTTAACCTCCTTTATATCTGAAGGAAAAAAAGAAGATAAATTTGCTTGCCACCAGCGGAAGTAGATATTTAATTTTCTTTTAGAATAGCTATTATTGAAAGATTACTTTAAGTACGCATTGCAAGTCTCGGTGTTGACTGGTTTTTTTTTGTGGCATTTTCAAAAAGCAAAGTTAAAAAAAACAAATTATATGCAAAATAAAAAATAATGGCAAAACAAAAAGGAGCTTTATATTAAATCTTGAATTGCCAGAATACTGATAAAGAACACGATAGTCGGTTATTGGCAATCCAGGTTGTATCGAGAGGGAAGTTTTAGGGTTTATAATTGACAATTTTATATTTCCTCGTTATTTCTCTACGCTTTTTTCCTGTGTAATATATTTTCATTCCTTTCTCAAATATGATCCGATGATTTTCCGCATCAATTTCATCGCTTATATAAGGGTAATTCGCATAAAAAGGCTGAACAAATATTGGCACTCTCTCAAAATAGAAAAGTAAAGAGCTCCATAAAGCCAAAAATGAGCAGAAATAAATATTATTTGTTTAGACCAGCAAACTTCGCATCGAAGGAGTTGTCGTAGAAACTTCAACAAGGGCTCATTCAATTGGAAAGTAGAAGGGCGAGTGTCCTTTTTAAATAGCTGAAAGTGATCGAAGTGCAACAAGCCTCCCTTCCACGCTCACCGCTTCCCCAAAACATCCAGTCAACATTTTGAGATAGCCATTTTGTTCAACGTAATTGAAAAGTCCTGTAATTATTTTTTGAGGACGACATTTCAGCCCCACAGCCCTAGGGGCAAGGATTGTAAGTTATGCCCTTGGCGCATATAACGTATATATAGAAAGGGTAATCGTATAAACTTCGGAATGGGCTAGCTGGAATTGTAATCATAAGTTATGCTGCCTTTTTTAAGATTAGAGTGGTCTTAGGGTGGATACACCCTCCCCCCAAACATACACACATTCCATATTTCCCAAAATGTATCTAATGAAAACTTTGAGATGGCCATTTGTTGTCTTAGAAGCTTCAAAAGAGCACATTCGATTGTGTATTGAAAGTGCTAGTGCCCTTTTTATAGTGAAAAGTAAAGGGAGAGCAACTGACCCCCTCCCACGCCCACCATTTTCCCAAACACTTTCAATCAAAAAATGGTTTGATGGCTATTTTGTTCAACGTAGTTAAAAATTCCAAAAACTATGTCTTTGAGAATGACAACCCTCCAACAGCACTCAGGGCAAGGATTATAAGTTATGCCCGGGGGTAATATAAGGTATAAATACAAAAGTTGATTCTAAAAAGTTGGGAATGGGCTCATTTGACTGGATATCATATGTTATGCTGTCCTTTTTATGATTCAGAGTGATCAGAAGGTGGATACTCCTCTTACACCTCGTATTTTCCCGTAATGCATCTGATATAAGTTTTGAGATGGCCATTTGTTGTTGCAAAAAATTCAAATGTATATAAGGGGCATATAAGGTACATAAAGAAAGGGTGATCGCATAAAGTTTGGAGGGGGCTCATTGGATTGTTATTAAGAAGTTCAAGAGCTTTTTTCAAGACTCAGAGTGATAGGAGGGTGGATACCCCACAACCTCGTATTTTCCCCAAATGTATCTGACATAAATATTGAAATGGCCGTTTTTTGTCGTGGAAACTTCAAAAACAGCCTTTTCGATTAAAAGTTCAAAGAGCCAGGGTCCCTTTAAATAGTCAAAAGTGATTGGCGGGAAACTCACCGCTCCCCCTACCACACCCACTCTTTCCTCAATCACAACCAATCAAAGTTTTGAGGTATCCACTTTGTTCAACATAATTTTAAGGTCCCGTATGTCATGTCTTTGAGAATGACATCCCCCCAGTTTTAGGGCTCTTTTTCAGATTCAAAGTGATCGGAAGCTGGATACCCTCCCCCAACATGCACACACACATTTTGTATTTTCCCAAAAAGTATCTAATGAAAATTTTGAGATGGCCATTTGTTGTCTTAGAAACTTTGAAAAGAGGTCATTCAATTTGACATTGATAGGGATAGTGCCCTTTTTACAGTCAAAAGTAATTGTGGGGGGCAACTAACCCCCTTACCACGCCGAAGCAGAGATAAGAGTGGTTTACTTCTGGATGAAATGGTTGGGACTTGTAAGAATGATATTGAAGCCAGGGGCCATGGTTATATCGAGGAGTGGAGGGAGAGCCGTAGTGTGTAATAAGTTTTGAGGCGTTAAGGGATTCAGCATGCATTTTTGTAAAAAGAAGAGGATGTTATGAGTGCTACAGTTTTTATTAAACTCGAGTGAGTAAAATTGAACTGAACTAGATTAAACTTTTATGTTCACTGGAAACATTTTAACTTTAATTTTGAAATTATTTATAAAATTTGGACTTATGTAAGCTTAAAGAGGCAGCAATTAATTCAAGGTGGATTAATAAATAAGAACAAATGACTTGATGCGGAAAATTATGTTACAAATAATGAATAAAGAGTTGTGATCATAATCACATTTGGCTATGAATACTTAAATTAGCTACAGTTTATATTATAAAAGATAAAAATTTTGCACAAATAGTCCAAAAGTATGCTTATCTGCATTCTTGACCCACTTAATATTTGAAGCAAAAAAGAATATAAATTTGTTTGCGACCAGCAGGAGTAGATATTTTCTTTTCTCTTGGAAAAGCTATTTTTAAAGATTACTTTAAGCACACATAGCAGGTGGCGGTGTTAGCTTGTTTTTTGTGGGATTGTCTAGGAACGAAGTTAAAAGAAACAAATTAAATGAAAAATATAATCTAACGGGTAAATAAAAACGAAGCCTTAGGTTTAAAGCCTTAGGTTCCTTGATTAGGTTTTGATGTGTAATATTTCAATTTTACTTTTTGTTTATTATTATTATTTATCGAAGTCTACGTTATTTCCCAGCTGTATACACTAAAAGTATTTTTTTTATTACGTTATTATGAGTTTAAGTTATTTAAGAATTATTTTATTTAAGAATTAACGACGCTTCTTGACTACTAAGGTCCCTGGGTCGGCCCTGCAGTGCATTCCTGCAGCGTGATTCGATCTCTGGGTCCCGTAGATTAGAGTTTAAGTTTTGTAACGAGTTATTAATTCAAATTTTATTCAAAACTGCTTTGAGATATTAGCCATGTCATCATGTCAGCTTATCTAAAGGATTAGTAAGCATAAGAAGATCTGGAAGAAAATCAATAGAAAACACGAACTGGATTCTCTTTCGACATCATGTCCAATTTCTCTGGTGAATATGTATTTTCCTCAAAACAAGTTTCAAGCTAGGTCATCCTTTGATCGATTTTCTCAGGGTTCCCTGAGAAAATCGATCAATAAACGTTATGACGTTAAATAAACGTCAAATCAATAAATCAAATAAATCAAAATATCAATAAATCAAATCAACAAACGTTAAACGTTAAAACGTATGACGATCAATAAACGTTATGGGGTTATTGCAGCACTTGCTCTTTGGTCTGTTAAGGGGGAAATCCAAATACTTGACTGTTGGCTTTTAATAATAGAACAATGCATGTAAAAAAAATCGCGTGCTAACCAACGGTGTCTGTAGATCAGATACCGATCTTCAGATTTTTTTCCTTTAAATTTAAATTAAAAGTTAAATTAATTTTAAATTTGAATTCAAATCATCCGACGCTCATCAAAGGGTACTGCGTATAAAAAGGCTGGACACGTTTTGTCACTCTCGCTTTTTATTTCTAAACGCATCATTCAAAAGAACCTCTCAACGAAAAACTTGTGTAAGGTCAATTAAGAAAATGTCATTCGGTTTCTTCCGTGCACAGTCTTCTCTTTTTACTGCTTATCTGTTCTAAGTTGGGGCATTTTATAGTCAATTATCCAAATATATCACCTACATAGCCATTCACCAAGGTCCTTTTCGTCATAAGGGACCTCCCGACGATAGAACTAAAATCACGAAAAATGCATCAAAACCCTTTTTTTCTTTGTATCAGCTTCAAAATTAATCTCCAACCCCTCAAACAGTTTCAAATAGCCCTAGGCTATATAAATAACTAACGGTAAAATTCTAGTTAATTGACTTCTTGCTATCTCAGAAAGGGTTTAGTTTAGGAAAATGAAACTTTCAGGGATGAATCTACAGACTAAAGTATGTCCCAGAAGGTATTTGAAGCAACTACCTCCACTCCTGCTCCCTCTAGAGGGCCCTGACCTTTGATGACCTTTAAAATTTGTGTTATATAAGTGAAACCTTGCAAAATAGATCTTCTGCTTAATTGAAGTACAACAAAATTGTTTTCAGCTTCATAACTTTGCTCAATTCCATTTTATAAGGTTTTAAAGATATGCAAATACATTTCCTAAATTTTGAAAAAAAAACGGACTATAGTATGATATGAGGGTTGTTGGTGGGTTTCCAAGAAAAGTGGCTACCATGATCCTCTTCGTTATCATTTCAACAATAGCAAGTGCTTTGTAAGTTTTAGAACTTAGTAGCATTCCAACGCCTCCAGTAGCTGCATTGGCGTTGTTCTTCCACGCAGAGCATGTTATAAATTTCCAAGAACCAATAATATGTTCTTTTGTAGGTAGCTCTGGTAGTTTTCCATCTTTACGGAGGGTTTGTGCGTTCATTGTTCCTAGATGTATTTCTTTTTTTCCTTTTAAAAGTCTTTCTGATGGAGGAGCAGCGTCTTCCTCAGTAGCTTATTTTTCGATTGCAGCCTGAGGAGGCACTGCAGGACGCGTTCCTTTCTCACCCGCGCGACGACTGAGGTGGTATTTGCGTCCAATATTTGTTTGTATCATCATTAGCTTTCTTGATTGAGTTGTCATTTACGGTCGCCACTCCATGCAAGTGAGTGCAGAGCCCGGTTTTGGATCGTTGTGCCTTGCCGAAACATTCCATTATGTCGAGATTAATCGCCTTGCCACCGGTAGAAAAAAACAGTTTCAATAGGAAAGGTGTTGACTGCTCTATCTCGTACCCTACATCCTGAAACCTGACGTCTTCACCTATGACCCAGATGGGGCAGCTGACGGGTGCTATACCTTGCTGAAGGGTAACACGTGATTTTGTCTGGGACTGCTTATTTGGATATTCGCAGCTAACCTCCATATCTGAAGGCCGTTCCCTTATCCGCAACCTGGGGACCCAATGGATGGGAGTTTTAACTTCTCCGCATCACAATAATGTAATAAGGAATGTAAAAACCTAGGAAATGACACGATTTCAACATCTTGTCCCAATGTTGTTCTAATTTGGAACTTTCCATTCATGAAAATCTCCTCATTTCTAAATCAACCCCTCTTTTGAGCTTTCATGTCACTTTGTCATTCCATCTTCTAAAAAACGTTTTTAGTAGCATTGTAAAATTTATCCGTAGATGATGCAAGATAGCATGGAAAGTTAAAAAATATATACCGATATGACTCTCAAATCATGTGTCAATTCCTGGGTTTCTATATTTATTATTCAAATACGATTTTTACCCGGAGTATCAATTGCAATTATGTAATAATTAGATAACGTTCAGAATAATTAAATTCGTTATTTGTGTATGTTTTGTAGACTCTCGGTCATCCAACATTCTGTAGCGAAAGGAATTCAGCTTTTATCATCTGAATGCACGGAGAACACGAAAATATAGAATTTTGTCGTCAGGATACTGAAGTGATGCTCTAGGAACCTAGAGCAGAACAAATAGCGGAATGTCTGCTTTATCATATATCTCTCCTGATAGCGAGCGAGTCAAGACAAGAAGGATACAACATATATAAAAATGGATTTGATAAAACTGTATATGTATGTGATTATATAAAAATGGATTTGATAAATCTGTAGTTACGTCTGAAATAAAGCAAATCGATAGGGAAAATTTGTATAACGTTAGGGCCAATTTTTCGGGCGTGGCAATTGAAATAGCTTCATTAGAAGTTAACGAGATCGATTTATTGTCCAAATAATGAAGATGGCGCTCTAAAATCGATCTCTTCTAACTGCACTTTTCTTACCGAGAATCTCGGTGATGCAGAGGCTGTTGCTGTGCTTTTAATACATCTCCAATGAACACATGGCTACACTTCGAAGTGTAAGGAGAATAGGAATAGTTTCTAGCAGCTAGACTTCGTGTAATTTTAATTGCCACATGAAGCGACGTAAACGGTTCACATAGGACCTTACGCTCAAGAAAACTGTACGAGAACCTGATGTAAATATTCATGTGGCAGTGTTGGTTTAGTTCGAAACATAAGATCAACTGGACAATGTCGAGGATCAGTCGTAGCCGAGTACCAAATTGAAACTCACTGAAGTGTTTCTACCCATCGTAAAGTTTCAGTTCGTAATAGCAACATTTGACAAGACCGTTAGATGTGATGGAAAATCTTATTGCAAATGAGTTAAGTTCCAAGTTAAGAGGGACAGATCATGGTGGATCTCGAACAAATTCCAGACACGTCAATGAGGGTAGGCGAGGTAGAAACTACACCCCGTGGAAAATGCTCCCTGTAAAAATTCCCTCAGGTAGGTATAACATATACATTTATTTACAGTATCATGGGGCTGAGTATCCGGTGGTCAAACAATAACGCAATATTTTTGCCTTACGCAACGAATTCCAAGCTCTCGTCGCTACTTCAGGCTATACAACTTGATATGAATTCCTTGACAGCATATCATAGTAAATAAAAAGAAACCTCAGAAAGGAATAGTTATATAATGGAAGGATATAAAGGATATAACTGCTACTATGGCAACTTAATCAAAACTCAAAGTCACAAAAGTCCTCTTAGCAATTGTTGCATCTCCTCAAGTTTTGTCACAGATTCCCTTAACGTAATGACCAAATCATGAAATGGAAATAGGAGAAAATTCAACTGCTTCGTAAAAAAGGGATGTCAGCAAATTATGATATTTCATTTGCTGTTGATAAACCATGAATAGTTTATAGGCATACTGAATGACAACATAGTTGCACGAAGTATTGTACTGAAAAGCTTTTTCGTCTGACACTCCTCAGAGTACTAAAGTGTAGACTGTGCCAAAGTGTAAAAGGACGATTGCTTCCGTATTATAGGAAAGGCCAGTTCTGCATTTCCTTTGCCCATTCTGGAGTCAGTAGACATAAAAGCAAGAAAACCTTTGCTATGCAGACAAAAAGAATTCGTTTTCTCGTTAGGCCTATTCAATTAATCTTGTTGTAATAGACGCTGATTAGTCCAAAAACACATACCATTCAGTCAGTCCAATTTCTGATTGGCTCCTTCAAAATACAGTTGGGTATACTCTTTCACACATTCCATTTCGGTCATTCTGACGTTAGTACTCTGAGGAGTGTCAGACGAAAAAAGCTTTTCAGTACAATATGTTTACGCTATTTCGTGCAATATTCTTGTTTTGTACCACTAACAAACTATTTAAAAGTAAAGAAGGTCTGATTTTCGTCGCTTGACTTAAATTATTTTCTTAGCACGCAATACGCTTCTCTTAATAACGAATTTCTTTAAGAGCTCCTAATGACCTGATTCCGATTTATTATATACATGTCTGAACGACGTGGGATTGTAATGAAGACATTTTTTCACATTATAATACTATTAGATAAAATAGAGGGATTTTCATTCCCTATTTTGCTTTTTGTTTTCTAATAATAAGTCTTGACTTGCATGTAAAATTTCAGTAACAAAGTATCTCAGATTCTTGTCGTGGTCACCGCAACCTAAAGGGGTCTAATCGCTATACCATATTCCAGCTCAAATCATTAGCTTTGCCTTAGGGGAAAGTAAGTAAAAAGTCACTTTGTATATAATTTACAAGTACGCAACGTTTTGTTGTAGCCTCTGCCTTTTGCATACAGCTGTGGTTATAAAATTTTGATGCTATATAAGTATGTCCTAGATTGTCTTTCTACTTAATAGAGCTTGGCAGCATCCTAAACAACATCAAATGTGGCGTAAACACTTTGAGCATGATAATTTTAAATGATGCGTTGTCATAGTATAGTATAGTATAGTATAATCGCCACCTATATCAAAAGAGGCAAATGATTGTAACGCTGAATGTCCGGTTTGGTTGTTACCTCTTTACTTCAAGCTTGAACGGGTTCGTGGCCAAAAATTTATGACATGTGCAAATGCTGAAACGAAAAGGTTTATTTCTGCAGATGCATAGTGCTAACTGTAAGTATCTAATGCGCATATTGTGCGCATACTGGAAAATTCCAGTACTTAAGTAAACACTCGTCTTTTTATATTTAACTCCTGAAACCTGAATGCGAAAGATCCGTTCAAAATGTAACAGATCAAGTAAATAGCACAAATAAAGATAGTGTGTTTTATTTTGATTAATCTTGTATCCACATAAAGTACATTCAATTGACCACTCCCAGGATTTTACCCTCTTTGAAAACAATAGCCAATTCAAAAGTTCAGACGAACATTGGTAGTATCTGCCTGTCAGAAAGGATTCAGTATGAAAAATATGTGTAACTATAAATTGATGTATATGCCGTTAATCCCTTTAAAAACCGCATATGAGTTATACAAAGAACGGGAATTAAGACCTATTCTTCACCTCTGCTTGAAAATTTAGTAACCTGAGAATGAAGAAGCCTGTATAATTCTCTTGTTTGTGACAGGTAGTTCCCGACATGCATATCATTCTTTCAATAGCGTACGAAATAAATAAACACAATTTCACATACAATTTTATTAACTGTAACTTAACATTTATAGACACATAAATGCTTTAATTGCCTTGCTTTCTATCCAAGATGCTGCTATTGGTAGCGGTAGATCATCGTTTCGTTCCTTCAGCCACGCACACCTGACTTTGCATGTCAGGGCAAATGTTCGAACTAAACCTTGATTGTTACAGAAACTAAACTAAATCACACAAATATAGTTGAACAAAATTCCAGCGTGGCTAACAAGAAATACTACAAAGTAATACAATCGTACCTTGTCATTTTGTGAAAAGCAATTCGTGATTTGTCGTACAGGTCATTTAACGGCATCCCAGGTAGTAAAAATCGTACTCAATATTTCCTCTCAGAATGTATTTCAGAAGGGTAAGTGCTCAAACTGGTTCCTCGGTACACAAACTTCTTATTCCAAGACGAAAAAAAACACATTCCCTATATTTTAAACTTATGCTGAAGGTCTAAGCTACGTGACCTGTCACAAAATGCCGAAGGTCTAAGCTACGTAACTTGCAACAGTTAATGGACTTTGCAACTTGTTGAAATTTAAACTGTGATTTGGAAAACAGATATTGATTCAAGTCCTTGAGGCTTTAAAGAAATGTTTTCTATTACGACTAGGTGTTAAATTCTAGGCATCAATTGGACAGAAACTAGATATTGTTGCCACCCGGGAGATGCAGCCATGAGACACTCAAAATCTACATTTTTCTCTTCTCCATTGTTCTAAATCGTGGTCACCATTAGCACAAAGGAGGCAGTTGGTTTCGTGGGTGACACTGTAGCCACGCAAGAGATTCTAAGCTGAACCAAAGATTTTAATTGAATTTTACTTACTTTATCCCACGCTTCCCCGCACGATTTCCTATAACTTCTGTCTGCAACGGTCCTGACTTTACGGATAGCTCGTAAAATTTGCGTGAAAAATGATTTCGAGCCATAATATTAGTTCCTAGCATGCAACTTGTTTGACAACTGATTTGACAACATTCTCAGCAAAATTCTTCTGGTACCTTGCATATTTACATCTTTTTTGAGCAAGTAAATACGAAATGTATTGGTATGTTAAAGCCGACCTTTTGGAAAAGAAGGAAAAGGGATTTAAATGTATCGCCGACATAACGACAGTCAACATTATCAATATTGCATAATCTAATAGTATTGATCCACAAAAAATAATTTTCGCTCATTGGATCAATATAAACAGAGTATATATTGAAACTTCGTTTTTGGTACAAACTTTAAATGTTCCGTTAAGTGACGAATTTCATTTTCTTTGAGAGGGAATTGTCGCACATTGTTGAAAATACTGCATGCGTGATTGATCCTTTGCCTGTCACCCAAAAATGCGTAAGTTGTTAACAAATAATGTTTCAATAGAGCCCTTGCGTCTTTTATCTGATGCCTATAGTTTTCTGAGCATCACAGTAAAAAGGAGAGTGTAGTTCTGCTAATATCCTATAGGTCTACGAATCCCCTAGATAATTGTCAATACATGTCTCGCTTTTAAATTGATGACTTGTATTTAGGGTTTACTATTTCTAGAAAATCCGATATATGTCGACAATTACCAAAGGAGGTTGTTTAGGGTATTAGCGCAGCTACAGTTTCCTTATTCACTAGGATGATAAGGAGGCTGCACTCATCAAATCAAAAAAGCAGACGCTTTGTCGAGAAAATTCTTTTCCAATAATCCGTTGATGTTCCTTGACAATCCGTCAAAATCATTATATCCATTATACCATTTGTAACACATTGTAAGTATAGTAGGCTCCTTCCGTCTCAGGAGACGATGGTGTGTGCCTAGGTACATTTTCCTTGTTTTCTTCACTTTGCCTCTAGTTATAAATAGTGACCCTTGCACTTTGGGAACACATGGATGCCATTCAATGGCTACATGCACTTCTATCACAGAAGCACCAAAATACAAATGCACTTGCAAATCTGGTTACACTGGAGATGGCACAAATTGTCAAGGTATGATTTATCTTTGCTGCTAGATGAGCAAAGAGTAGTTCTCTCTTCTTTGAGGGTCTAGTAAGTTTAGGTACGATGTCGTTAGTTGGTTCTAGGTTACATATTTGCATGGGTAATGTATGTTCATGATGGGTTTTTTTTGTATCGCAGCTTTCCATAAATACTACAGTAGTGCCCTGATACCTGTTGTAAAATTTGTAAAATCAAGGGGCACTACTTTTTCATAACATTTTGGGGGTAAGTTTTTATCACACCATTCCGACCCAATACGTTATATTTGACCATCTTATTACAATGCACTGAATCATTGCAGTAAGAACATGTGTTTTCCTTTTCCAGATAATATAATTTTAGCCCGACATGTTTTTTGGTGAATACATAATAGAACTCATGTGGTAAGTCAGGTGTCAGATTTGTTTAAAGGAAGAGTGGTAAATAAATCAGTAAGATTATCAATGCATCTTATACATTATATAATACAACTATAACCAAATAAGAATCAAGATGGGCAAAAGACGATTATGTGAAAAGCGGATACATATTTGCAGCTTTATTGTGTTTACAAACACATGAGCAATGTATTGTTTATAGGACACTTTTACAGAATGTGAACAACTAGTTTCATAGTTCCTACATACAAAGGGAAACTGCTGATAGTGACATGCCATTACTATTGACACATCCATTCACTGACGTATAAAGTGTAGAAAGGACAGTTTTCTCTTATCATTACAGCGTAGTTGATTACGGGTTATATTCTCCTAGGACACTACTTTGTCTTTGATGACTTACAACAACTTATGCTGGATCGAAGAGGAAGAAGAAATGCTATACTTCCAGCAAAGAACCTAAATGTTTTCATGAACATTCCAGTCATGTAGCGTATAATATATCATAGAAGCAGTTTTCATATCATATCCGTTTCAGTCATCAATTTTGTAATATACTCTTTAACATTTAGTGAACAAACTGTACGATTACTTCTGATTTTGGACATAATGATTACTTGAGATAATTACATTGAAATACTTGTGTCCACAGAAATTTTATAGAATATTAACAGAGTTACTGTGACAGAGAATCCTGCTAGTTAAATAAAAAGCCCCAACATTAAGATTGCAAGGGTGGAATCACAGAGAATACAAGAAAATCGAGGTTTTTCTCCTTGACGTAATGCTTCAATGCAATAGTATCATTTTGAAGAGAGTTCCCTTATACATCCTACTTGTACTGCTATCTTTAAAAGATATAAACCTACCCCTCCCCACCCCAGCTGCTTTCCATTTCAATACGAATGATAAGGGAACACATTCAAGTGAGTTGCTCAGCTGGTAAGCCTTTCCTTTTCCTTTTCATGGAAACACTTAAAAGGCCATTTCACAGGATCTGTAAAGTAGAAATTTTGACCTTAGCACAAAATGGTATCACTTTAAGGAACATTAGCACCTCATGGTATTTTGAAACTTCAATCACCTTAAACATATTCTTAACGCAAAAAAGGATAGCAGGAAGGGACCATTCGCATAAGACAGAGCAATTTTCTCGTGTGCTTACGAAGTCTTTTGCTATTTTCTTTCCTTATACTTAGCTTAGGTCTTGCAAATAACACTTGTAGTTTTATCGTAACTCGGTATTGATAATTTGAAATGAAGGAATGCTGAGATAGTAAAGGCAACTATTTTCCCCCTATTTTCTTCAATTTGCTTACAGTAATAAGTAGTGATCCTTGCACTTTGGGAACACATGGATGCCATTTGATGGCTACATGCACTTCTATCACAGAAGCACCAAAATACAAATGCACATGCAAATCTGGTTACACTGGAGATGGCACAAATTGTCAAGGTATAGTTCCGTATGAGGTTATTTAACATTGATCTATGTAAAACTTCAATTTGTTTACGTAGGGGAGTTTTGTATTGAATAACTCTTTTTAAGAATTATAGCTTGATATATGTAGGGGGTTGACATAATAAATATGCAAAAGTTTTTACTTTATCTTGAATACAATATTTTGAAATTTCAAATACTAATCTTGGACCTAGTAGGCTCGCTACTTTATTTATTCCAGTGCCTATTTAACGTAAAATATAATAGAATTGTTAATTGGCTTATTACTTCTAGACAAACATTGCCTTTGAAAATATTTGAGGTGATGACACTACAGTACATCCAGAACGTGGCACTTGCTCAGCAACGTCAATAAATTAAATCATGTTTTGAACACCGTCGATATTAAAAGATCAAAATAAGTTAATATTTCTAGTCTTATGAATTAGTTAAGAAAGTCTTGTCCACAACAACAGCTGTTGTATTACCTGATTATTTAAATCTTTAAATTAGTTGATTGGAAGTGCTTTTTGTCGCAAGTTGCAGGAAGTGGATATTTCTGACATGATCATTGGTTAATTATCTCAAACATCTCCTTTTATAATCATTGAACAACCAATTTATAGAAAAGTCAGGAATTTCAAAAAATACTACTGTGTAAAGAAACAGTGCCATAGACCAACTAACAGAATCTAAGTATGATAACTCGTTTCCATCTTAGGTAATGTCAGAAAAGAACCTAAATACTTTCACCAGTGTTCCTATTTAGCACTGAGTTGAAACGTATCGTATCTTTACTTTCGTATACTTATCGTTTGATCATCCAAGAACATGTTTGTCTACACGTACAAGTAGCGCTCCATGACCCAAGCACTCCAGAACCCGTAGAAAACAAATTCAATGATATCATTTAAGAAACGAACATAAGTAGGTAAGCTGAGAATAAGTGATAAGCTGAGAATATATGTTAATTTATATACATTGAGACTCTATTGTAATGGATGTTTATTGGACGCAAGTGAAACCTTTCTTTCCTCATCCAATTTACCTCTAGTTTTAAATAGTGACCCTTGCACTTTGGGAACACATGGATGCCATTTGATGGCTACATGCACCTCTATCACAGAAGCACCAAAATACAAATGCACATGCAAATCTGGTTACACTGGAAATGGCACAAATTGTCAAGGTATGATTTGAATATCTTGATTTCCTCCGCAAAGTGGAGATTTTAATATTAAAATGAATTGCAAAACCTAGATTGTCCAAGATCATTACAGATTGATTAATTTATCTATGAAGGCAGATAACAACAATTTTGCAGAAAATAGAATAAAGGTGGCATATCAGAGCAATTTATGAAAGGTAAGTTATCTGTTGAGATACGGTTAAAACGTTTTAACACTTTTTAGTCGGAAAATGTGACGCCTTTTGATCAACATTTCGTCATTTGCAGACGACCGACACGACACAAAGATAGCAACCGTCGTCCTTCATTCCAAGGATATCTACCGAAAATAGGACTTTTAATAGTTGGGTGCTCAGACAATCTTATGTTTTATCTATTCTTTAGATCATCTTTAAGTTTAAATCTTATCAGCGCTGTCTTTAATGACGACTTTGATTAAGGTTGTATTTCTATTTGATGAAACGATAAACATCACCGCCGTTGAAATATTCTGGCAGCGTTACCAACAACGTCCACGAATGACATCAACAGCAAGATTCTTTCTTGATTTATAAGAATTCTTAATTGCAAGGTGTTCAATGAAACATCAAAAAGCAATAGTTTTGAATTTGTTATTGAAATGTAATCCTAGACTTGTCTTAGTCGTAGCGCTGCCATTTTATGTTCAGTGTCTAACTGGAATAAGACTGCTTTCTCCGTTTATATTTAAGTTTTGAATAGAACACTAGAGAAATAGAAAAGTATGTCACCACCGGGGATCGAACCCGTGGCCCACGCTTTCGCGGCGTGCGCTCTACCAACTGAGCTAGGTGACCTCCGATGTTAACACACTTTCATTTCTTTCGATGATACATTATATTTAAGAGTAAGTGAACACAAAAGTGTTATGCTTGATAAGAGAGAGAACATGATTATTCATAAATTTGATTTTATGCAAGCGTATACTTTAGAAAATTTTGTGCAGACATATGAATGTCGTTTCCTGACTATTGTACCTTGCTGTTTCATAACCTATTTTAACAAGACGAGAAATTTAGAAAATGTAAAAAATTAACTCAAGAAGAAGATCTTCATCTCTTTCCTCTGAAGATTCAAAATGATGTGCCATTACAATATCATCAACTTTAGAGATTTCAACAACATCTTGATATTAATGTACAAATGTGTTTAAATTACCATCGACTTCACAATACGTTTTTTTAATGCATTTTCACTTTTAGCTCTTTAAATATTGATTTGGCATTTTCTCTCTTCAAATGGCGTTATGCAATTACCAAATAGTCCTAAAATGTGGAAAGTGCACGCAACCATTTTCCTTGTTTTCTTCACTTTGCCTCTAGTTATAAATAGTGACCCATGCACTTTGGGAACACATGGATGCCATTTGATGGCTACATGCACTTCTATCACAGAAGCACCAAAATACAAATGCACTTGCAAATCTGGTTACACTGGAAATGGCACAAATTGTCAAGGTATGATTTATCTTTGCTGCTAGTTGAGCAAAGAGTAGTTCTATCTTCTTTGAGGGTCTGGTAAATTTAGGTACGATGTCGTTAGTTGGTTCTAGGTTACATATTTGTATGGGTAATGTATGTTCATGATGTTTTTCTTCCGTATCGCAGCTTTCCATAAATACTGCAGTAATGGCAAGCCACCTGTTGTAATATCAAGGGGCAATACTTTTTCATAATATTTTGTGGGTAGCTTTGTATCACACCTTTCCGACCCAATAAGGTGTATCTTACCATCATGTTACGATGCACTGAACCTTTGCAGTAACAATAATAGGGTTCATTGCGCAAATAGCATTATTTTAATTTCACAAGCGTTTTTTTCGGTAAAGCAATAACGGAACTCATGAGGTAAGTCATGTTTCTGGGTTTTGTGGAAGAGAAGTGTAATAGATAAATCAATTGGATAATCAAGCAATAGACCATATCAGATAGAACCACATTTATAACCGATAAAGGCTCAAGGTAGTTAAACGGCAATTATGTGAAAAGCGAGAGCAGCTTTACATTTTTTATTGTGAATACTAACACATGAAAACTATACTGGGTAAAAGGCTTATAGTGACTTTCCATCGCTAGTTATTCATCGATAGTAACTCACGGACGTATTCAGTGAAGACAATACAGTGCTCTCAGCGCCATTACAAGTAGTAAATACTTTTGCTGACGTTAGTTCTTGTCCTTGATGGATCAACGGAAATATCATGTAGAATATGTGCGCAAGTATATTGTTAACGGTTTTAAAACGCGTCGCTTGATTGCGAGTTAGACCCTACAACGACCCTGCTTTAACTTTAATATTTTACAACCAATATGCTAGAGAGGGAAGAGTTTTGTGTGCTTTTAGCCAAAAGGATGCCGATGTGCTCATGTTTATTCCAGCCAGATGGCGCATAACAGGTAATAGAAAGATGACATTAAAATAAATTTCACTTGAACATAGACCAGAAACAGAAGCAAGTTTTATGACCTATAATAGCTTCAAAATATTGTAGATTTGACAGAGGCAGAAAAGTTGATGGAAATTGTTGTTTCGCTTACCTTCAAGATTTGAACTGCATTGATTTCTATTTCTGTTCAATAATCATATTTTCCACTGAGACGAACTTGCAACAGTGAATTATATGTTAGAAAAAGGAATACATTTAAATTGATCTCTTACGATTTTATAACGAACACAGACCAAAGATGTCTAATTTACTATTATATGGTTGAAAGAGACGGCGTTTAGTTCTCACAAAATAATGCAATTCAGATGCTGTGATAAGACTGCAACTGCAGCAAGTTACTTCCAATTGGAATTTGTTTTCAATGTAGTTTGCGGTGTCTGGATAGATTGGAGAATTCCAAGCACCTGCATTGACAGATAAAAATCATTTCGAAATATAGAAAGTATTGAGAGTTCTGCATACCATTTTAGGTAACAACCTCAGATGTTGAAAAGATATGGCGAAAGTACACATCCTTGTCGAACACCAACTTTCGATCTGAACCACTTACTTGGCTTATCACCAATCAAGACAAAGCTCTTTGCATGATTGCAAAGCGACATGATTGTGTTGACAATACAAGAGCTGATTCTGCACTTCCTCATAATAAACCAAAGTGCTTTATGCCAAACTCTAGGACCTTCATTAATTAAATTTTGCGATGACCTAAGACCATTAACTACTCTTTTTAGCAAAAATGAGCACTTCGTAGCTTGAAAAATGGTAGCTAAAATTAAAAAACTAAGGTCATTTTCGGAACCAGCACAATCAATTTAGCTAATGCTAAATTTTGTTTCTTGTCATCAAAAATCGTGTTGACCGGTGTTATTCATCTTAAGAAGAACAAAAGGAACGGAAACGCTTGAAACAGAAGATTGTAACTTGAAATAGAATTGACCTTTAACTTTTAACTTAAACTTAAACTACAACTTATAGATTAATAACATTAATAATGTTTGAGAAGTATATTTTGCTTGAAGAAAAGGCACGAAACTTTGGACCAATTACTGCGCGACTCCGTTACACTAAGCTACTAAAAATTTCTGAATTTTTCTACCTTTGGTTTTGCTTTTGGTTAATTTCTTTTTTTGGGGGGGGGATGTTTGAGCGCCGCTGCCTGTGGTTTGGTCAAGTGATCTTCATAAATAAGTAGGTCATACACGGGCGAAAATTTAAAAGGGTCATAACTTGACTAACAATTTTTTTCATTATTTTTTTATTATAACTAGCAAAATTATCTACCAAATGTACAATACGTGTAAGATGCTAATTGATAGATGATTAACAAGAGTAATTACAACGGTTTATGGCATTGTATTGCCATTTGCTAAACACTTCGACGCGTTTTCACATGCTGACGGACCAACTCAACCATAGTCAACCCCATTCAAACACACTCAATTTTCTCTAGTTAACTCAGTCAATTTGTGTTTTTTAACTAGAGACTGCAGTCTGGCACAAACGTACCAAAAATTACTTTCTCACAGATGTTACTGTAGAGTGCGAGACAGATCTTTTTATACGTTGGTTTGACGTGTTCGTAGTTGTACCACCGCCCACGCAGTACGGGGTCGTAAAGCACAGTAATGGTGCATTACATCATAATAGTACCAGGCCCTTATGGCCGCCAAATGTGTTTAGGTTTTAGAGTACTAATGAAGTAATGTGACAGAAATATACAATCTATGTAAATAGATGGAGATGGAAACTAATTGCAAGTCAGTTCTTGCACAGTGAATTTTAGAGACACGATACAGATGTATCTTGCATTAGGAGACACATTTGAATAAATATCGTTGTTTATCAGCCTTTCTTTTGCGCTCGGATCAGACACTGCACGGTGCCAGAGTTTATCAGTGCTGTAACATTTCAGTCTGCAAAGGCCTGAGAAGTCGTTTAAAAGGCTGTAACGAGACGAACGTTGTCAAAATAGTAGTTTCCTTCTTGGCGTTTGATTCATAGTTTGTCAGTGCGGTTTCTACCATATTACTCACAGCTTACATTTCAAGAAGTTCACTATTTATGATCCAATAACAGTTGATACACATTTTTCTGTGGACAGATTACTGTGCATAATATCATAACCTTTATGGTAGATTTTCTGAGCCCAAAAGGAGATACTTATTAGTAATTTTAACACAGGCGCGTGGCTCCTTACATCGCATGAGATAATATGAGTTTCGTATCCTTGGGTGTCCACAACAGAAAACACATGAAGCCAGGAAGACCCTGCTACGAAAGAGAGCTAAATCTAGTAACTAATCGGTTGCCAGAAACCAAGTGTCTTTTTCATTAAATTTAGGAAATTCAATTTCCAGGGCAGTATTATTTGCCGCCACAGCTCATATACTGATCTGCAACAAACCGTGCCGTCTCACCCGCCATGTTCATGTCTGAACAGCATCAGCATGCAGACAGAACAATTTCTTACTGAGACAAATAGTAATTCCAGACATCAGGCAAAAGGACTGGAAATAAAAGCTGACAGGTTAAAAATGCTACTGTGCTGACCTTATGTAATCTAACAAAGCTGCAATTGGCTAATGCTGATTTACCGAAAAAATTGTCATTAGCGCAATTTTATAAACATTGTGGCGACTTTGTTTATAGTCGTGGTGCGAACTCTCAGAAGGTATATATACACGGGGTAGGGGTGGGGGGCGTTCCATAGAGAAGGATAGCCTCTAATGTTCATTAGCATTCTTAATCCACTTACGTCATTAACTTGTCAAACGAGTGATTACAATGAATGGAGGAAAGAACGAGTTGTAAAAGGACTTCATAATATTTAGTAAGATAGAACTACCGAAGCGACCCAAGTCTCCACTTATTGTATCAGTCTCCCAGCCTGTCCCCTTTGGTGCAACATCTAGCACCGCTATTTTTTGTACACAAACCCGCGAGGTTGTGATTATTTGTGTGTGTGTTAGAGACACCTGTAGCCTCCTTTTGATCCCAAAAGATTCCTTTCGGGCGATCATCAAAATCTGGACGACACCTTGCCGGCAATAGACGTCTTTATAAGCAATCCCATACAATAAAATAACGCTAAGTAGTCAATGGTAGCACTAAACAGTCTAAATTTCAACCTTTATTTTCGTGCTGTTCCCATACAAACATAACAACAGGGACGCCCCCCCCCCAAAGATTTGTGATATCTCAATGTTTTTTTCATAAACACTTTGCAGCTTTATCAAAATTCAAATTAATTGTGACAGACATTGTGTCACATTCACAGAAGGATGTGCACATCGACACCAAACACCCCTTTTCACACAATGACAAAAGGCATCTCAGTAGAATGTTAAAAATAAATTTGAGCCCAGTCTACTTGCCCCCTCCCACCCCAATCCGCCTTACCTTCCCCCTTGCCTTACGAGGTCTGATTTAGGTCTACTAATCTCATTTATTTACAATGCCTTTCCAAATTTATCGTGGGAGACCAGATGGAACCTTTTTATTGGCAGAGGAATAAAATGTTAAATTCAGAACGTAAATTGCCCCAAAGTTCTTACATGCAAATATGCTTTTAGTTGTGTATAACAAATTTATGAAAATGGTATTAAAATAAATGCTTGTTCAGTAAAATTTCTTACTAGTTCACTTCAGTGTTCTTCACGGACGACTGAAGTAATCACATTCTATTGTAGGTGTACCTTTCACACCAAAAAGTTTGCAATAACAAAGATCCACAAGATCCTGCTCTTGAGAGTAAACGGAATCAGTAGAATCAAAGAAAACTCGAAATGTTCTTGTTTTTTATGCAGTTGTTTAGTAGCAAGGGATATATTTGGATTTTGGAACTTACCGAAACGTTGTATTTAGATGGAAGCCCGGGAAAGAGTTAGGATATGATTCATGGAAGGGAGCGCAATTCGTTAAGCAGAGAAAAACAATTTATTTGCCTGTTAGAAACGTTGCAGGCCAAGAGGTGACAGCAGCAACAATGATAAGACGCAAATACCCAAAATAATGGATTGTCCGTGAGTAGCATTTACATCTGCTTTATTCAAATACTCTTGAATCTCTAAGTCTTGTTTGTAACAAATGATTCCGTCCTCTTGAAGATGAGCGTCTGCCTGTAGCGTGTTTTTTATTACGCAATTATTTTGCCACATCAGTTGCCTACAGGGTGATATTGGCAGCATTTTTAATGTCAATAATTTCCTATGGCTTGAGAGTTCCGCCTAACTACATCGTGTTTTCCAGGAGAAAACGCTAATATTTGTTTCAAACTTTATGTAAAACAGGATGCTATTCATGATTGATGAGAAGTGAATGACATGAGGATCTATACTATTGTCCAATCGTCTGAGTAACCTGTTTTGAGAGAGTATGATATGAATTTTAGATGCCCTGGTTACATCGTTGTGTTTGCCTCTAAAGAAATATCTCATGCACACTCTTCCAAACAATACTTGCTTCATAGGTAAAGAGATTAGGCAGGCTAGTAAAAATTCAGATACCGGATGCATAGGTTATGTTTTAGCGTTCATTTGCTTCATTTGAACATTTTTTGAAAGACGAAAATGAAACCAAATCCCTAATCATCATATTCAGCCTTAGCACAGCAGATGGAAACGAATCTCTTGCATTTGGTTGAACGCATTTCAGGTTGGCGAAACGGTATGTATGTTTGTGTTTTTATGAGTATTGAATTGACTTCTACTGCTGTAGTTGCAACATTACCTGAACAGCTATGGACTGAAACCAATGCCCGACAGTTTTGCACATGATGCAAACATCAGGGAGCATGATCTAGTTAGTGTAGACGACATAGTGTATTGAAACTATGCACATATGTTGCTATAAATGACAGATCCTTCAAGTTTTGAGTGACCGAGTTTGAGTTAACATAAATTTTATATACAGAGCAAAGTCAACCACTCACGGGAGCTGACAAAACAGAAGGTAGGCCTATGTAAGACATTTTTTGCAATTTATTCTACTTATAACGGATGACTTTATTGTAAAGTTTTGTTTTGACATTTATCGTTTTAGCTTTTTTATCGTTGTTGGATGTCCCTTGTCTTTATAAATTTGTAATGATATACCTCTGTCTCCTTTGTTGAACGGACCGAAAAGCAAACGACCGAAAAACTGCTGTGCCTTACTCACAAGTAGCACAGGCAAGATGGATTAGTAATCACAAAGAACAAGGAAGCATTGAAGCTACACAAACAGTCAAGACAGGCTATGCAATTTCTGATCAAATGCCCCTCAAAGAAGGGCCTCCTTAGAGGTATAACGTTATTCTCCTGTAGTCATTGAGAAAAGCATTCTTAAGTGTTTGAAACACATGCGGTTTTGTGCAAAGAGAGAACTCATTCATTAATAGGCAGAAGCTATTGGTAAAAAGCCATCTGTACGAACGTTGGCCACCCGCTTACACTTAATTATGTTTGAAATATTTTTTGTGAAGAAAGCAAGCGAACTTTTGATAAGGCCTAATGCCCAAATGTTTTAATTAAAGAAGAGTCACACTTTTCTGAGCACTAATTTGGGTCCACCTTCATTGTCTAATAGTGTATTTATCATGGCCAATTTCTAAAAGATTGAATTGACTTGCACTTTTCCATTTCATGCCATAACTCACCAACAGCCTAGTTACGTATTAATATCTGATAGAAAATGTTTGTCTTATGTGGCACCCGGAACATTCTTTGATCCTTTTTTGAACCAATAAGGTAGTTGACACCGTTGGCGTCTGTCCTTTGAAAAGGTGACCACGATTCCCTCTCGGTTGTCTAGTAGATTGGTAGATGAATCATTAAAGTTTAAATTGAATCGATGAGAGACTCCCAGTTAAACATCATCAGGCTTAAAACTAAGGAATCTGTCTCCGCTGGAATTACTTATTTGCAAAGCAATTATATCTGTTAATATTATCTATATATAGTTTAATTGTATATTTTAACGTACTACGCATACTTTCTTCCCATTCCGATGAGTCATTGTTTAAAAACTTTCTCATCTACCAGCTACGGTGGTAGCCTCATTAACACGGTGTAATTATCTCCTTTTCTATTTTGTCTCCGGTCATCAATATATGCCGACCCTGATATCAAAAACCATGTCTTTTAAAATGTGCATTTACGCAATCTGGTAAGCGATTCTCCTGGTCGTATGTCATATGAGGACACGTTTGCGTATTTCATCGGGTGACTTTACTTGGAAGATTACAACCAGGGACCACTTTGGCAACAAAAGTTTAACATTTTTTAAACAAATGTTTAAACAAAAGGGAGGTACTAACAATATAATTATACTAGGTTATGTAGATACGACGTTACCTTCCGACTATAAACGTCGTATGGGGGTGTTCAGCCGGTTTGAGGAGGTACCCGATCGTTTCTTATCATGATTCCCTCCTCCTTCTCATACGCAACGCCTGTTCATAATGAATCGCTTTCTTAGTATAAAAGACACGATTTAAAATAAAGGTATTGATGTATATCTGTCGGTTTAATAAATAAGTCAGTAGTAGGTATGCCTCGATTACATTATAACTTAACATCTAGAAAATCAATGCTAGAGGTAAAATAATTCTAGGTACATTTTATACTAGTGTAAAGGGGATTGGCTTCAAATTGTTAAATTGTTTTCATGTTCCTATCAAGTTGATGGGGGTCGATATATAGTTTGAATGGTACAGAACGTTTTTTCGTCAAATCGCGTATTCTGCCACGTAAGCCCACAACAATCGTAAACATGTCTGTCTAATAGGATTTAATAACAGTTCGTAAAGATTTTAAAGTCAGTGGATAAATATCATGGTGAAAACAGCACCAGTCTCACCTTCTCATTGGTCTCTAGCCTTTCCTGTAACTTGACTGAACTCTATTATGAAAAAGAAAAAGTAATCTAGGACAACCGATTTAATTCCCAACTGGACATTTTAAAACCGGAGATTCCCAACCCATAAAAACCTGATACTGTCCTGTTCTCAATCTTACAGTTACCTGTTTGATTCCATTTTAATATTAAGACCCTGCTTACACGAGTACGGGGCCAAAACTGATACGGATCCAAATGGACCCCATCCCGCCTAAACACCCTATTCTAGAGTCTTCAAACAGGATCAGATCCATTTGGCTCCTGAGCTAAGCATGCGATTCTTTCTATTGTAACAAGACATGGAGTGAAGTAAAAAGTTGAAATACGAACAACAGGTGACTATGGGTATCGTTTCAATGGGGTAAAGAAAATGGAACATGAAAAGAGATGACGTTAAATATTCCCCGCAGTCATAGTTCTCTTAGCGTCATTTTGGTCCGTACTAGTTTGAATATGGTTCAAAGTATTTACACAAGATCTCCTCGGGATTCAATTTAAAATAATCCATTTTCATAGGCGGTCCCAAACTGGTACGGATAGGAGATTCAAACGAGTTCGGATCCATCAGGTCCCATGTAAACCCGACGCCGATCCGTACCCGTGTAAACAAGGTCTAATTTTCTCGAGTTTGGTAGAGAAGTCGATAATCTATCTTAATTGTTACTACTTTGCTGACTGGAAATGAAGCCCTACAGCAATGGCAGGTGAGACACTCAATGTGATAATCTAAAAACTTCAAAATACGTTTTATGAAAAGAAATTAAATGATAAAAAGCGATTTCTCAAACTTCGGGACGTCTAGTAAGATACTCTTTCAAGTGGAAGAGGTTTCTGGTATTTGGGCACTAATCAAAATCAGTAACCGCAATTCTGATACCACGGAGAAGGCAAATACAGATACCGTTTTCACCGAATAATGGAGGAGAGGTAGAACCATCTGATTCTGAAGAAAAATCTAAATATTCCAAAATAAATAAGTATGGTCATTATGTTTGAAACAAGCGCAAAAGTATCCTTGAGCCCAACCGCAGGAGGAGGCTTTCCTCTCTTGCTATCACCTCATGGCTGTACCTGGGATTACGCGGGAGAACTCAATGGAAGGAAACTAATAAAGCAAGAATAGAAGGGAGCATGGTTACATCATTCGGCGGTACGATATGGCAGTTGCGGCATTCATCTACATTCTTATATTTCATCCTTTTGAAGAGTAGCTGGATTGAGTTTACGGTATTATGCTCACAGAGTTACAGGAAGAACCAATGTTTTTTTATTGATAATCATCTGGTTCCAGCTTCCACAAAATTATTAGAAGTGGAATAAGCGTACTGTTTCTTAAATCTCAATTCTTACACATTTCTAGCTCTTCTAGCTTGGCAGACTTCTAATAACTCTAGAGAAATTTATCAGCTTCCTATCTACTAACAGAGTTTGGATACTTTCCATACATAAAGAGTCCAGAAGGCAATTAGCTTGGGTAGCAATTGTCTGCGCGGAGATCGTCTACGTAAGAATAGACTATTCTCGGATCATCCGAGCTTAAATTATCCGGGCAAGAACCATACAAGTAGAACTGAAACAACGGAAACACCAGGCGGAAACCGTAATCTGCTTACAGAAAATAATAGCCAGGCTGAGGATCTTCAAAGAAAGCGGCAAAATTGGGATAACGTTCTATACTAGACTATATGGCACCTGGCCCGTTGCATTTGTTTTAAATAACTATTTACCCCTTGTTAATTATAACCACTTAACAACTATTTATTTGTTGATATATCCGTTAGAAATTATTGTAGTGTTGCCTTTGAAAAATTAACTTCACTCCACTTTTTGATAGATGATTTCCATCCACTTTTGTATTCAATAATTATTTCTCTGAAGATGTCAACAGCAAAGCTTGACGAAGCGTTAGATTAAACAAGAATTGTCCTAATTACCCCTCATCCTTTGTAGATTATCAGCCTGGTTGTTATTTTCATAAGTAGCACCATCCTTTATGAGCAAACTTGTGTCTTCGTAAAATGGTTCGCTTGTTCGTTTACCTCGTCGTCGTGATGCTCAGTTCCTACCGGTCATTCGGTTATCTCAAGATGTACAGTACAGTACTTTACCACAAGAAAACCCCACCACTTGCTCCCTTTACAGCTTGTCTGCCGTCTGCCAACATATGGCAAGCCAGGATAATTTCTCAGCTTAGCTAGCCAGAGTAGCAGACAAAATAACGTACAATTACTACTAACCATTTACGATCTGTGGGGTCACTAACATTCCAGCTTCTTACCAAAAGTAATGTAGACATTGATTACTGAAGATAAAAAATATTTGCATATCAAGTAATACTTACGTGTGCCAATCCTATCTTCAAAATTTTAGCAAGCAAATATCTTCTGTTAAATCCAGATAAGTAATACATAATTCCAGCTCCTACACGCATAGCCTAAAACAGGAATAGTTTCGCAACTGATCAATACAGGCCATATAAAAGCACATTGTAAATAGAAACATATTATGCTGAATTATAGATACAATGGCGACCATGAAATATTAATGGAGAAGCCCTTTAAAGCAATTTTTGCGTATTTTCCTCCAGAGTGCCTTTCGCAATAGCATGCAACAATACGCCAATTCTGATCAATGGCATAAGTTTTTGAGTAACACGCCCCGGGACGTGTCCATAAATGCTGCCATCTGTTCGCACGAAATTTATTAAATTTCTACCTCCACGTCGGTTCCTGCAAACGATCAAATGCATTACCAACGTTTGCACAAGACTCAACCCCCCTTACCAGACGATGTCAGCGATGTAACAACAGATATAGTTAATATCTTTTCAGTTGGTTAGATAGGTAAATTATTTGTAGCAGTTGTTCAAAGTGAAGTTATAAAGCCGAGGATTTGTCTTTACTGTCAGATGTTTAGCTTCTCTCCTCCATACTACCAATGCCGAAGAAATTTTACGCCAACGAGTTCCGCTCCTAATTATAGGGCAAGCCACCAGAAAATAACGCTATTTGGATCGCCCCGGGTTGACAAGTCAACTCTGTAAGTTTGCTACGTTTGTGATCTTATTCATTAAAAATAACATAAATTTAAGAGGATCAGTTCTTTTCTTAAACTATACTTGTTTAAACCAAATACTTTTTATGATAAAATGGAACCCTCCTGATGTAAATGATGTAATGGATACGAACGCTAAGGGGCATTTCATCTGATATCTCCCCTATACAGGTCTATCTATCTCTTTCCAAAGACTGCGCAGTGTATTGTACACTAAATATAGACAAACGATTACAAAGTTACCAATTGTCGATATCTATCTATCTTTCGATATCTATCTATCTCCGAGACAATTTGGTGGAT
>JAAAKM020006971.1:135799844-135811112 GCA_010016025.2 Alatinidae sp. Z8VKAUB7J3 | reverse complement strand
CAGACGTCTTCTCTTTCCAAAGACTACATAGTGTACTGTACACTAAATATAGACGAACGATTACAAAGTTACCAATTGTCGATATCTATCTATCTTTCGATATCTATCTATCTCCGAGACAATTTGGTGGATGGTGTGTTACGGTCAGACGTCTTCTCTTTCCAAAGACTACATAGTGTACTGTACACTAAATATAGACGAACGATTACAAAGTTACCAATTTTCGATTAAAAAGTGTTTACATTTCCTCTGGGAGGTCTGTAAATGTTCCTTATGATAGTTTCACTTTCAATTAACATCAGTCTCATTGTCATCATTTCGAGATTTGCAATTTGAGAATTTGAGTTTTTACTTGAGTTAAAGAATGTGGCATTAACAGCGCTTGAACAAATGCTTTGGTAACCCTATTTTGGAATCTTGACAATGGGGCAAAGGTCTTCCGTGCTCAATTGATCATAACTAGTACATCCTCGTAGCCAGCCACGCCTATCAAGAGGGGGATAAGGAAATGTTAAAGGGGGGGGGGGATAATATAAGTAGTCAATGAAATGTGGAAATTAAATTGACTAGTTGTTATTGTTTAGGTGGAATGCACATGATGCACATGATAATGTAATAAAACATGGATATTAAAAGGCATTTACTGACAGAAAAAATTAAAACAAATTAACAAATTAAAAACAAAAAAGTATTTTGTCAATATTTTAACAGTGGGGACTGCGACATACTATATTGTATTTGGCATTTGATAGCTGCCCTGAAAATGGTGTTCAATGATCATTCTGCTTGAGAAAGAATGGAACGTATAAATAAACTTTGCTTAATCAATTAATCAGAATTGGTTGAAAAGCCAAACACCTGCCTCCAGTTGCCTCAAAGCAGCGGAAGTATGAGGCTAAAGGGAGACAGGCCGAACAAGCTTTTTGATCATAGACCAGACACAATCATATGTAGATACAAACCTATAGCAAGCAAGATGCTTAAAACAAGATTACATTATGCTTTGGTTGTACCTATGGCTAATTATACATGTGAAACGTGGGCCTTGAAAAAAGAGGAAATGCAAAAATTATCTGTTTTTGAAATAATTATCTAAGAAAAATGATGGAGAAGACTGTCAAGGACTGAGTACAAATCGAAACTTTGAGATTAACCCTCGGTATGAAAACAAATATTTTGAATATGATCAAACACAAGATTAAATTAGTTTGGCAATGTTGTGAAAAGGGAGAAACAGAGCTTTGTGTATAGATCAAACAAAGGAAATTTTCCTTGCAAACGTCCCCGTGATAGACCAGCGAGAAGTTGGGCAAACCTAATTCATGAGAAAACAGGTACCCAACTGCTGACATTGGACAGGATTGCTCAAGGATCCCTGAGGGATTACACTCATAAGTCAAGTAAGTAAAGTTATAGCAAGCACAAATAGTCTGGGCATCCCCTCTTCCATTAGTTGGAGTGATGTCACTGCAACTGTTAACACACTGAATCAACAAGGGGATGGCTACCAGCTCTTTAGCTATTGTAAAAATAAGATATAAATTTATAAATTTATATAATTACCTTCATCAGCCAAGATTCATTGAAATGTTTGGCGTAAGGTGCCGATCTTCTATCCATCCAGCTGATCACATTGTGAAAAGGCTCTCCAGTTTCCCTAAAATATGTCAAAAGAGGAATATATAGTTAAAAAGACTAGAAAGCAACTAGAACTATATCAACAAGAGGGTCCCTTCATCTGCAGTTTACAACGTACTTGAGTCTTGATTTGGATGTATTGTTTACACCTCCAAATAACTACCTCCTCCCCTCAAGCATGCTTTTTATGTGGCATTACCATATAATGATTACAGCATATTACAAAAACCCCTTTAATATGTAACACTGTTTGCAAACCAGGACCACGGCAAAGCTTGGTGTCTACTTCTGGCAATGCTTTTCAGTGACAAGACAGTCAAAGGCTTATCTGGTGAAATAACGACTTATGATGTAATGACGTAGGTTTCAGATATGATTGTAAATTTATTAATTTAAGTTGAATTGTAACAGATAAAACAGCAATGCAGATCGCTAGTGTCAATCTAACCTAAATGCAAAGTAACAAGCAGAGATGATGTTTTACAAAAATGATACTCATTCATGTATTAAGATTTTTTATAAGACAAAAACAAATAAAAAGTTCTTCATAGGAGGATGTATATACAACACCCATACAAGTTTTCCTTATTGTCAGTGATAAATGGGATTGTATCCTGAGAAAAGCTTTAAATAAATGGAGGTTTTAAATTTTACTTGTATTTAGCTACATCTGTAACTTGTCATGCAACTAAAAATAAACACATACAAATATCTACAATCCAAATTAAAATGCTCCTTAAGAAATGAGGGATCAGTTAGAGTCTAGGGTTATCAATTGCTATTGTCTCTGTTAAAATATCAAATGAAGTGAGTTGAAAAAATATCATATTCTGTCAATTGGGAATACTAATCAGTGATCTTAACTCCATTAATGAGAACTTCAAATGTTTTCTCGTTTCTTTCAAGTTGATCTGATTATGTAAAAGAAGCTTTTAAATAGATGACGACCAAAATAACGTGCTTGTACTGTAGTGCATTTGCTTTTTATTGTGTTTTGAAGCAAGTTGTCGATGAAGGGATTCAAGTGAGACCAAAAGAGAAAAGTATAGTTACTGGAAACAGATATGCGTTGTTGAGTTTGCTGCTGCTTTTGTGATGAGTTAAAGCTACGAAATGTAATCTCCATCCCCTGGAGGGTAATGATTACAAAGTTTGACTTGATATACGGTTTTTGTTGTGGCAAATAGCAAAAGAAACACTGGTATTTTGAACATTTTGAAAAGGTTTTCATCTGCAGTCCGTGTCACCCAACACCTGTCAAAAAGCAATTATCGCAAATCCGTCTGCTCATTAGAAGTAAACAATACAGCCGTTACAGACCTCCAGCGCTATCCAAATTAATCCACCCCTTACAGACTTCCAAACATAACAATATTACATATTTTATCATGTTTTCTATTTACTTCCTTGTTTCCAATATACAATCTTGATAAAGCGAGTTTCCGTTAATAACAATATAGTTCATGTAAACGATAATAAAACAAGCGCTCAGTTCAAAGTGTCTGAATTTGTTACCATTAGCACAAAGCTACAATTACGATTAGAAAGTGGTATCGAGTTACCAATCTTACCACATATGTTAATTAAAAAGCATTCCCAAATTAATTTCTTGCAATTTGATAAAATTCCTACGTATCATAAATATGGGCACAACATTCTAAAGTTGAGTTTATTAAGCTCTGTTTAACTTTCTGGAGAGTCAACGTTTCTTAACTTCTCTGCTGTCTCTCTAATGAAATGTAGATCATTGCGCTCTCTGTGAAATTAGAATCAAAATATGTTCATCAAAATTACAGCTGTTTTATAACAGTATTCTAATATATATGAATACGAAATTATATATTTATAGTCCTTTACATTCTTTTGTTCAGAGGGGCATTGGGTACGTTTTATTAGAGTAGAAATAAGTCAATAAGACTGGGTCCTTCTTAAAAATACTTGGGACCGTCTTGTTGGGATTAGTAAGACATAATAGCGAGAGCTTCTCCTTGAAAGTCGTAAAACAAATGCCTTTCAATCATTTGCAAATATATTAGATATACCTCGTCCACTGTTTATTGTGGAAAATCGGAGGGCGAAGTTTCATTATTAAAACATCTTTTTGAGTGCGGGAGCTTGTGGGAAGAAGAGGGTTGGACGTAAGGAAGACACAACAAGAAAGGATGCTATCGAAATAAAGATAGAAGAAGACATTCATGGGTACGTACTTGAGGCAGTTCAGATGTGCTTCTTTATTTCAAGGGTCAAAGTAAATTTACTTTCCTCATTTAAAAGAGGATAAAATACAAGGTGATCGATCGAAGTCCAATGCTATGTTCTCTTTTCCCTAATAATCCTCAGATTTGTAAAACTTGACCACTTTTCTTAGCTGGCTGGTTCTAAATATTTGCGCGCGCTTTAACATATCACGTGAATGCTCTGCTGTCAACACATAATCATTCAAAGATGTTACCAACCTTTCATAGTGTGTCAAAAGCTATATACATATACTTATACTTTTAACATATACATATACATATACTTTTATGTGTGACAGGCAGTACTTCTTTTTGGGCATCAGGCAGCAGCTTTTGGGTAGAATAAACAACACGCGGTTGTATCATGGGGAAAATGTAGGTCACGGTCTGTTTTCTTCATTTGTCAAAACTAAAGGAAACATTCCCAATCCACGGTCAGAAAAAAGCTTGGCAATTTGATTAGAAATAACAATGTTGATAACACTTTCTGGGTGGCCGTTTTCTAGAAAAATTGTTTTAAGGTTGGCTTATTCCTCATTGACATTAATTTTTGAGCAAATGATAACAGCGCGGTAAACTATGTAGCAATGAAATTGATTTTGTTAATTTAAAAGCAAAACGAATCGCAGTGTGTGTATGGTAACGTAAATCAGGGTTTTCTATAAACATTAGTAAGAAAACTGGACCTCTCCTTTTGAACACGTACGTCTAGAAAAGGTAAAAATTTCTTCAGTTCTTTTTTATACATAAACCAAAGAGCGGGATGCAAGTCAATAATTTCTGTGAGAATTTACTCACATTACTACTCGTATTGAAAAACAGAAAAGGTATCATCAACGTGACGAAAATAGGGAAATGGACGATTAGTTCTATCGAAAAGTATGTTTTTATGGAAACGGACGAAAACATTAGCTGAAGTTGGTCAGATCGGCCAGCCCGTAGTAAATCTGACAACCTGCCTAAACATTGCGTCATTGAAACAGAGTTCCATCGACTTAGTAACTGAGTTTATCAATTCAATAAACACGTCCTTGGGAATGGGAGGGCTTTGAACGTCTCTACTGTACAACGTATTTGCACATATTTCAATGGTTTAAGACAAATGAATATTGGCAAATAGGCTGCTGATGTCAAACTAGCACACGAACACACTGTTCCTGATCGATCCTTAGATTTTGCATAGTTTTGGGAAACGTAAACGAATATTTGATGCAGCTTCCCGAAAAATGTTTCTGTACAGGCTCTAAAATTTAAAAAAACCACGTGGCTAGTTCGTGCTGTGAGGAGCAATCATTGACAAAATTGGCCGTAGTGGTGCACTTTCTTAATGTATTTTGGGTAACCCATACATGCGATGTGGTTGAGAGCCTTTAGGTCTAATTCGATCAAAAGTTTCACGTTGTGAAGTTTTCTACCATATCAATTAAACGTTCACACAACTTACCCTCGGTTTTTTTTCCTTATTGTAGTGCTTGGAAACCTCACCAATTTTTGTATAAACTTGGTAACGTCACCTAAAATGTTGTCAATTTTGGCAAGATAATCGGCCTTATTTAACCCTACCTTACCTGACAGGGGACGGATTTCGCTTTGGTAATTCATAAAATTTCAATAAAAACATTAAAAAAAACAAAGTAGAACAATGTATCGAGCCATATTTCCAGCTTCCCTCAGCCCAGAAAGTTGTAACTCGGTGTACAAATCGGTAAATACATAGAGTCCCCCCTCGAGTATACAGTTCCTCAATTTCGCCGGGTAAGGTAGGGTTACGATAGCCCCAACTGACCCTTTATCAGGTTTTGTAATGAGAATGTCAACGTTGTTTCGAAACGATTCTATGGCCTGTCAATGTTGTCTGTGCATATAGAAATCAAGAAGATCGTAAGAGGAACCATCATAAGCATGTATTAAATCACTCAGTCTGGGTTTTACTGAGATTTTTGGTCTATTTTTAGATAATTGATGAAAAAGAATTTCAAATTTAGCAAAATCCTCTTCTCCCTTAATGTTGTTGTTAGGAATACGAAATTTAAGGCCAAGACCAAGAACAAAATTTTCAGTGTCAATGATAGAATAATCGGGGAGATTAACAATGTGTTTGGCGGAGTCACTTAAAGAGTTTCCGAAACGTTTCTTCATAAGTAAATTTATGTTTCGATCGTGGCTAATTTAGTTTAGTGCAACATTTAATCATCAACTTTAGCAATATAGCGGCATAAATATAAATATAAATATAAATATAAAGGGAAATTAAGAATTTTAACCCATTGCCTTCTATAAAACGTGAGTAACTGAGCCTCCGATTGTTTAATTTCATAGTTAGGAAACGCACATTCCATGGTTGGACTGTGTCTGGTACGAGATATTTCTATGTGACTTTTGATAAAGATAGCAACGACACGTTTCACAATGCATAGTCCGTAGCAATAAATAAAAAGTTTTAGGCTCTCACCTTACCTCTTAGCTTAACTCTTAGCTTAATAACTTCGTTAAGATCTACAATCTGTTCAAATGCTTGAAAAGTTGGTTAGTGGTACAAAATTTGAATATTGCGTTGAGTAACGGATTCATTCTGCTAAACGTTTTTGCCATACGCTGATCACAGCAATCGTATGAAGTGAAGTAAGAAAGCTTTTACAATGAATTTATAGCAATCAATAAGACCAAAAAACATTAAACTTCATACCGCCGTGCAATCAGCCAACCACTATGCTGGCTTCAAGTTTGCTTTGAAAAAAGTGATTCCATAATGAAGAGACATTTTAATTACGATATTGTAGGAACACTTTGTTCTTAAACATGAGTTATTTTGATCTATGTGATTCATACGTTCAGATTAAAATGCAATTTTCTACTCATCTTGTTCACTTGGTTTCCTTCGATTTATTTGTCGCTATATTTGTATGAAAGACAACCATTCTAAAGGAAAAATACTAATTTTAACGGATTCTTTAGAATGATGCATATTTGTAACGGCAAGGGCAAAGGCAAAGCAAGGTTCTTCAATTTGTGAATCGTTGATCTTATTTTGCTGCTTAAAATGCGTAAGTTCCACCATAGCAATGAAATATTTTAGTACCTACATCTCATTTGGTACCTTTTCCTTCCTGCCTCCTCCCATCACGTGTATACGTTCATATGTAGCTGATCATATCATAAGTCGCCGTATGGGTCCTTTTCAGATTAATACGGAGGAAACTCATTTCTTGTGATCACGGCCAAAAGCCAATGTCTATCAATGAACATCCTCCAAGAAGATAATCAGAGAAGAGGAAGTATAAAAGGAATCTAAGTGGTCTGTTGCTGTCAGAACAGTCAAGAGATCTACAGATTATGTTGTTTTGTGACCGTATCTTCAAATTTAAAATACTTCAATCAATTGAAATTTTATTTTGGAAATTCATTGTGATTCATTATTGCAGACAAAATTTGCTCTCTTTACTCACCCAGCTTGATTCTCGTACATACGGCCCTATTTTATAAACAATATTTTTATATTCCAATTTGAAATTATCGCTGTGATAATTTATAGTACTCTCTTTAATTCTGCAATATTTGTTAATGATTGTCAACATTGTGCTCAAATGTTGATAAGGGCGCACGTCAGCGCCTGGAGATCTACGAACTATAAGACAAGAACAACAAACTTGCAAACCGAACGAGCTCGGTAATAGCCTACATATATTCATACGACATCTCTGCTTTATGCATTAACCTACAAAATAGACATTTAAGAAGTTCAAGGACATAACAGGGAAAAAATAGGTGTGATATATCTAAGACTCCATACCAATTCACATATTACTGCTTTATAGACGTTTAATTAGACAGAATCATAATAATCCGTCTAGTTGAGGAATTTCATTTACAAATTTCTCGGTAAAATTCTTTACAAATTGATACATGTTCATTGCTTGATAGGCACACAATCACATATTTAGATATAAAGTCGCATTTAAATCTATTGCTAAGTAGTAAACATTTCTTGTATCAACTAATAGTGTAGCTCTGTGTACCGATTCTGAGAAAAGTCTTACTTTATTATAAATTAACTCTCAGTTAGAATGACTTGTTGGTTGCATTTAAGATACCTAAGTTTCATTACCTCTTTGTTTTAAAGTCAGATAGTCCTCTTTACTTGACTCAGTCAGTATAACCAGCGTAGTCATAACCCCACTACTAATCTCTTTTTTGTGGTACACTAGAGTTATAAGTAAAGTATAGAATTAATTGAAGCTCTTGTTAGTAATCCAAATATAAATAACACTTTCCAAATCATATAAGCGCCCTCCTTATACTTTTTTACTCTGGTGGAATAGCGTACTAAAAGAAATGGGTGATATAAGGGGTCTAAAAAATAATCTAGTAATTTGGGATAAAGTTTATGACTGTACAAATTTTTGCTTGTCCGTCTATTGTCCATCTAAATATGAGAGCGACAAAGCTCGCAGTCCCAAATATGTGATTCCAAGCAACAGACAAAAACCTAGACTCACAAAATTCTTGAAGCTTAATTGGTATACAAATACAATATCAGCTGCTACTTTACAAGTAAACAAAATTATAAATATTAAAATTTATTTTCTCTATGTTTATCGAAACTTGCTAAAGCTCAAAGGATATAAAGGGTCATGACTAGGGCTGTCCATCAAATCAATTGAATATCAAATGAATGGCCGCGAAAGCGTGGGTCACGGGTTCGATCCCCGGTGGTGACATACTTTTCTATTTCTCTAGTGTTCTATTCAAGAAAGGAGATTAATAAGTTCCTTAAATTAGTTGTTGTCGGCGATTCCGCATTCAGAAATACGATACGGTACTACTGGGATGTGCTCCTGCGCTCAAATCGTTAAGTAAATAGGTTTATGAAAGGCAGTTGACGCGTTTGCCTCTATTATTTCATCTCTAATCTGCTCTAGCGTCGAGTTTTATCATTTATAAAAATGAAATGCCTTAGCCAATGGCGCACAACACTCGCAGCTGTGAAGAATAACCAATTCAGCATTTCTTGAATCATGAGCACAATAGTCACAGTGGTATTAGAACCCACTAACTTTGATCCAGATGCCACCATCCCTGAAGATCCAAAATGTTATATTGTAAAGACATTACTATGAACCTTCCAAAATTGTTGCATATATACCTTCTCATCCAGACTGTACTGAAATATTGCCTTTATTAAACATAGCTGGAAGGAATTTACAATACTCTCAATACTTCCATGAGCTGCTGATCACGTGGGTCTAAAGCATTAGAAAGTATACACAATAACCAGCAAACAGTAAACATGAATAAACGTGATGACTACACATGACTTTATTCTAAATTTAGGCCTAGCTCATCCACCTATCGCACAGCCACACAAGTTATCAGACAAAAGAACCATGCAAAGACATTATAAAGAACAGAAAAGTCATTATTTTTAAAGGGGAAAGATGTCCTTACATCTCCAGCATACCAATGTAGATACAAGGCATGTTTTCCTTACCAGTTGAAATCTAGGAAATGGAGATTTTCCAAATTAGGTCATGCCCTTTTTGACTTCAAAAAATAAATCGATCCTCCTTCAATTACTCATGCAACTGGAATATTCAAGTTACGGCAAAACATGCAATTCTAGTTATAAATATTTTTGGTTTGACATATCGGAACAAGTAAGTAAGGGTCGATCTTTGGAAGCAAAACGTAGCCGCCCACTTTACAGCACCGAGTGCACCATTAATAAGACCACTGATATGTTAAGCAGAACCGTTTTCAAGAAATTGAGATCAAAACCGGTAAATCTTGTTAAAGGAATACGTATAAACACATACAGCTGATATTATTCCAGCTAGTTTTCCAGTATGGTTGCCCCAAGCAATCATTTGAGTTGCTGTCTTCAGTAGCTTTTAGCAAACCATATACAATATACAAGGAATGCGAATGGTTTCCGTGATATGAGACACGGATTAGTAGGAGCAGATGAGGAAAAATTATGTAGGAGGTGACGATTGCCTGTAGCACGATTTGAATGTCTGGTAAGTTATTTTCTCTTACGAATAAACAATACTATAATCAAATAATATGTTGTGTGGTGACCTTAACTCACCATCTGTAAAATAAATCGTCGTAAAAGATTTGCGGAGTCTGCAAAGGATGATAATGTGTCAGGGTATTCGTAACATACGAGTGACTGAATAATCAAAAGCCCGCTTTGCTATTCTACCGTGCAACATTTTGAGCGATCATTTAAAATTGCAAATGAAAGTCGCAAAAGGCATAGTTGTTGATAGATACAAATAGTGATGGTCATGGTGATTATCATGATGACGATGATGACGATGATTACGATGATGATGATGATGATGATAATGATTGTGTTTTATCGTGTGATCTATGCTATCAATACCGAATGTGGCAGGGAATGTCTGTGCACTTCAACTACACAAATTCTCATGCAATAGGGGTTCAAGCCTTGCAGGTTTGATATACTAGTTAGTGTATATTGACAAACAAAGTTGTGGTTATTACTTGGATGGGTAGTTCTTTGAAAGTGGATAATCAGTTCTAGTAAGTAGAGCATCACAGTGATGTAGGCTTTGGTGGTGTTCATTTATGACAAAAATAATCAGCATCGGCTGACGGTGAGCTATTGAATTAATGTCTATGGTAACAAATCAGTACTCCACTGAGATTGTTCTAAATTTCCAATAAGTATTTTTGCAGAATAATACTTCTTATCTCTTTACAAAAAGCTCCCTGAATAAAACAATGTTTAAGCAAATATAAAAGCATGAAGTAGGTTTGTAAAGCATTACTTCCCTAAATACTTAATAGGGATATTAGTAATCCTTTACTTAATATGAAATAAAAAATAAACATCACTATCAAATACGAGCTTCAGAGTAAAAATAACATGTTTTAAGAAGTGTCCATACATTTTTCTTATACTGATTCAGACAAGTACTATGAAAATGGTGGCCCAATTTCAGGAGAAACCATTAGAGGTGCGTCAAGCCTGCTACAGTTTCGAAGAGTGGAATGCACAGTCTGATTCCTTGTAGTTTACACACACCTTGCCTTTCCTTTCCTAGAAAGAAGTAGAGGATGCTTATACTTTGCAGTACGTTGTGATCATGCTCCCATGGAGTTGTTATTACGAATGCAGGCACTGTCACATGGGAATTCACAGAAGTATACGCTATGGTAGAAGTGGAACAAGCCAACAAAGAGTAGATAGAACACATTATATCAGGCAATTTCTAAGCGGGAACGACTGGTGGGCCCCGATCGGAATATTATTATATATAACAGTAAATATTAAGAAAATATTGGCTGTGCCTTCAGGTTCTTTTTTGCTTTATCTAAACTGGTCGAAGATTTGAGAGAAACAATTGCTTTGGTCGTCTAACGT
>JAAAKM020006971.1:135775330-135791627 GCA_010016025.2 Alatinidae sp. Z8VKAUB7J3 | reverse complement strand
CAAGCGTGTTTCTTTTAAATATAAAATAGAGCGGGCTACGACGATTGTTGCTCCTTGAACATAGATTTACTTTGCTGTCTAGGTATTTTCTAAAGTCAGAGTTCATCTCTAGTATATTCAGTGCAGTCCGACATCATTACATCTTTAAAAACTACTAAAAAGAGGAGAATTGACACTTTTAAGTTTCCTATTGGACAAAATTCCCATTCTAAAGCTGCTTAAAGTTTCTCACACTTTGAGTTTATATATGATAAAGCAGTTGCTTAAAAAATGCTCGTCACTAGTGGAGCTTCATCTGGTAGGTACCTAGATTTCGTTACTTGGTTAGATAGTGGTTACTTTAAGCGCAGATAATTTTTGAATAAACGTTTTGGAATTGACAAAATGATGGAAAGTAGCGATAAAAAATTTCTTGAATGAGGAAGTGGACAAGATTTTACTACAATCATTTTCATGAATTTCATAATTAGAGTTGAGAAAGATCAAAATAGTCTACGAATAAACTTGGTAATCACAACGTCAGACATCACAACGTCAGACACATCACCAGCAGGCAAATGAATATATGAACAAATTCGAATTTTCTAATATTGTTTATAATATTGTTTTCTAATAAAATTTGGTGTTTTAGTAAAAATTTAATACTAAATTTCCGCAAATTGCCACTTTATAAAGTTTCGTGATACAAGCTTTCCGGAATAATACCAAAATTTGCAAAATTCGCGAAAGTTTCCCGAAGCAAAGTATTTGGTAAATTGCACATATTATCATTAACAAAATCCAATCAGGGTCTATTGTACCAAATCTGCTCTTCGGTCATACCAAAAGAGCTTTTATATTTCCTAACATCCAATGAGATACATACCGACATATCTAACGTGTTATCGTCACTTTTAATGCCAGATTTAAAGATACGTTTAGCTTTCTTAACCTGTGAAGCCATAAATAAATTGCTATGCGACTTTTGGCAGTCTGTTATACTTTCTATCTCTACATATGATGAGACGTTAGTACCATATTACCCGGCGTCAAGTTGCATGCAACGATAAGCGGATTTCTCGTTTTTCAGGAATTTTAAAGCAATATTTTTGCCCCGGTTAGAACGGCATGAAACTGAAACCTGTTATAGTTGCATGCAACTATAAAAATTTAAAAGACTTTGAAAATAATGCTCACAGGTTGAATAAAGGTCACTAGCTTGCAAAACCTTCTTGCTCGATGTTTCCAGTGAGGCAGAATATAATTTTTGTTTATCAACTTTCGATAAAATTTCCATCAAATTGATAATTTAACTGTAATTCAGTTTCTAAGAATAGGCTAATAAAAAGCTATAACTAATATGCAGCAAGCCTCCTGGTAGTGAGCATGATATGGCTCTAGTTTCGGACACTTACTCTTCATGTCTTTGGTGGTCATTTGTAAAAGTCTTCCTCTCTTGGCATTAGGTTAGTAAGCATTGCTCATCACCTTTGCGATTTGAAGCCATCATCTGCAAGGGTCTGTTGCAGTCAACTATCAGACAACGATAATGATGTAATGACGCTTTGCCATTATTTCGGCATTTAGGTAACAGTTTCTCTTTCTATGGTGAGGAATGTTATCTGGATTTGTCTAAGATTGCTGTTGAAGATTGTTACCATGTGGTAAGTATTAGGCAAGTACTTCATCCTCATAGTCTACCAGCGCAGTAAGAAGATCATCCAGCAAAGACTGAAGCAGGTGGAAGGACCATATAACGGCAAAGGAGATTAGAAGCAGCAATGGTGGTAACGTACAGAGTGCATCCAGAAGACAGTTCCATGTTTGATACACGATAGCATCCGGTAAGTCACCAAGAGGACCACTCAGATTTCATCGACATAGTGACAAGCCTCCAAAGTAACAGCTAAATGAAAAACCAGACGAGTACCCATATGTGGAATCGGAAAAGATGTATTCAGAGAAGTATGGACAGAAGAGGAGCCACATAAGCATCCAGAAGAGTGCCCTGAGAAACATCCGGATTGTATCTTGACGAGCATCTAGAGGAACACTCCCGCAGGAAAACAGACGAAGAACTACACGAGCGTGCCCAAGAACGCACAGAGGAGTACGTGGTGGAACATTTGGCTGATCATGTGGTGGAATATTAAGCTTGATAGGAGAGTAAAGAGTGGTGAGTTATTTTTATGTTTTGAAATATCTGTATATGCATATTTGCTGCGAGTGAGTTATGTGCATAGTTGCCACTAGTATAGTAATAAAGTTTTGGCTGGAACAAGCGTCATATTTTGTGCTAAGGATAGGCAGTGTTAAATTAGGCAGTCTCTCAATCAAACGCCTCTGATGGTCAAAGAGATCGATATTGAATCTGTGAATCCTACAAGGCAATTGTTGAGATTGTTGGCCTCTAGCCAATATGCGCATAAAACCGGAGCTAGAACGGTCTTGGTTACGCGGTGGCAACGACACACGTAGCACAACACTTTCTGCAAGACGTTAAAAATATTTTTACAGGTTTCGAGTTATTACCTGTAAAAAGATTCCCACGACCAAACTGCTTCTAAATTAATTTGATCCATCAAAAATCTTAAACATATGTTGAGTGATATCTCCAAAAATATAAACATTTTTGCATGGGCCTTAAGAAAACGCTGTATTATCCATGTTGTTGCTACCACGTAACCAAGGTGGTTATGACCTAATAAGTGTTTCCGGTTTAGTAGCGTATGGAATTGTTTGCGGTTGAATTCACTTCCGGAGACATTTGACGGAAATTTCTACTTCCGGATATAATGTAGGGTACTGTTTAAAACGGTATTGGATATGCTTTGCTTACGTTTGTTGGACGTTCCGCGCCTCAGTGAGTACGTTGTGGTACTAGTGAAGCTTACAGAGGCAATACACCTCAAATTTATTAATTGTTCTTTTCGCTGCGCATGCGAAGTATCTTCGAGGAACGTCCGCAGCCATTTGTTGAAATGAGTAAGCTAGGGTTTGGATTAATTTGGCCTTAAAATTTTATTAATTACCTCATTGTTATTCGCCGATCTACCATTCGGGTCCATTTTTTAACAAGGGATAAGCCACAGCTGGCTAAATAATCGGGTTTTTTGGTACCTTGTCTGATATAATGCATTGATTGGCAGGCTGGAAGCGATTAAGCAACGGAATAGGCTCCTAGAAAGTACATACGAAGGTGCACATAGAAGATGCACAAGAATTGAACCGTTCTTGTTGTATTATTGACAATCTATTTACAGTACGGGTTCTTTAATAACACGATTGTCGAATACAAAACTGCTTTATAAACAGCTAAACGCAGCAGAGTGTTAAAACAACTCCAGAACTCAGGTTTTCATATAGTGAGCAGGGTGAAATTTGATCGTGCACTTAGTAGTATTTTGTAACTAACATGCGTTTGTTTGCTGTTGTTACTGAAGAATGAGAAAACTTGCCCCTCAAACTGTCATTTAAGCAACACCCGTCTTTTTTCAGCGTGAAAATTAAGCAACTCGAGTCCCAAACTGAAATTGCTTTAGAAAAGGAAATCATGTACTGTAATGTGCTAAATTTGATGAAGGGGTGAAAGAAAATGTGACAATTGGTAACATCAGAGTCAGTGAAGGCACTATTTTAGTGCCAAAATGTAACATAGTCTGGAAATGGGGAGATTTTGCTATGTTTGTTGTAAGCCCATTTTATCAATTTTTTTGTAAATAAAGTAGCGTAAAATATTTTCGACCAAGAATATTGAAACCATATTGCTATGGAATTTCACATCCTAAATTGTTATATCCAAACCAGGTGGTAATATGGTAAGAATGCAGTCACGAAGGATATCATCAGAAGATGCAAGAGGCATTCGGATCAAGTAATGGCGACGAGGGAAACAGAACAAGAACAAAGCACTGAAAAAAGGAAATGGCGACGAGGACCATGAACAAGCGACGAAGAAGGGTGGAACAAATAATTGCAAGAACGAGCACAGAATGAGAAATATAGACAAGAGACATGGATAAGAAAATGGAAATGATAATGTGGAATTGAACTAGAAAACATTGCCTGCGGAAAGCACGTCTAGTCGGTACTCCTTTTGTAAAATTGTTCGTCCCTTTTTGTAAAATTTTTGCCATTTTTGACTTAAAATTTTATTGGTGTTATCGATTAAGCATTCCAAAGAATACAGTTGTAGGTGCTGGAAACTACATTCTGGCCCTGCCCAGGTATCCCCTTATTTCTTTCCCCATCCCCTCTTTCCCTTGCCTGATCCTATTGTCGTGTCTTTGCAATTGTCATCTAATGAAATTGTTAAGCGCGCTGCGTCGTGTTTTTTACGTTTCTGTTGCCTTGTTTGCAACATTTTTTATCTTCTCTTCTTTTACATCTTTTCCCCCCTTTCTCTTCTTCTTTTCGATCTTGTTACGTTACAACCAGTTGCTTATACGAACGCCTCTTCGGGTGCAATGTTCTTCTATTCGTTCACATCTTGCCACTACATGGTTAATGACATCTTGGCGTGTTCTGTGTTAATCGAGGTGTACAGTTCTATAGTGAAATTTAGCTCACATGCGAACATTTCAAGAGAAAGCATAAACTGTGGATAAGTTATCCAAGTGCCATCTTAATCATATTATAAAGGCATATTTTGAGTTGCAGTTCTTATGCTTAGGGTACTTAGCTGCCCAGGTGCCTGTAAACAACACTTCAGATGGGAGACGTGGTCCCTTTGAAACTTTGTGAATGAGCAACAATACGTTAACAGGGACTAGTCTTTTCTTCGCAGAACAAACTGTCGTACAGTAAAGTGTACTAAAAGCGTTTAAAAGCATAAATAGCCGTTAGTGTCCAGTATCTTTGTATCTCTAGCGATTGTTAGCGAAGACTCTCCCGGACCTCGAAATGGTTGTAACAGTATGTAATGCGCTTGCACAGCGTCCTGTTATCAAATAACTACCATGGTCTCTCTTGATCACCTTTGAACCGTAGTAGATGCAACAAAATTACACTGCTCAATAAATAGCTGTAACCATCTTTAATGTACATCGTTGGACGTTGCTCAGTATCTTTTATTCACGTAACAGCAATCTTTTCTGCGCATGCTTGAATATCTTCTATTCAAATAATACATCAATCAGTAATACGGCGGTGCTCAATGTGTCATGTTCAAATAAAAGCGCTAATCTCTTCTGCGCATGCCTCAGTATCTTCTTCTATTTAAATAATTAACCAATCAGCCATGAAGCACTGCTCAATATTTCATGCTCAAATAAAAACACTATAATCTCTTCTGTGCATGCTTAAAAGTCTTCTTTTCAAATAACACATCAGCAATGAAGCACTGCCCAATATGTCGTGCTCAAATAAAGCACTAATCTCTTCTGCGCATGCTTGAATATCTTTGCTTCGTACAAAGCAGTAATCAGTAATGCAGACCGCTATATTGTGTCCTAATGCAAGCAGCTCTCTATATTTGATGTAATATAATTGCATCGGTTAATATGTCAATTCGAAATATCTCTGTAGCGCAAAGGTTCATCTATCTGCTGTAAATAAATAATAGTGTCCTGATGTGGTTTCTACGAAACGCTCGTATATGAAAGCAGCTCTCGTCAATACCAATATTCAATATCGTGCAAAAGTCTCCTACAAATAGTAGAATCGGGGAACCTGTGGCAAGGGTTCACAAAGCATGATACAATAAAGTACTGGAATAAGAACTATCGGGGAGACTAGTGTAAAACACCGGAATTAAAAATATGTCGTATCCAAACAACTTGATAAATCACTAACAGGCCTGTTCATGTGCATGCTGCAAATACTAATGCGCATGCTCTAACCCATCTCCAGTATTTTCATCAGTAGTAAAAAGAATATATTCTTATAGCATACTTCAGGGCGTTCTTCCGTAGGAGTTACGAAATGAAGAACTGTTGCAGGGAAGCAGGGACTTTGTGGAGTATCTCACCATGGACTGTATCATCGTGACCAAGAACGAAGAAGTATACGAACATTAGTTGACGGTTTGGTTAGTAGTTACAAGATGTTTAGAAGGCAGTATGCACGGTGGATAGAGGATGGGTCATATGTCACAAAGAATAACTGCATCGGATGTAAGGGCATTGCCTCAATCTGTTTCTGAGTGCTGTAAGCTCTTCCGGAAAAGTAGGGAGCGTAAAAGAACGACAGAACAGGGGCAGTCTCTTCCATGTTACGCGCAACCTACAAAAAAATGTATTGTTAAAACATGCTGCGTCTTTTAAACGCAAAAAATGTAAGACTGCTATAATACTTACGGCTCTCCCGCTCAAATCTTTACAATAAAACGAAAGATCTGATTAAGGGTACATTCACAAGTCGTACTATCTTTAGATTCTCCTCTAAGCAATGCAAAAATGACTCCTCTATTGTACTACTGTGCGAAATAAATCATGGGGAACCACTAGTCTCTCTCGTCTTTTCTAGTCTTCCCCGATGGGGTCCTCTTTTGCATTGGTACCTTAGTTTAAATCAATCTTTACCAACACCTTTCCTTTTTAGAAACCACCTTATAAAAGTTGACTTCCTTTCGCTGTAGATATTTTTAACGATCCTTCCTGAACAGAGGTCTGCAGAAAAATCGTTTATGTAAGGAACCGGAGATAGAAGCAGTGCAAGAACCCACCCCCTGTAGGAGGGCCCTCTTTGCCCTAAAAACTCAGCCTCCATCAAGCATATCCTACCAACGTATACACCCCCCCTCGAGGGCCAACACATTCTTACAGAACTATTGCAATCTGATGGTTTGAGATAATCTGATAAATACCCCCAACAAAGGATAGACCTCTCCTTGAAAACGCTTTTCCCAAGGGCCCCCCAAAATCTGAAACCCACCACTCCCATAGACCCACCCCATCTGCGAACTACTCATTCCTGTGACGCAACTCTTCCTGGGAACAACATCTCCAAGGACCCTCCCCTTCCAAGCATCCACCTTTTCCATAGACCCACCTTTCTAGGACCTTCCTCTTTTTGGAACCTCCTCTTCTTCCTCCTCCCACCCATCCCTACCAGGAAACCACCCCCTGCAGGGATACACCTCTCTATAGGAGCCTCTTGCTTTTTCTAGGGACCCCTCCCTATAAAGGACCCTCCCCGGGATCCCCCTGAGAGACCGTCCCCGATCAGGGGCCGCCCCCTGGTGGCCCACCCATGCCCATCCCTTTATTGTTACTATTCAATTTTTACATAAACCTCGCGCACCTACCGCGCGTTTCAAACACTTGGGTGTATGGGGGGGGTACTAGGGTACTAGGGTATAAAAAAGGGTGTAGGGGTGCGAAGCACCCCTACACCCTACTACATACCAGGGTATAGGGGGTGCTTCGCACCCCCTATACCCTGGTATATATCTTTCCTTTATATAGTTCCTGTGCATGTGCGCGCATGCGTGCGTGTGTACGTGTATGCGCATGCGTGTGTGTATGCGCACGCGCACTAGTCCTTTTTACAAAAAAATGCCACCAAAGTACTGAAAACGTTGAAAATCTGCAGCCATTCGACCTGGAGCAGTACCAGTCTGCGGCCTTTAGGACCCGGGGTAGTACTAAGTTGCAGTAATGGCATTGGAAACGGTTTGCATCCCTTGTCTAATTTTGAATCTAAAAAGAACCCTACGCTTATCTCAGAACACTAAGAAATAAGTTAGTTTCCCTTAAAATTTTTAATAATCTCATAGTTTCACATAGCAAAAGATTGCATAATTTCAAATAATGAAAAAACATTCTCTAAATCTTAAAGCAACGATAAGAAATTTCAAGTTTTCCTGACTAAACTCAAGTAATCCTTGGTACATTTTAGCATTATATCATAAATCCATAATCTGCATCCTTGACTAAATTTCATTTGTCCTAAATAATCCTAGTTAAGCTTCAGTAATCTACGGTAGTCCATGTACCATATCCCTAACTAAACTGAATTACTCCTAAGTAATCCTTGGCAAAGTTTAACTATCTAGAGCAAATCATATCAGGTTTTGTAAAAGCGTGCAAAAGAGGCAGAGAATATGTCACCACTGTGACTCGACACCGAGGTGATGTAATTTGCTAGTAATCTCTATTCCATGCAATCACTGATAGCCTTGGTCAACTCAGCAGTCTTTGAGTAGTTTTTACATAATTGCCCCTCAACGAAAAATCGTGATGGGCTTCCAACTTAATTTAAAGAGGTTTTCTCTTGCACTGGTGCATTATTTTCAACATTTTCAAAGCGTCAAACATGGGACTTCATTCCCGACAATTTGCGCGTGAGAGTCTTGAAAATGCCCATTGTAGATTCATTGCAAAAAAGGGCATGGAACGAAGTCCATAATGCAGCAGTACCGGTGACACGTCACGCCTGATTATGCAACATGCTCCATAGCGTAAATCACTCAATGATATCACGTGGTTGATAACGTATCACGTTCTATAATGTATCACGCTCGATAATGTATCACGCTCGATAATGTATCACGCTCAATTACGTATCACGCTCGATATCATATAACGCTCGATGACGTATCACGCTCGATGATGTAACACGCTCAATGGCATAGCACACTCGATGACGTAACACTCCTGATGATGCAACACGCTTGGTGACACAACATGCCCAATGACATATACGCCTGATGACATAATACATTTATTGACGTACCCCGTTTAATGACGTAATACATTTGATGATGTAATACACCCTATGATGCAAGACCCTCAATGACGTAATATATTTGATGACATAATGCAATCTATGATCCAATACCCTCGACGAAGTAATATATTCTGAGCTCCCATTTTTATGATATGCGATGCTCAATCATATACCCTGCTTCACTAGATATGCCCAATCAACGCCCTCGATGACGTAATTTATTTGGTCATGGAATGCAATCCATGATGCAATACTCTCCATGACGTAATATAATTTATTACACGATATATTTGACGACGTGCCCTGTTTCACTATGTAGCACACGGGATTATGAGACTCGCTCCCATATTCTTGACATGTCAATACAAACCAACCTGCAATTAACGCTATGGAAAAAAAAGCGGCATCTTAAAATTGAACAAGTTTGGATGGAAGGTATACTATAAACCTCAATAAATAACAAAGACACTTACTTGTTTCGCCTGGTTTATAAAGTGGTCGATCTGTTTGAATAAAAAGAGAGTCACTGTTCTTTTGTCCCGTGATTCGATAGTTAGACGTTTTGTTCGTGAAGGACCAAAATCCATTTTCATGACCACTGATTGATTTGGGAATCTCTCCATAGCCTTTTACGACCAGATAGCCCTGACGAAATACGCTGTTTGGCATCTGCAAGGAAGCAAAACATTGTACTTGCCTTTAAAACATGTTTATTGGTAAGTAGATCATATTTAATTACGAAATCATTGGTGAAATGCCATTGACTGGTTTCGTTGCACCCTCATCAGTACGGCTCGTGCAAAGACCAAACCTTCATGCATCATTTATGATAACCCGCAAACTCGAAAAACGTCTTTCAGTCCGAAAAAAATTACTAGGCAAAAACGTGGAGGAGTTGAGACCTGCAGCCCTCGGGGAGGCCTAGAAAGCAAGCATAATCATTTGGGGAAACCCTAATGGTACACAATTGAGAGGTAGGCAGCGTGGATGCCTTAGCTCAAGAGACGACCGAAATAATCAAAGCAAGCGAACTTCGCCTCGTATGTGACACCACTTGCAGGGACGGGGGAACAGGGGGCAAAGAGGGCCATGCCCCCCTAAAGAGTTGCCAAATCTCAATTGTTTCCGTGACCACTTTTCAATTTTATCAAAATTAAAATTGATTGCGACAGACATTTTGTCACATTCACAGCAACATATGCATATCGACACGAAACACTCCTTTCCACACAATAACCAAAGGCACCTTAATAGAATGTGAAAAGATAAATTTGAACCCAGCCTTCTTCCCCCCCCTCCCCCTCCCACCCCGGCGCTGCACCTTGAATGGGCAAATGACTTACCTTGAGCTTGATTTCTGTAAGCACACCTACAAAAATTAAAAAATAAAATTTAGTCGGTAACTTTCACTAAATCACAAAACCTTTCTCATCGGGATACAGATACATTTAGCCCCAGTAACAGCGAAAGCAAACCGGCACACAAGTGGCACTGTATACGAAATGTCAAATATTTTAATAAAGAGAAAACATGGTTCAGAAACAGCTAGTGTCTTGACAATTCAGCAAGCTACATGTTTACTTTTGAAGAACACTCAGACCCATTCACATTTAGTATTGCCTATTCAAAAACACAAACTGTATTTGCCTAGTTTCATCTTCAAATATGTACCCACATGAATTTGGAGCTTGGCCAAATGAGACGACTGTTTCTGTATATGTTTGAAACTCTGCTCCCTGGAAAGGCCTAGCAAACTAGAAGCTAGTGCGTACGGTCAACTCTTAGCATCGGCTGTACCTGCATGCTAACGATAAAGGTGAGAGGCCAAAATACCTTCATCACGCTCCATGAAAAAGGTATGCCTGCCATAGCCCACCTCATTTATGAAGGAACATCGGATGATTATATGGCATCCATTATCGAGAAGAGCGGATCTGAAAAGTAAGTTTTAAAATGAACACTAGGGACATAGAAAACATGTCACCACCGGGGGTCGAACCCGTAATCCACGCTTTCACGGCGTGCGCTCTACCAACTCAGCTGTCCACCGGTGGAACATTGGGAGCTAACATGGCGACTGGAGAAATACGAGTGTGTTAACATCCGAGGTCACCTAGCTCAGTTGATAGAGCATGGGTTCGATCCCCGGTGGTGACATATTTTCTATTTCTCTAGTGTTCTTTTCAAAACTTATATGGTATGTGTTTCCTTTTTGCAGCATTTGGGGCTGTACATTTGCGACGTCGACAAAACTGCTCGTTTCCAGACCTCATCCCTATTCCCTAAATACTGGTCATTTGTTTACAAACAATCAAACACGAAGCTCTCGCCATGCCTAGTCGACGTCATAAATATTTGGCTGATTACTTACCTGGCGACAAATTGCGCAACTTTTGATCGGCAATCAACTCCCCTTTTGAGGAACGGTAAGATTTCTTGTAAAATTCCACAGTGACATCAACTGGAAACTTAACGTTATGGGTCATCACCATGATGTTTTCTTCTGCTCCTGATCTGAAAATATGCGGGGCGTACACGAGATAGTGCCTAAAATCAGAGAGGGCACGAATACAGGATTACGACGATCAAAAGAACAGTGTGACCACCACCACACGATGTCCAGTAAACTAAAAGGCACTGAACATGGAACAAGAAGCCACGCAGCCAATGTTAGACATTTGGAGGCGCTATCCAGAATTTGGTGGGTTAATTCAACTGGGGCGTTTAGCATTGTAACTGTATGAATAAAACCTACACACGTTTGACTTTTGACATAAAATTGTAAACCATTCGTTTATTTGCGGGGCCTACCCTTCAATAGTCACCCACCAAATTTACGGATACGTGTCACCGATGTCGAGGCTATGGCACATAGGGGGGAGGGGAAGGGGGAGGGTAGCCACATCAAATTTTCTAATTTACAAACTCTCTGGAAAGTTATAGACAATTAAAAACATTATTTTAACCCAAGGTCTCCCCTAGCTGCCGATGGTCCCGACAATGAAACTTAATAATGTAATTTATTCAGTATCACCTAGCTGTCGTAATATATCGAAGGGCGTCAATTACTGTCAGGAGGTTGGGACACGAGTAGGCGGCCGGGGGTCTTGGTGTTCCCACCATAAGATATTGAAAAACCAATGGTTTTCCTTTGCATTTGGGCGTATTCTTGCCAATGTCGACAAAAATCAAGATTTTACGTGAACATTCTTAAAGGCAAAGTGACGTTAAGATCGGATCCACCCCTTGCTCAGATGGGGGAGAAAAGCTGAATGCCCCGTAAAACTAAAAATGTAAAAGGTACCAATTCCACCTGTCCCACCAAGGACAGGACCTTCACTCATGAATATAACCCTCGTAAAAATTAAGCCGCAGACAGTGTAAGAAATTTAGACGGGATTGAACTTTAGGGTTCGACCTTGCAACGGTCTAGAAAAGCCTGCTGATGTATGGATCTTGACATGGAATTTGGTTTTATTAAGTTGAATGAAGTAGGGTCACGGTAAATTTGGCGGGCATATCCCCCTACAACCTCGTGGCTGCAGACCTAGTAATACTGCTACACGCAGAGAGGTGAACAATGGTGAACTTTCCTGCAACTGAAAACTTAAATGTCAAAACGTTTCTCAAAAGCTGTGAAATGAGTTGATATAGATAACCTTACTGCCATGTAATGAGGGAACCCTGAAGTTACCCAGTTCAACTCATTTGAGATTGAAAACAAATCAAGAAACGCTTTCTACTATCAACCACTCATTCTGTCAAATTGTTCACTAACTTTCACCAGATAATAGAATGGAAGTCTTTCTTACCAATCACAATGGAGTAGCTTTTCGCTCGTGTCTTGGCAGTCCTCCGCTTTGTACACCCGGACATCTTCACCAAATGCAACACTACGAAAGATAAAAGATATATAATGAACACATTACCATGTTCCGATAGGGCCTTTCTCAAGAGGGTACATATACCCCTTTGGAATACAAGGAATCAAATTAGGGGGTACAAAATATGACTTCATCTAGTATAGGCCTACTAATTACACTCAAAAAAATAATAAATAATTGCATAGAGAAGAGAGAATTTGAAATGCCAATTTATAAAAGACACTAAAGAAATAGAAAACCGTCACACCGGGGATTGAACCCACGACCAAGCCTTCGCGGCGTACGCTCTATCAACTTAGCTGGGTGACCTCCGATGTTAACACACTTTTATTTCTCTGGTCGCCACATAAGCTCCTAATCGTCCACCGGAGGACATCGACATCCAGCTCTACGCAATTGGAGACCAGCTACTCTGTGCCATGTGACTTGACCAAGGAAGAACTGCCCTCCGGCCCATCATCAATCCAAAGCCCATTAAGGTTAGAAAGTATCGTCAAGAAGAGAGGAATTGAAATCGAGTCTTTAACATTTCAAATCCTCTCTTCTCGCTGATACAGTACTTTTTACAAGATGCTTTACCAATTATATGTCTCAGTAAATTTGATCTATCCAAAATCTTTACCATATCTCGAGTGATATTTACAAAAGCGTAGACACTTTTGCCCTGGCATTACCAACATAGATCGCCCCCCCCGCCCCCCAGGCAGATGGGGGGTCAAACATCTTTTAAAAATTTTGTCTAAGTGGGGGTTGCTATTTGCAGGTGGGGGTTGTAAACTAGTATAAATTAAATTTAGCACACGGTGGTATCCACTTCAAATTAAAAGTTGTATTAGCGATTCTGGTTTAACTAACTTAAGAAAAGTTTTTTCTCTCTAGAAGGTGGGCGCTTGGGTGTTTTTCTTCACGGATGAAATGAAGTGGCATTGTGCAACCTTTCAAGTAATGAAATGTTTCAATGGAAGAACGCTAATTAGTGTTTCATTTCTATTTACATTATTGGTGGGAAGCGGCGATTTGAACTTTTAGAAATTTATGCCAAAAAGTTTCTTCCAGGTGGGGGTTGGCTGCACTTAGTCAGTTGCACTTAGTCAGTTGCACTTAGTCAGTTGCACTTAGTCAGTTGCACTTAGTCAGTTGCACTTTGTCAGTTGCACTTTGTCAGTTGCACTTAGTCAGTTGCACTTTCCTGCTGTCCTTGGGAGTCATATTTTTTTAAAAATTGTTTTTCTCGCCAATCAGAGTGGGGTCCTCACTACGTCCTTCAGAAATTTATCATTTTCTACTCTCCCCTTACAATCAAGTTATGCTATCCACAAAATTTAAATTTACTAGACCAAACTGTGACGTCTCAAGGCAGTCAAACTATCTAGTTTGCTTTACGTTACGACAAAACTTTCAATTTCAGAAATATAATTTACTCCGATAAACATAATTACAGAGTTTGTGTATAGACTTTTTACATTATACTAACACAGGGATATCTTGTTTATCCCTCCATATTTCAAATGTAGTTTCTCATTGATTCGAAAACTGTTGTTGATCAAGTTTATTATCTGATTCGAAAATCGCTGTCAGTCAACTTCGCCATTCGAATGAGAAACTGGTGGTGACCAGTCTCGCTAACTGACTCGAAAGTGGACTAGTGGCAGTCGAACTTGTTATTCAATTCCAAGACTGGCATCAGTCAATTCGTTATTTAATTCCAAAAGTAGTTCGCAATTCGATTTAAAAGCTGATGTAAGTAAGGTTTGTTATTTGATTCTAAAACTGATGTTGGTCAGGTTCGTTATTTGATTGAAAAATTTATGTTGGTCAGGTTCGTCATTTAATTCAAAAACTGAGCAGTGGCAATCAAAGCTTGTTATTTACTTGTGTCAAGCAGTTCGTTATTTAATTCCAAAAGTGGTTCGTAATTCGATACAAAAACTGATGTTTGTCAGGTTCGTTATTCGATTCGAAAACTGACCAGCGCCAATCACGCTTAGAATCAATTCGAAGACTGTCGATCAAGTTTGTTATTGAAATCCAAAACACGCGATCGTTATTTGATGCCAAAATACGCTATTGATCAAGTTTGTGATTCGGCTCGTAAAACGTGTGTCTATTACGATTTCTTAGTCGAGTTTTTGTGAAATTTTTGGATTTGGGAACTGGGAACTCAGGCAAAAGTAAAGCCAGTGTAAACATTCAGATTTTCGACGACATTGTTTCCTTGTGATATTGCACACTTAACAACTAAAAAACACGTAGCATACAAACTGTAGAGGGGTGGGTACTAGCATAGCTGTGTCATTAAAAGACTGCGTGACTCAGAGTAACGCTTAAGATAAGAGGTCGTGAAAGAACCCTGTTTCGTACTATCAGCAGATCGCATCTCACTGATCAACCTGAATCTCACCTTTCACGCAAGGAGGTGTGACTTTGCAAAGACAATATCATAATAAATAGTTCTTAAATCTAATTCTTGACTCTTTCTTTCACATTCCGAAATAAAGAAGGCAGATTTTCTCTGCAGGACAAACCCTTTTTTATCAGAGAAGCCAAAAATTTAATAATTCCTGGAGTTTATTTCTAAGAATTTTACTTTTTTCCCTGACGAAGCTTAGATAAGAGTACTCTGGAGTGTCGAATAAACAGGGGTGTCTGAATAAACGATTCAAAGTTAATAAACGGGGGAGGCCAAATGAACGGGGAGATTTAAACTCCAGTCTCAATTTTGTGAACGTTTTAAATACGGATGACACGCATGAGGACAAAAATCGTACTAATTGACTAATTAGCAACTGTTTCGGGGTCAAATGCTGCATGGGAAGTTATTTAAGTGTTTTCAGACATCATTTACATTTTGAGTACTGGGAAAATTCCTTGAAATTAAGAAACGGGGTGTCCTAATAAGGAGCGGGGGATTATGGATTTCAAAAAATTAATAAGCAGGGTGGTACAATTTTTTGGCACTCGAGAGTAGCGCTTTCCTTAAATCAATCTTAGAGGTTAAGAATGTTAAATTAAGGGTGTTAGACTCCATCGAAAACAGCAGTATATATATAGGTAAACTGAACTCAAAGATTATTCATCGTACCCTTAAACAACTCTTATCAAAAACTAAACAAGAAAGATAAACATTGGCTTGTAAGCCGCTGGTACGTACGTAATGCGCATGCGTTCAAGAAAGGTAATTTATGGTTGTTCGTAAATTATGCGTAAAATGGGCTTTGATTGTTCGCTTAACAAAGAAGTCACATTGCGCTCTCCCACTTTCTAAGAATGCACAAATTGTCGTTGACATCTTACCAGGGTGGCGTTTCAAAGCCTGTGCGTTCGCAAAACAAAGGACGTACATAAAACACTGTCATAGATGGGGTGGGGGGGGGGGGCATATACTATCTGTATCAAATGTAGAAGGAACTAGAGAAACTTTCCAAGAAGAGAGAGAGAGAAGTCAGACTCAAGATTATGTTATGCCGGAAATGCATTTGAACTTAGTTCTGATACACCAAATTAGAAAAGAGAAACTAGTACTTTTGGATCAAAGGATTGGAAAACTTTCTCCAAAATAGCCAAAGATTCGGTAATAAAAGACGAGATATTTAATAATTTTGATAAGAAAACAGTAAAGATGGAAGGTGAATTTGGTGATGGAGTGGAATGGAATTTTCCACAAGTCGAGCAGAGATCCGAGTTACCGGAGTCCGAGCTATATGATGTATATTGTATATTATATTAATACCTTCTACAAGCAAAACGGTTGGGGGGGGGGGGGG
>JAAAKM020006971.1:135756577-135770019 GCA_010016025.2 Alatinidae sp. Z8VKAUB7J3 | reverse complement strand
CTTCCCCTAACAAAACCCAGAGTTAGAAAGATTACAGAAAAATGGATATGTCAAAAGATCCTCTAAGTAACTGCCTTATGAGCATCGATCAGGGAGCAGTTCGCCATCCCATGTGGCACACATGGTTTCACCCGTTGGCTTTGAGTATATTCTAATATTGTTGAACAGAAATTCATAAGAAATCATACGATTTTAATGGATATTTCGCACTACTTTGTCTTTAGTGGTGAACACTTTGGCTAAGAGTTACTTTGACTCTTTGACTTTTTTAGCCGCAACTCACTTCTATGTCTAGATTTGATTAGTCAAATTCCACATTTTCCACAGCTAAACTTAGTCCATCTGTAATTAAAATGCATTTCTTGAGTCAACATCCGATGCAAGGAGACAAATCTGTAAATCTTGATTTTAGTGTTAAAAACCAGTAATGGAAGCAACGTGTGGGGTTCTCGCTCAAAATTTCGATTCTTTGAGTTGAAGAAATAGTTGTGTTGACTCTAGTAAGTGTAAGTTAGTTATTTTGACTCCAACTGTTTACCAGTAGACAATGAACCAGCTGAAGTCCATTGAAGATGTGGCATTGTTGGATGAAGCACAAAGAAAGTGCGATTTGGTTTGAATAAAACTCTATGCGAGCAAAGACTTGTAAGATACGTACTCCTCGAGATATCTGAATGAAATGCACTACAACTGTGCAGCACAAAGAGTTTTTGAGTCCACATTTGATTGACGGATCTTAAATTCTAGTAGAACTCATAGAAAGACTGCTAGTCAGAGACACCTGCAGTTTTGACCGGGAGAAGCATTTTTGCGAAGTAGAAGTTGCTTGAGTGGAATTTATGTACCGAGGTATACAAATCGTGTGTATAAATTCGCCTCAGCAATTGCAGCACGACCCATGGTTGGATACAGCATGCATCCCAATTTAAAGTTATGGATTACTATTGTTTCATTAACTAAGACACTTAATGGACTTTAATAACTAGTAGCAAAGCAGTTAAGTGTAAGTTTAATGGTTGCCATGGGGCTGATACAGTAATTTGACTAAATTGTACAGTATGCTTGGAAGTGGCAAGAAATACAGAGTGTGCAGTTGTAAAGAAAGGCCATTGTGATAACACAAACACAGTTCTGTCTTGGGAGGTAACATTATTGTGTTGGCATACGCTTAATGAGGGTCAATGGATGCTTTGATTTTACCCTTGGGTATAAAGCTCTTGTTTTGCTAAATGCACACGAAAATTTCAAGTTGCGTAGGATCTGACGTGCGTTCATAAAAATCGTTTTGTACAACTCTGCTCTTAATATTGGTTATACTGGATTTGCTTACAATAATCAGTGCCAGCTAGAACGAAACATTCAGTCACTTGAATTTTCACCGAGAGGAATGTGTTGATCAGTGGACTGTGTTCTCAAGGGAGTATATCGATTTAAACACCGGCACTGGCGATTCGACTCGCCTCTTGTTCAGAATTTCTTCGAAATGCATCTCCGACAACTCGAAATATTATTACCAAATGGTATCTCCGAATCGCTATGCTTACCAAACAATGCAACAGTGCGAGATTTGAAGATGGCAGTGGAGATCGAATTTGGCATCCCCCTAGAAATGCAAATTTTAGAAATTAAGGGTGACGCAGAAGTGCCTAGCAGTGAAGATTGGATTAGTTTGAACATTCTTGACGCGATGACAGCTTTTGAAATAATCATACGTGTCGACAAACCTTGGCTTAAATTGGTAAATTCGTGTTTGAACAAAGACACGAGAAAAATAGTAGCGGTAATAGCAGCGGAAACTGAAACGATACCATTAGAGACTCGAATCTTTGTAAGTCTTTTCATTTCAATATCTCAAAGGAATAATGACTTTGTGTCATCACTGATTAATGAGGTGAAATTAACTTGTCTTGGCCGGAAAACTTTGAGTGGAAGAACACTTTTACATGTTGCTGCTGCTCATAATAATACAGAGTGTGGTGGAGCTTTATTACTGAACAACGGTGGATTTAATTTAATCAGTGCTAAAGATTTAAGAGGAGAAACACCGGTGGATATAGCCAGCAAATTGGGATTTGCAAACTTTCTTACAATAATGAGGGAATCACCGCTCGGAGAAATTATCTTGGGCAGCAGAGCTCAGTTAGAAGCGGATGAAGCCAGTCCCGAGAAAACTGATGTTAATGGTAACAATCTTTCTCCAGGACAAATAAAGCTGTCTAAACTTCACACACCTCCATATCGGGGAGGTTCAAGATCTCCAGTTTTGCCACGAGATGATGGGAAACTGTTATCTAGACGAGGTCAAAGGAAACTGTCAAGAACCACAGCTATTCGAAATGAAGCTAATACAAGGAATACAGATGCTAACGCTGAGCAATCAGTTAGGAATAATTCGGAGGGTGAAGTTACCATGATCGATTTGCATCCAAGTGCAGAGGACAAGACAACAGTTAACCCACCCCTTTCTCCTGTACCTCCAACTCGAAGGAAGTCGTCCGCACTTGCACCGATGCCTCTGCCAGATATTCATACGGGGAAAGAAAATGTAACGAAAGGTCTTGAAGCCCCAGCACATCTGCCACCCCGAAGATCTCGACGAAGATCAGCTATGCCTGAAATGGCATTTCATCGACCAGCAAGCAAGACGTCTTCTAACGAGGCTCTTTCCATGGAGGCCAAGGAACGCATCGAAAGTTCAATAGCAGCCAAGTGAGTACATGCGTTCGATTCTTATGTTTTGTTAGTCTATCTAAATGTTTTACTATCCTATTAGGTCTTACCTACTTGAAATCGACAATTTGAATATGTCAGGCAGAGTTGCTAATATTATTATTTACACGTGTGCGTTGTGTATTGCAACTTAATCATGTTTCTGACAAAACATCTCCATTTATCTCTATCCTGGCATATACATTCCAGTTTGATAATCATAGTGCCTTCACTGTATAAATTAACATCGAGTTCAGTATGTCCAAGAATACGAAGCTGAAATTTCGGCCGGGCTCGTTATGCCCCCGCTCTTCCCGATCCCCAAAAGTAATAACAGCACGCAAGTTTACTAGTGTCCAAAGTTGGCTATCTCATGCTAAAGAGTTGAAACTACGAGCAAATATGTCACAAAGTAGTCAAATCCAATACATCTTTCCCTTTCTATTTGATATTAGTATACTATGCATCCCTGTGGTCCCCCCCCCCCCCCCCCCCCCGCATAACATGTTTAATAATAGTAGTTTTCTGAGAGAAAATCATAAAAAGCAGTCAGGTAAAACGCTTTGTCCACTGACTCTTTTGACCATTTTGACACATGCTGCATGCCTCGGGCAGGTACGACTTCAATTGAAGCAGTATGTTTATTTTAAATAGCTTTTTCAGATCTAATCCAAAACGTTGTCATCAATAAATATGTAATAAACGTTTTTGTTCTTGGAATTTGGTACTTTGAACTTGAATTATAAGAATTCCACCACAATAATGATAACAATAGTGAACTGTCTGTGTAGAACTATCTTATTTATGGACTTAATAATCTAATGTTTGCAGTCATGCTCTGTAAAGATCCTACTCGGACACGACAGTTCTCCATTTCTTGAACGAACTTTATACGCGTTTAGTTTATAATTTAAAATTTAATGTTTTATGGTTGCAGTACCCTTATAATGACCGAGCTTTGATTTCCGTAATTTTTTTTAGAAGTCAAATTGAGAAAAATTGTTGCATTTATATGTGATGCACTTGTGGTCTTTACGCACTCTAGTTATTAGTTAATTTATTCCGTAGAAATATTTCTGTGAGCATGTCCACCAAATATATGCAGAATGCTATTCTATTGAATCATCTTGATCTGCAGGTCTTGCGATTTATTACCCTCACCCCAAGGAAATACCCTCCCCGATATTAGATTCTAATTTCTTCACACATTAGTTTAAAATATCTACGATTTTAGGCAATACTGTCTTTGGTGGGCTAAAATTACTTTGAGTGATAAATGATACTCTACTCTTCCCCCACACTATCCAACCCCTACCCCTTCTCCTGCTGTATTCTATCTTACCCTACCAGTAAAAACAATATTAGGTTTCTTTACTCTCTGTAGCACTAACCCGAATATATCTCTCTATATATAATATATAAAAAACTAAAACAGACAATAAAAACCTATGTTAAAAGAGAAATATAAACACGTTAAAAACAGGTTCTTGCTCCCACCTATAATCGTCAATTAAAGCCACCGCCATCCATCCCATCCAATACTATAAGAGAAAATTTATAGGGAACTCTGTACTCTGTCGACAAAAAGAATTTGTTTACAATTTACGCCTTTTTCAAAAATATGAGGGACAGAAAAGATGTCGCTTTCGTGACTGTTATTTTCTACGACGTCTTGTGGTCTTCTCATTTCCTATAAATTTATCGTAAAAAATTTCTCACTTTACTCCATACGATTGCTGTGATCAGTGTATGGCGAAAACATTTACAAAATGAACCCCTTACCGAATGGAATAATCAAAATTTGTACCACTAACCAACTTTTCAAGTATTTAATTCTTTAAGATAATTACTATTGGCATCTGTTATACATGCTGTACACGCGCATGCTACTAGCTACAAATACCACTGACTACAAATACTACTGGCTACAAAAACCACCAGATCACATAAGCTTAGCAAATGCTGATCGATAATTCAACCACATTCATACACATAAAGGGTGCCTTTATTAGCGGGCTTCAATAAAATGCGACACTTTCTGTCTCATTAGGCACAAAACTTCGTTTACCATTGAGTATTATTGTCAAATATCCCCAAATTTTGGTGTCAAAAGCGGAAGATTTGTTCTCGATGGATCAATTAGGGGGTTCTCAGTATTAAAATATTGGACTACGATGGTTGGAGCATTTCATTTTGATTTTCATCAGGCGTTTCCAATCCGCAACAGTTTTCATTAACCGATTTCTGTCACGAGAATCTGGACAACAGTGTATAAGAAGGAAAAATGAATACCGTACAACTTCATATCATTAACGTGAATGCGCTACGCTCTGTTAGCATCTTCAGTCAGCTGAAAATTTGCATCGTCCGCAATTTGTCTCTAACAAAGCCAATAAATTACCCAGAACACCTTGTGACATTACGGCCACTTTACTAGACAAGGCAATACATTACAGAAAGCCTGCAAATCGGGGAAACAATGATTCCAAACTATTATTCTTCAACCTTTTTCGAACCATGGCATATTTCTTAACTTGGAAATATCGCCCGGCACACTGCCAACTAAAAATATTAAAAATGACATTCTATGATCTTACAGTGTAATACATGATCATAACGACAATAGAATAAGTTGATTAATTCATATTCCCTCTCTCAAATTTGGGGATGTTTTTGATGCACAGAAAGCTGATACCGTGGCAGGAATTGAAAAAAGAAGCACACAGAGATCTACCTCAACTGATCTCCTTCTCTCCCTACCTTTAGCTTTTAAAGAATCAAACTTGAAAAGCGAAGCTATAAATATTATCGAAAGTGGGATCGATGTTAAAATTTGCTGGAATGAGAAATCCATTAAAAGCAGACCACCAAAAAAAAAGGCGGGTTTATAGTGGTGTCAAACAACTCAAATTTTAAATATAGTTGTAATTTAACGATTGACAAGCATTTGAAGTAGTAAGTTTGCTAGTAGTTAGTGTGATGGTCGTTGGCTTTAAGCCATTGACATTAACCGGTATTATATCCTGGAAGTTACAACACACACGCTTGACAATGTAAGACCAGTTACGTGAAATATCATAGCTTTCTATGGCGCGCCTGGCGATCTCTCACGGCACACTAGCGTGCCGCTGCGCAGTGGTTGAAACCACTGCTGTATACCTCGGCCTCAACATTGCAAGTGTTTGATCGTTGGCGAAGCACGAGACACAGAACCAGGAAAAGAAGACCAGTTTCGAAAAGACATGAGAGCAATAAGAAATAGGTCACAACGTAACTCGAACCCGTAACGAATATCATAACTGAGTCGTTTTTCAAAAGAAGCCACGAAAAGTCTTTCCGTGAGATACCTTGCTAGCATGCGCATCTACAAAGAATCTTATGAGAATGAAAATAGAAAAACAAGCGCTTGAATAGACAAGGTAGGAGTTATAAATGTGCGGTTCGTTTTCAAAAGAAAACTAGAGAAATAGGACATATGCCACCCCGGTGCTGATATCTTTCAAAGCTGATATTTCATATTCTCTCTTCTCGATAATATGTGCTCCCACTAGTTTTAACCTAAATTTATTAAAGGAAAGAAACAACTAGGAAAACAATTCACAACGCAATAAATCGTGGCAACAAAACTAATGCAAGTCTTTCTATGAAAGCGGCACTGGCATGCCTAGTTATGGAAGCCTTTAACTATCTTGGTTTTGGAAACGGCGAATGAATAGCGAAGGCATTATATCGTGGTAATCATTGTCACTGGCTGAAAGTGCAGTGTTTGGAAAGTAAACCAAGACAATGGGCCATTTTCGTCGAGGCTACAACATTGAGATGCTCTGATCGCGATTTACTGGGCGCAAACTTTACAGTCTTTCTCCACACTCTGGGACGGAATGACCGGATAGAATAATGATGATGATCCTTTAATGGTAAGATCGTAGTTATGATCCGTTGCAGCAACTGATAGAATTTCTTCATTTACATGCATCTTGAGGTGCACTTAACAAAGCATTACTAGAAAAATCAATAACGCCTTTGATGCTGCACGATCTTCTTGACGAGGGTTAGCCTCGTTTCGGCTCCCCATATAAACAATTCCTGTTAATAGATGAAAATCTAGGCCCGTATTTCTAGCCACATCTTCAACAAAGGGTATCTTCCTATAGACGATAATTTTTTATCCGTTGCGTACCTTCAATTGTATTTATATATACGAATCCTTGTATTTTCAAACCCTAGGTAGTCGCTTGCAATATACTGTTAATGGTACTGACGAAAATGTCTTTGACTTGAATTTAAATTGATATTGATATATTTACCATCTTTGTTAATGCTTCGTATTTGGCATTGAATGATGCTCCGTACTTATTCTTTAAATTTCGTTTACAGTTGATGTGCATATTTCAGTTTATTCAAGTATGTAATATGGCACTTACTCCTTTATTTAACTTCTCATAACTTTTGTTGTTACAATTTACAACTTTTGACCATATGCCTAGTACCCACGATAAATATAAAAGTAAATTCGGCTAATCTTATGAGCTTACGGGTAATGTCCGATAATTGATAACATTCGAACCGTTTACTCTCTAAACGAATTTACAATTAGTGGACAGCAATCATATCTGCGGCCATTTACTGCGCGCACAGTTTGCTCTCGTGCGTAATCATAGATCAGGAATGTCATTATAATACATGCACATTCGCCGTTTCTAGTATGAGAGTTCAGTCGAAAATATTCATTGTAAGGCCTGCATCAAGAATGAAACATCGGTTCTTATGCCAACTCCAACATCAAAGCTCTGGGCTCCTGACAGATCGTCTTCTACAAAGAGGAAATCCGACATGTTCAGTAAGTTCACGAGAACACTCATCAAAGTAGTCTCTACTTTAATATGACTCAAAGAAGGCAGACCTGCATTTGGTGAAAATGATAGCCAAGACTCCACTATGTAATTGTAGAGAAAACAGGTTATATCCTTTCCCTAGTGCAAAAAAAGACAACAACACAAGAAAACTAACCAAGTTCAGAGTAGCAGACCTTACTCTAGAGTTGCAATAGTACAATGCCCCAGTAGCAGGCACACAGACAAGGCAATTGTAACTGCCTTATATTATTCTATCCTATATAGAAGCGTAATTAATCACTGCTGCCCAAACATCTGACCAGATGTAGCTGCTAGGAGGACTTAAAAGATAAAATCATATGCAAAACGAGACCAGTTGTCTTACTCTATATCAATAATCTGTACTCATTCACTGGAGTGTCTAGGCCCATTTTACCTCCTACACAATTTTTAAGATGTATAATTTATTATCGATGACATAGTATAATTTAATTTAGTATCCATTTACCTTTGTAATAAAACTTTACAAAAATTTACAATAGGGTACAATACTTTTCACCTTACCAATGGAGTGGAGCTCTTCAATTTCTGTCCTTGTGAAAGGCACTTTCTTAACTAGATTTTCCAGCTTCTGCTGGCAGCTCTTGGATAGACATGACACTGTATTACCACTCCATTGCTCAAAGTATATTGCTTCTGTAGGGCAAATTATCTCTTGAGGAAAGCTACTCTTTATAACCATGTTCCTGTGGCCAATAGTCAAATGGTCTGTGTTTTGAACAGGAGGAACACAGTTGTCCAAATCTACAGAAATTCTGCTTGCACTAAGGCTTATGCTGTTGCAAATTGCTGCTCTGTCTACATCCTGTACCAACTGTGGGACCGCTATACTGACTGAATCAACTACTACATCTACATCTACTGCAGTACTTTCTGCTTGTTCAGACTCTTCTACCATATCTAGAAAGGCAAGAAAATGGGAGGTGTACACTACAGAAGTTTATGTGCTCCCCAAATCAGGCCTTTAGCAAAGCATGCCTATCTGGGGGTAGGTGGATGGCAATGAGCTATCATAAAGGGTAATTAATCAGTTGAGGGAAATTAAAATTATAATAAATTTTCTATTGCTATTATTGTGGGCCACAAATGGTAATGTGGTAATGTAAAAGAACATTGGCACTGAAAGATGGGTTTACCACAACTGATACCATTAAAACATTTCCAAGTACCTTGGCAATGTTTTAAAGGGTGGGGGGGGGGGGGGGGGGGAGAAAATTTTATGACAGGTATGGCTTCTAACTGCCCTCTGGTTAAGATATTTTCCCATATACTTAGTGGTAATAGGTAAACGTAGTAAAATGTTTGCAAATTTTTGCTCAACTATTATGCAGGTGACCACATACTGCTAATCACACTAATCGTATCAAGGTTACACCTATCATCATCATTTAGCAACCTGATTCAATTTTGAGATAAACTAGAACTACTGCTAAATTAGAGCTATGGCTAATGTTTGAGTGATTAAAATTGAAATTGTGAAAGATTGGGGGAGGAGGGTTGAAAAGGACAGGTGTGGGATAAGAGTGGGTGTTTGTGAAACTTTTTAAAAATTAATCAGCAGGAGGTATGATTCTTAGAGGCTTTAGAGCAAAGATTGATAACTAGGAAAAAGATTGGTAATAATAATGACAATGGTGATGGTGATGATGATGAGGTGATAAAAGGATTATATGATGTTATGATAATGTTTTCATCACAATAGCATGGTGGTGGGTGTGGTGACAGACATAATGATATGTTAATTGAGAGATGAGGGTGATTATGGTGATGGTGATAATGCTCATGATAATGATAGAAATGACAATAATAATAATTCATAGTGTCTTTATGATATTAACCAAAGTGAAAATAATGACCAATAGCATTTGTGCCAGTGAAAGTGGTTACTATAATCAACAAAAAAATAATCATGAAGATGATGATCATGATAAGTGGGAGAAAAGTAGGTAGGTAATAATGAGACTGATGATAAAAATATTAATAACAATGATGATCATGTGATTGATGATGATGATGATGATGATGATGATGATGATGCTGATAACAATTAATATAGCATCAATATCAAAATTGCAACCAAAAGCTTTTACTGACCTTCCACAACCTCTGGTTGTTTTTCCTCTGTCTCCAATGTACAAACTGTTTGGACAAGTACGGATCCCTTCAAAGCTTGCACTTCCCCACCTATCTTTTTACTATATAAGTTAAGTCTTCTTAAGACTGGAACACCCATGCCTTTATCTATGTCTGTGTTATGATTGACCTTGAATAATTTCCTCTGTGGATGTAGCAGCAAAGCTCCAGATGCTAACTCATAGTGGCCTTTTTCTGGGTCATGTGACCCCCCTGCCAACTGAGTTGAACCATATTGAACCAGAGTAAACTTTAATGTCACTGTAGCATGATCATCTAGTTAAGGGAGGTAGAAAACTTATAAGGGATGCAATATAATATCATACCAATTATCTCAATAAAGATGTGTAATTTGCTACTGAAATTCATAGTGACATCTTTCTTTGCTAACATAGCTTTAGATTTGTAGTCATTCAAAATAATCAGTCCACTGCTGCATTCAGGTCAGCACTAAGAACTTTTAGGTCTTGTGGTACGTAGTCCATCCACAACTAACTATAAATTTGTAAAAGTTTAATACATGAAAACATGCAATGATTAAGGTAATAATTATGAGATTGAAACATGTATGCTATGATTGATAAACAGGGGCGGCTGGTGGGTAGTGTGCCTGTGTGCCCGGCACACACTTCCCTATCTATCCCTCAAATTGATTGTCTACATTTCATAGCCATAGATGAAGTCATTCACACCAAATTAAAAAAAAAATTGTCAATTTGTAGGAAAAGAGTTAAACTACAAACGTGCCAAATATCTTTCTAATAGCATTGCTCGATATAAAGTTTTAGTGTGTCAAAGCACAGCGGGCCTACTAGCCCCCCACCCCCCCATGTACAAGAAGAGCCAAAAAGTCCATTTAGGGTAGGGTTAAACATCTCGGTTTAATACTCCATTGTTCAATAAAAGTATTTGAATTTACGTCTGTTAGTCTGCTCTTGCTAGACTTTTAACAAAATACAATTGTAAAGGTTTTAATTTCTTTCGTTATATTTTCAACAAATATGTGAGCCATGAATAAATGAATGAAGATCCAGTCTTAAGCGAACTTAATAAATGTATAAGTACGTTGATCATAGCTAATTGAAATGTTAAGTATGCCCCACCCTAAGCCGGATAAATTTGAAACACAACTTAAGTGCGATAAGGAGACAAATTTTTCCGTCCAGAATAAAGGCGCATTGACAATTTATACACGGTTTTAGAGCCTTAAATCAGTTAACACCTTCAAAATCGTTTTAAGAAAAGGTGGTAACAACTGTTCTGAAGTAGATCGGTTATGAAATACGATTTGAAATGGTTGCAGATTAAATCGGCCATAGAGTGGGTGGGGCAGTAATCAGCTGTTGATATCGGAATGTGGGAAAGGTCTGATCTAGTAGCATACTCTTAGGTAGGCCTATAGCCGGGAGGTGAGAATAAAGACGGAGAGTTAGGACTTTTTCTAGTGAAATCAGTTAATTGGGGGACGGCAATTTGGTTCTTAATGGTGGGAGTAAAGGACAAGGCAGTATAATCTATCTATCTATACGTTTTTTCATACAAACATGTATACATACACACTTGCATTCATTCATACATACATACATACATACATACATACATACATACATACATACATACACTGAAGCAAGCTGTCAGATTTTGCAATAAACAAGCAAAGTCGACTACTTTTGAATCAGAGGCATAAAAGCGATTATCAGCAAACATAGCAACCCTCCTATTAATACCTAGGACATTCAGGCAACAAACGAAGTAACCTGCAACTGTTGAAAGAAAAGTGCTACTGTCATCTTAAGTTTTTAAGAAATTCTACATGTAAGCATAAACCCGAAATATCTAAATTTGTAAGGGAGATAAAAGAAGTCGGTGCCGTCTTACGATTGCGGGGCTGGGCACTTCGTTCTCTGCAAATATTGTTTTTGATGAAAGCCGGCAAGTTGTCGCTTCTAAATTTAAGGATTGCATTACTTCCTAAGGGCCGATACGGGGATAAGTTCCTAGCGACAAATTGTAAGATGCCTTTGGTCATTGTGTGGAAAGGGGTGTTTTTTGTCGATATGCATATATTGATGTGAATGTAACACAATGTTGCAATCAATACCAATTTTGATAAAGCTGAAAAGTGGTCACGAAAAAATTTAAGATTTGGCAAACCTTTCGGGTGACATGGCCCCTCTGCCCCCCTGTTCCACGTCCCTGACCTATACGTCTATGTATGCGTATACTGTTAATATACGGCGCATGAAATATTTTGCTGTTAAAAATGAAGCATGTCGTAGACTTCAAACCAACAAAAGTAACCAAAGGTTTTAAATTTGATTAAAGTTTTTATCAACTTTTATCGACAGGCGGTCCCTATCTTAACTCGGTATTCTGCCTGGAAATTATCGGTACATGGCATAAATTAAAATTGTTTATGCTGAAACTCGCAAATTTGCGATGTAAGATTTGTTAATAAACTCGTGACGTTTTGTAAGTTCAATATCCTTACGGAGAAGTTCTCACGATATTCTTAAATAAATGAAAGGAAATATTGCAATGATAACATTGGTGTAACAAGAGTTGACAAAAATTGCATTTTTCTGCGCCCTTTTCGATATGATTCCCAGCTTGAAAACTGAAAAATCCTTTCAAAACGAACAACAGCCCTTCCATTCTGCTGGTCAATACTACAGCAATAAACGACATGCTAAAACAGTAATAACCAAAATCAGCAAAGCGAGGATGCTGTAATCCACCTTTTCGAGCCGTTTTAGGAAAAGCAAAGGATGGAAAGGTTTTGAATCGCTTTTAACTAAAACGATTCGACAGTCGTATTGACAAAATCGATTTTGCAACCGTTACTATTGTGAAAGTGGCTAAAAGCGGTAAAATTGACTTAATCTGACTTGCGCATGCTCATATGAAAGCATACGGTCGTCCCTCCCGGTCCTTAGTCTTTCCCAAGGAGTGTCATTAGGATTACAATGTGGGCAGCTTTTCCTGTCAATTAATTAAATGGATAATGCATATTAAATCATAACCTGAAAATTGTGGCAGCATAAGCTATAAATCTGAGTAACAAAACATTATTCTATTACTTAATACAAGAAAGTTGCGTTATCAAATTTTAACTCCGAAGAGCAAACTTTTTAAGCGGGCAGGAGCGTTGCAGTGTGGACGGACTTTCTAAGTGTAACAAAGTTTCGTTTATAACTTTATCCGGTATAATGTCAACAAAACTTCAATGATCTTTCTGCGCATTTTTAATACTTTGGCAATATTTGATAGGGGAGGAGCAAATTTCTTCAGGAGGAATGCTCCCAAATGCGGCCCCCTTGGCTATGGGTTCGGTATCACACCTTACAACATCCTTTATTAAGAATTGCCAAAATGATATGTAGAGAGCAACTAGAACCTTAATGAGTGATCTTTCTGCGTATTTTTAATACTTTGGCAATATTTGGTAAGGGAGGGGCAAATTTCTTCAGGAGGAATGCTCCTAAATACGTCCCCCTTGGCTGTGGGTTTGGTATCACACCTTACAACATCCTTTATTAAAAATTGCCAAAATGATATCTACGGAGCAACTAGAACCTTCATGAGTGATCTTTCTGTGCATTTTTAATACTTTGGCAATATTTGATAGGGGAGGGGCAAATTTCTTCAGGAGGAATGCTCCTAAATACGTCCCCCTTGGCTGTGGGTTTGGTATCACACCTTACA
>JAAAKM020006971.1:135720541-135756477 GCA_010016025.2 Alatinidae sp. Z8VKAUB7J3 | reverse complement strand
GGGAGGGGCAAATTTCTTCAGGAGGAATGCTCCTAAATACGTCCCCCTTGGCTGTGGGTTTGGTATCACACCTTACAACATCCTTTATTAAGAATTGCCAAAATGATATCTAGAGAGCAATAAGAACCTTAATGAGATGTTATTAGCTATGAGAGCACAGATGGCTATAAGTATTTAAGAAAGCTTTGCTGGAGATAGATTAAGTTATATTTAAATCTTTTCAACTGGAAACAATACACATGAACGCCTTAAGGGTGTAGTCCAGATGTTATTGGTAGGTCAATATAATTAATAGCATCCCCATAAGGAAATAATGATTACGGTTCCCTTAAAGTCATGAAGGCCATAATGAATGTTTGTATGATACGTATACTATATCATATGCATATCTAATACGTCCAGGGGCGCAACTTGCTGGCACCTTCTAGGTGCCTTTTGTAGTTTTGTCCCATTGACGTTTTCTGCTGTTTAGCTTGCTTTCAATTATTGTAGACCGGATTTTCCTTAGACTTTTTCGGTTTCTTTTATCATGGTTTAATTGATGTATTTTTTCACTGATCTTGGATACTCAGACAAATTGATAGGGAAATATTTTCAACTTCATTCCATGGATAAATTGATGATTGTATTGTTTATATTTGATTGGGCAATAAGTTTAATAAAAAACAGATCTACAAAAGACGTTTTGCAATAATTTTGTCATAATATTTCTTACCTTCATGATACATTATCATCAGAGATGATCAAATAATGTCGACATCGGAGCCTATTACGCACAGGAGCTTTATGATAAGTTGGATGGTAATTAATTTTAAGTGTGAAGATCGAACAATGCATCAAACTTGAACTAGTTATAATCTTAGTCTTTTGACTCAAATCTACGGTAGCTCGACATTCTTACGCTATCGAGGACTAAATTTCTTGTGTCAACAACGTTTTAACATTAAGTCAGCAAAATTGTACGCAGTAATTATGGTCTTCAAGCATTACACCAAACGTATTACACGTATATAGTAAAAACCAGTAACCTGAAGTACTAAAGGAGCGGATCCCCCTTTACTTGGTACTACCATTGCCTTGTTGCGAGTGATATAGGAAGTATTAAAGTATCATTTTGGTACCACAAAGGGACACAAAAGATCGATTAGAATAAATTAACAGTTGTCACTATCCGTATAGTGGTATGATGTAGTTACAGGGCTTTATTTGAGAATGTGAAGGAAATATTCAGAACTGTAAACCTTGTCTCACTTACGCCGGATACTCTATAAACTGCAGTGTTCAACAAGCTGGGTTCCACTGGATCAAATGAGTAAACATGTTAATTTTGAGCAACGTAACAGATGAGTGTTGAACCAAGAAAGAAATTTTCCTATGAGACTGAAAACGACTGTTAACTCTAATACACATAGTTTCTGACAAATTTCTCTCTAATTCTCTCTCAGACATATTACTTCACATCCTTTAAAAAAAGGGATAGGTTTAAAATAGGTAATGACTTATCAATAATGCATTCAAATCTTCTGCAGACAGTTATCCACTTCAATGGCAGTTATCATATCCTCCCTTTGTAGTCATTTGTGCAAAATGTTCCATTGTCATTTACAGCAATATTTCTCCAGGCAACTGTTTTAGAATTACAGGTAATTCCAACAGAAGCTCTATAGACTTAAATTGTCTCATTAACAAGTTAGAAATACTTTCAAGAGCTGTATCCATAAAGTCTAATTCTGCTATTGTAAAATTTACTCGCAAAAATTGTATTTTCAAGAGCACTCATCAAATATGCTTCAAGCACAGTGTGATTTAGTGTATAGCTACCAGCGAAGAGAGTTTTTTGTAGACCTATCATGTATATTTTTCTCATGCCCTTACACATATCAACAGGTTTTAACCCGCGTATACATTTTTATTACTATGACATTTTTGTATGCCCACCTCACCTATATTCCCATAGCTATATTTATTAATATACGTTTTGGCGCATATGGGGAACGACAAGTGTATTTTGGTCGGTTTTTGATACTTCTTGCAGATGTAGTTTAGCTAAGCGTTTAGAGCTGCTACCTGATAGTTTAAGGATTATCGAACTCAGAAGTTTGAGTTCCGGTGGTGCTGCAATATCTTTCACGTAGATATGAACTCTGTTGCGCTTTACCGTACCAAGATGTAAGATTGGGACGTGGCTGTGATGTCAAAAACCACGTAAGCGCCGTGTGCAAATGCTATTTGTCTGCACTTCCCATGGAGCGGATCAGAAAAAGCGATGATCAAGAGCAGGCCTTAGTTGCTATTTTTAGCTTCTTCACCTCACATTGTATTCGAATCCCCAACATACCGCTCTTCAGTCTTTTACTACTCTCATGATGTTCATTGTATCCTAATACTTTGAAATCGACTGAATCGTATTTCTCTGACCATTAATTCTCCATCGAAAAAACACCCATATTATCTCCAAGCTAATACGTTGGAACTGACAACAGATGGTGTAGCCTTCCTCTCAACTTTCCGCGTTAACGGAGATCTCTTCCTTATGCCGAAATTTCACTGAGAACTTTCAAGGAGTTTGTGACAAACATCTGTTTTTGTAGGTTCATAATAGTTGTTGCTGTACCATTAAAACTAAATCATATACTAATCACATGCTTTACTCTGTTACTTATTCTAAAAATACCTCAAATTGAAACTGCTATGGTCACTACTTCTTGGTCAGCAATCTCTCACTTGTCTTCATTATAACTGCTTTAATCGTCTTATCGGCAATTCTCCGTGTAGGTGTATACCTTCATCTTTACGTTCACACGCGTGATCTGTTGATTCCTATCTCATTAGCAACATCTTCAAGTCATTTATAGTACTTTGAATCTTCCTGTTAGCATCAAACTTACACAAATTTTCTAGTTATTCAAGCTACCTTCCTTTTTTACCTATAAATTGACTGAGGGAGGGACGGTATATTCCATGGTTAGTGTCTGAAGATTCGTATATCTTTTTGATGCTGTTGAGCGTCCACGAGAGTCACCGTTAATAAAAGAGAATTAACACAAGTTGTCACACACACGTGGACTGTTTCTGTGAAAAGCTCCCGTGAAGTTTTAAAGCAAAGAACATAGACACAAGAAACAGCCTTAACCTAGTACTGGCTTAAGACGAGTCTTTTTGTCGAATCCTTTGTAGTCCATCCAAGAACGTGAAATACAGACAAAGATCTACCTGGTTTGTGAATGTATGTCCATGAAAATGGTCTAGTTGACCAGTATATGACTTAAACATACGTCAGTTTTATATTGGAAAAGTAATTGACCCTACTTGACTGGCTTCATTGTTAGTTAAACGATGTGAAAATCTTGGGCTGCTATTGAGGTTTCGTTCACAAGTGATATATTCAACATTTAAAATGGGAAAATGGTAAATCTAATCCCATCTTTTAGCATTTTTCATGTGACCTTTCCAATTTTGATCTAATGTTGCGAGTGTGGTTTCCCATTTAATTTTTAAAGTTCTATTCGACTAAGACAAGAATGCTTTGACACGAGGAAGGCTTTAAAAGTGAAAAACCAAGCCTGGATTGGTTTTCTGTCCTTGATCAGCAACCACGTTGTGGTTTGAGTTATGTGCCTTTTCTTCACCCGAACAGAAAAAATTTATGTCAAGACCTGACCTAGATGTTCTTCTGAGTGCTTGACCTACATGCTTTAAAAGCAGTTTCAACGTGGTCAGGTCAATGAGAACTGAGTGGCAGATATTAAACCTGGCCCTTAATAAACCTTACAGAAATCTTACAGAATCAAATTACAGTAATCTTACAGAATCAAACTTTTGCTTCGATCCCTTTCTTTGTTTGCGAGTTATCATAAATGATGATTGAATGTTCGAGCAACTCGTTCTTTGCACGAGCCATTCTGATGAGGGTGGAACGAAACCGGTCAATGGCATTTCACTAATGATTCCGTATTTTGTAGTACCAGGAATCTTTTCCAAATTTACGTTGTAGTTAATGACAATGATTTAATACGGAAGCAGTTTATAAACATATTATTTTCAACTGGGGTTCAGTTAAAACCATTGGTATGATTAGTGGGAAGATTTAGCTATTCCGTAGGGATGAATTATAATATTGCACGAAATAGCGAAAACATTGTAAACTTAAAATATTTTTTTGTCTAGCACTGCTCAGAGTACTATCGTCAGAATGACCTAAATGAAATGTGTAAAAGAGTATATTCAACTGTATTATTTTGCCTGCCAGAATGTCTTGTATTGTTGGACCAATCTTGTTATTCTTGTTGTAGTGGACGCTGAGTATTTTGTACAAAAAAAACTATTGGATAGATTATAATCACGATTTGAAGCTCACTTTACTTGACCCTGTTCAACCTTAACGTATAATCATTTTTAAGTTGGCCTTAAATAATTCTTAGCATGTAGGAGCTGCGTGTAACTTTTCTTTGAAATACGCACTCCTACCTACCAATATTAAATGCAGTAGTATCCTTGCGGATATCAGTACCTTTGGCCACGTCACAATACAGCAAGTGACGCAATACACACATGTTGAAAACACGTTAACCCTGTACTTTATTAGATTTTCTTTGGGTTTATTTCAACTTTTATATGGTCACTTTACAAAGAGAGACAATCCGGCAGAAAATAAAGAGATTGAACTTGATATTGGAGTAAAAAAAGGATGCATATGGTGTCTTTGTCGTACTCCATCTATGTTTGTGACTTTCTGCATTTAAAGTTATGACATCACAAAGTGAAATTTTTCTTTATATCGTTTAAAGTTGTTGTTTAAATTATAGATGGATCTAGCCTATTCTTTGTAATAATTTGTAAACAACACCAAGCCAGTCAATGTGAATAAATGTTTGTAGGAAGAATCTCCAAAACCGTCGTTCTTAGCCTGATTAAATTTTTTATACTGATCAAATATCCCAGCGTTGTTACCTGATCCCCACTTTCTTGTATACCGATGCATCTTTCAAACTAGAATGTTACACATTTTCCTATATTTTTTTAATCTAAGCATCCTTGGAGAAGAAACGGTAAACAAGTGCTCAACATGTTGCCTTTTCCTGTTTTAGCAGTTCTAGCCCTTTGAAACTCTGTTTCTATGAAAATTATCATAATTATGACATAAAACAACAGCAGGAAGAGCATCAAGTTTTACTTTATTCAAAGGATGCAACGAAATTTGAAATACCCAAAGCGATACTTTCAAATTAGATTTTAATACAATTGAACGCCACGTTTAGCAGCGTTTATATACTATCACTTTCATCACTTTACCTAAAACTGTTTAAATTTTATTTATTTTACTTACGTCATGACACTCACACTCATGCCATGCATGGGTTGATTTGTCATTAGGCTAAAAATCAAAGTAAGGTGAACATATCAATTACCACGTCAACCTTTATCTATTGCTGTAACAGTAGGATCTTTGATTGTTCTTCGACACTTCCTGCCCTAAAATTGTAATGCACGACTTCTTAAGATATTGCATAAATCAGTATAAAGTCATTATACGTCACCTAAACATGGCATTAGAGAGTGCAGAAACAGTATCGAAAGTAAAAAAATCGTTTATACAATAGTGTTTCTTTGTAACCCTTTCCCTCTTTTGGGTGTGCTGCCGTGAGACAGGTCCCAATATCAGATAATACTTTTCTTCGGCTGCGCGCTCAAAGTCGGCGTAGTTCTTATTCTTGATGGAATTCAAGATGCTGCTTCTTTTTCGACCTTATTTCCTTCTGGCATGTAGTCTGCCTTCGAGGGACAACTTTAACAAGTTGTTTTGTCTTAGGATACGACCAATTCATTTTTGCTTTCTAGCCTTAATGTCTTGTATATAATGGACCTATTTTCTCCTATTATCAACCAGAGCGCTTCATTGGTACTTCTGTTTCTCCGGCTTATTTCAAGGATCCGTCTCTAAAATATGCCTCTACCCACCTTATATCTTCTTTCAACAACAACCACGCCCCTTTCCTTCATCCAGTATAGCATATCTTGTCGCTGTCTTCCTCTTGCCCTTTTCTCTTTCGTTTCACCTTCAATGAGCTTCTTTTCTATTCCTCCTTCCCTTAATTCATGCCCAATGAATTCCCATTCCCGTCTCCTATAGTATTTAACAGCTGTATTTTCACTTCTGCCTTATCTAAAACACCTTCGTTTGTCATCATTTTTTCCATGATAGAGTTTGGCACACCAGAAACTATAGTTTGGCGATTTAATCTTTAGGAAAAAGCTAAGACGAAATTCTGCGATTTATAGGACAAAGCTATTTATAAATGTATTCTAGAACGACCGAAGCGGATTGCAAGGGTGCGATACTTTGAGTGAGATAATTTTGAGAAAAAAATCTTCATAAATGAAAAGAAATCGAAGTATGGTTGCCCTCGGACTTACGTAGATAGGCTGCAATTTTTGTCTTCGCGATTAAGCGCATCTTTCCAAAGTAAAAGAACAAAACTAGCAAATCCCACTGTCATCAAATGATGAACTTTTAAATGATTGAAACCCAGTGGGTTCAAAGTAGCCTTAAAATTTGTTATCTACAGTTTTTTTACCTGCGAGGATAAATTGATGGTGGAATACACGCTTCTAGTACGTGTTAACTCCGATAGATCTGATTTTGTAATGTACACTCGTGCCAAACAGACAAAAAATCTTTACATCTTTTACATGAATTGTAACTTGAATTAAGCCGTAATCAGAGACTCAGAGGGAAGCTTCATAAAATCGACTTAAATGTAACTCATGAACATTCACGTGTTTATCGAGATGGCCTGCTTGCTGAGTAAATTGAAATTCTCGGAAGCAGTTGATATAAACTTTTCGCACGAACTCCACTCGCCTTTTAAAATACACGAAAACGAAACATGGTTGGGTAAAAAACAAAAATTAAAGTACTTGCAAATGGCTCCGTTGAAGCGGGGTGTTAGGGAAACCAGCCATTTACTTAAAAGCTGGAAAGTATAATGAATCCTCAGCTGTAGAGCATCACCATTTTTTTTATTCCATTTCTCATCATCATTGTGTATCTTAGTGAAGATACACAATATTGAGACGAAATGATTGCACAACGTCTTTAAGTTCTGTTTAGTATCAAACTAGTACCGCAATCTAATATTCACCAATTTAAAAGTTTGTTTTCCTCAAACACTTCAAGATATCTTCTGTACGTTAAGTAGATTTGAAAAGAACACTAGTGAAATAGAAATATATTATCACCAGGGATCGAACCCGTGGCACACGCTTTCGCGTCGTGCTCTACCAACCGAGCCTGGTCACCTCCGATGTTAACATAGTCTACTTCTCTAGTCACCACATTAGCTCCCAGTCATTCACCAGTGGACATCGACATCCAGCTACACGCAATTGGAGACCAGCCCCTCTGCGCCATGTGACTTGACCATGGAAGAGCTGACATCCGGCCTGTCATCATTCCAAAGCCAATTGAAAGTTAGAGAATATCATCATGAAAATTGTATCGTCAGTTTAATAGTTGTTTAATTCACAAGATAACTTAGCAGAATGTTTAAATTATTACTTCCGATGCAGACCTCCACGACCAGTATATTTAATTTCTCGAAGAGATCGATTTCGTATCCTTTGATAACGTGAAATTTACGTAACTTCCTTTCCTGAAATATCTTTCCCATTTTACACAAGATTTTTCAGAAATTGCTACAGAAGTTCCGTAAAGTGGAGCTATTATCACCTTCGTAATAATATGCTTATATAGTATATTCTTTCCTACGTTAATTTCATAAAGAACACAGCTCACTACCTGCCAATCCGATAAGAAAGTCGTACTGAGAGTCCAGTGGGGCAGTTGAGCAAACACAAAAACTTTCGGTACCGCAAAAGGACTTATGTTCCATTAAGGTGGCTGTTGTGCCTGGTGTAGTGATAAATTAGCCGATTTTCAGATGGTAAACTTTAACATTTACAGACCTTCTGCATAGTTGCTGTGGTAACATATGCAGAATTCATCTTAATCAAAGAAAAATGCTAATCATAACATTTCATATGGTTTCGTAGGAAGATGAGTAAATAAACAACGGAAGGCATCTTACAATGGATGTTGAGTGTTCTCTAACCATCATGAATCAGCCCATTTTCAAACGGCGTATTCAATATTTACAAAATTGCTGCCGCAGATTTCTATCATTATCCATCCCTGGTCTATGCTGATCTACAAGTTACCTCTTGCCAAGGACGGTGCATTTGCTCAAATACCACGTGCGCTGAATTTCTTGTGAAAAAATGCAGTATTTAATGAACAACGGAATTCAGTTAAGCATTCGTCACCTCAAGAAATCCACCAGAAGGAATTAGGGAAAGAACAAAATGTTGTAAAATAACTCTTTTGAACTTGAGGAATCATTATCGTTACTGTACATGGGTATGAAATAAAGGACCATACAGATAATTATTCAATTAGGCAAACGTTTGCTATGTAATTGCAGCTTTTGCTTGGCCTGTGTGGTTACGAAGAAGTGCCTAAGCAGGCAACACTGCCGAACGGAATACAAATGCATACCTAGATTGGTAAAACAAAACGAGATTAGAACGGAATAAATTCAAGTACTGCAGTAGGCAGGAAATGATCTGGCGATTGCGGCCACTTCTTAAAGGCGAGACACATTCCAGTCTGGAAAACCCGGAAGAGGGCGAACACCTGAAAACCATATGGAACTTAAACACCTAAAATACGAGCTGGCGGATGCTCAAAAAGCAGGGAGAGCTCGATACTAAACATCAGAAGGAAGGAGGTGATTAGGGCATTAGTTGCAATTGAGAAGACCTAATCAAAACGTAGATGGGCAGGGTCTATTGTAAAAGGATGCAAAAAACGGGCTTGGCAAAGACAGCAATCGGTTTGAGGCCACAAGAAAGTAAGCAGGTAAGAGAAGAAGACCGAGCAGCATCGCTATAAATGACTGCCGGTGATGAAAGACAGCGTGGATGATCTCGCAATGACAAACAAGATAATGGTGCAAGAGGTAACTCATCAAGCACAATCACAATTATGGTGCAAGAGGTAACTCATAAAGCACGATCACGATCATGTTGCAAGAGGTAACTCATAAAGCACGATCACGATCATGTTTTAATAAAAAGGAAAAATATATCAATATGTCTCTTTCATTAAAGATACTCAGCCTGGCTGTAATTTTTATAAGCAGAATAACTACAGCTCAGACTGGCAACGCAATACTCAAAATGAGAAACGAAATACCTGGCAGTGCTAGCCAGCTCCAATAATGATACAAATTAAACATCAAATGAACTAGATTTACAAAGAAAGTGAAACTTAGAATTCGATTGGTTACAACTAGTACAGACGTGATAGGAACTAGCGTAAACGCATATCAAAAGCAAGTTGTAAACCCTCTCATACTCGTTAAGTATCAATCCAAGGTGGTTTTCTTCAGCAATACAGAATTTAAAATATATTTCAATTAGACTGTAGTTAATTATGACCAGCACTTTCTATTTCTGTTGGAGGATTCGAACCAGCTTTTGATAATGAAAGCAACCTTATTGTTCTGCCTATTGTTTCGGTGTATATTTGTAGAGGTTACTATGTGCTATTAACAGCGCTCGTTGAAAGTTAAATAGTGATCTTCTCTTATTTTAATCTAATGTAACATAATAGCACTAAATTAATACAAGATAGGGGAGAATTATAGAAATCAAGGGAGTCATGTCGAAAATACCGTGAATTGTGGCATTTTAATAAGAAGGGATTGAGGGTTTTATGCAAGATAGACAATCAGAAGCTAGGATTACATATTTGACATTCAGAGAAGAGAAATAGAAAAGTCTTTGCAAGGATGGTTATTGCGTGGTTGACGTTTCAAATCAGTTTAATGATTCACAGCACAATCCTCTGAAAGATTCAGGTTACCTGTTGTGACGTCACATTGACGGACTTCGTCAATCACAAGATACTTGAATTATTCGTAAGTTCTAGCTGTCATATATCTACTCTTCCCGACGATTCCTTTGCTTCTAATTTTCTTTAATTATTGAAATTATCAAAGAGCGTTTATGAATGTGTCAGTTGAAGGTATGACTCTCTTCTTATACCTTATTGTAATTAGTAAAGAACGAGTAACTAAGGAATTATTTTAAAGTGTGACTTCAGGTGACCTTACCACACTATGCTTCTAAATATTTTTCCTGAATGTCCACCCGGTCAGTATTTCCTGATTGTGTCAGAGCTGAATCTACGTAAGGTGCTGCATCATACTGACGTCAGTGTGACTTCTAATAGGCACGATTTTGTTATAGCATCATCATCTCTTGAAGTGCTGCAATCGTGCCAGCAGTTGACGTTGGATTTCTTCTAAACAATATGTCCCACTATTGACTTTCGCCAGTTACATAAAAAAGTTGAAGCGGCCTTATTATTCCAATGGCGTATATATGTTTTGCTTTAAGGTCAATATAACTTTAGTCAAAATAATTTTGGGTCAATTCGTTACATCATAGGCCTATTTGTGCAAATTTTCTCTTAACGTTCCACCCACCAAGGTAGTACTGAGAGAGTATAGGCAAGGACTGCATTTCTTAAAAACTGCTTCAAGATATAAAAGGATTGTATAAGGATTTTTTTTTATCCTCGTCAATCTTTGTGGGCCATAAGGCTGCAGCGAGTTATAACCGTACTTATATATTAAAAATAATGATATCAAAGGGGGGAGCTTGGTGAATAGAGGGGGGCGTGTAAATTTAAGATAGAATCGTCGTCAAAACCTCTAAATTTGATCAACCAAATCGTTCCCCATATAATTTAGGTAACTATAATATCGCTGGATTTTCTAATAAAACAAGATTGTTTTTGAACTACCTAACGCATTAATTTGCAATACCTTATTTGGCTAAAGAGCATCAAAGGGAATTTGAATTATCATTGCAAATAGGTTTTCAAAAGGGTTTAATCAAAGAGAAGTACTGGTTGGTAGCTAATAGACCAATCACTTTCAAAATCTACTTTACATTCAAATTGGCACTTCCTCAGAATAAGCAAAACATTTCTCAAATAAATACTGTCAGGGCAGAACGTCTTGGTTCCTTTTATTTTAACACATAAAGCATGATATTTGATTACCATGTAGCAATATAGACAAGGCTGCTGGTAGCTGTCAAATCACTTGTAAGCCGCATAATAGCATAAACGTACACCTCTTTGGTTTAAGGAGTTGACATTGGGCTACTGCAGTGTTAGGGAAGACAACGTCTTCACAACTATATCAAGAAAGCAAAAATTGAAAAGATCAGAGTTAATGAAGTAGCAGTTAAGAATTCTTCAGTATGTAGTAAAGCCATAGTTAGTTAACAATCTAGTCGTTAAGAATGACCACGAGTTTTAAAGTATGATGGGACTGTAATCTCGTGTTTGTAATAACATAAGCAAACAAAATCACAAGAATGGCATTTTTGTTATCAAAGGTTTACTGCCTAAATATTAAATAACTTTGTACCTGTGCAATAATAAACTGTATTAGGTCTACTTCTTACATACCTGATTTAGAGAAAACTCTAATCGTTGCATGCCAATAACTGTTTTTGCTTCTCTAACTGAATCTACACTTTTTCTTATGATACGTTGAAGTAAACGCTATGGAGAATGTTAGAGTGCCTTAAGCATCCCACGTTCTTGTTTAACGTTTCGTTGCTCTTTCTAGTGCATTATCTACCAAGCAAGAGTGAAATCTCCATTACCTTTGTTTTGAGAGGTTATAAATTGTGAACTGCGCACATGATTTTGTGATGCATGGTACAATTTACTTCCTAATCCTATAAACCCAGAGCAATAAACACACACACACACACACATACATACACACCTCATTACTTTTTCCCGTGCTACCGTAAGATACTTTTTAGTTTTTTACACTCTTTCTCTTATTTAGTCTTCTTCGTTTGGTCTGGCTAACTTAGTCCTTCCCTAACAGTTATCAATACAGTAGCATGCATAATTCACCTCTCTCATGATGCACTCCTTCAATTTCTTACTTTTCACCTTATTCTCCTAAACATAACTACTTTGCACTCTTCTAGGAGTGCATCACCTTCTATTTAACAAGAGTTTATAGTAGTTCAAGTCCATATTGTTTAGTCTATGATCAGTAAATTTCACGCTGATAACTTGCGTTAGGTTAGATCACATGGTTTGAACTTTCTCCGTTTGCTTATGGTAATCCTAATAGTTTTACATTCAATTTTAGAAATTTCTTTGCTTCCATCTGTAAACTTTGTGGTTGATACAACGTGGTTTTTGACACTGTTAGCACCAGGAAATCTTACACAATCCTCTCAACAAGAAAACATTTGTATGTAAGCATTTTATTTCATTTTGCCTTTTCTATCGGTCATTTCAACATCGATGGATTTTTTATGAGTGCCATAATGTTTAGTTGCTTTCGAAAACTAGATAAGCTTCATCCAATTATATTTTAGGACGTTTACTTCCCATTCCAAACGTGCCAATTAGCTAAACTGTTTGCTTCTCCGGCTCTGGTATACGAATAACCGTCGATGACTGATTGAACATGCACGTCCGAAAAGGCCAAAGTCCCAACCTAAAGTTCACAGTAAACCCAATGAGAAAATTTGAAAATCTACGTTCAAATAACAGCTATGCTTTCTTCAATACCCAAGTTACGATTTTCAAAACAACAATTGCCTATTTGCATATATTTGAAATTAGGCGAAAAGAACATGGTTACCAAAAAGGACATTTTTCCAGCCTTTTCTTATAAAAAACAAAGTGTACACGACGGCTTTTTAATTCTCATTTGACGCTAGCTCATCGCTCAGTAATTAAGAGATTTTAAAGGGTTTTAGATCTTATAAATAAATTACGGCAACAATAGTTCCGAGCTGCCTGTACCTGTGTCCATTGACCAATGGCCCAATTAAGTTAATTACTTCAAACCGAAAAAATTATTTGAAAAGTTCCGACAGCTTTTAATTTGCGTATTACTTATTCCTCAAGGTCTTCATCCCTTTTATCTACTCCTTTAGCGTGCTCTGCATGCTCTTGTGCTTCCTGACAACAGTCTTTTTGACAGCCTCTCCGTCATTTCAAGTAATCGTTTACTCTTTAAAAGCGATACACTCTGTCAAGACTCACAAACAATGTGAGATAAAGTATGCATAATATTTACATTTATTTGTTCTTGTCGTGTTTGATAAAGTTGTGTCAATCACAAGCAATGCATGATGCCTTGTCTTCAGTGCAATATTTTAAAACACCCAGATGTTTTCGCAAACATTAAATTTTCGTTGTGTTTTGATGGCCTACAAACGGTTTCTTATCATCCTTTTTTATCAAAATAAATGATATAGTAAGACGTTGCTTCTACAAAAATAAAAGTTGCACAAAAAGATCATTCCTACTAAAGTAAAAGTTATGAATTTTTCAGGGACTTATTGCATTCGGTGTCCTATTGGCACGTTCAAGATCAAAAGAAAGCGAGTTCTTGTGTGGATTCAAACTAAAATCCAATTGACCAAGTGACCCAGCAGCAAGCACAAAGGGCTACGCATAGAAAAGATGAAAATTAAGGGGTGGGAAGCCATTTAAAATTATTAAAGGGAATTTGCCTAACTGAATATCTGATCAGAAATCCAAATGTTTAAAGGTGTCAAGGGAAAGTGATCGTGAAGGAGACAAAAGTAATGATAAAAAGTGCCTGCAAGGAATGCATCTCATGTCGAGCACAGAATTCTTGCATTGTTTTATAAATCAATCTTCAAAGTTTTCTTCACATCTGAGGAATATTCCCTCTCTTGACTCTGTCCATTGCCATTCTGATCCACTTGACTCCCACATACTGAGTCATGTCGTCTCTCCATCTCAACCTAGATTTTCCAACAAATTTTCTCTACTGTCTAGCTGCCACTCTATGAGTCGTTTAGTCCCGCTGTTGTTGGTCTGGCGGGCTATGTAGCTAGCCAGCAATGTTTCCTGTGCGTTATGGTCGTGATCACACCTTTCACACTAGTGCAAACCATATTGTTTTTTTCTTTTTCATGCCCAACATGCTGTTCTTCATTTTTTGTCCGTGCCACTTTGAACATTTCCTGATTGGTCCTGTTCAACGTCATTGTTCCACTTCCATATGTCATGCTAAGAAGACGCATTGGTTGAAACCCTTCCTCTTTAGCTTCATGGAAGCTTTCCTGCTTCTCATAATGGAACCCACCTACCACACAGTCTACACGTATCCGTCTTCTTGAACTCCTGGTGCTGGTCGTAGTTGTTTGCATTTAATAAACAGGCATTGCTTCTCGCAACATCCAAAACTACGATTTCTCGACCTGATTGACAACATCTGTCCTACATTTTTTGTATTCAAACAATTAATAGGCGACATTGTTATAAGGAGGAACGAATCAAGCAGTTATTGGTGGTGTCAGTTCATATGATGTTAGGCATAGTTGTGAATGCTACAGAAGCCATAACAATTTAATGAAATCCACAGGTGAGTGCCACAGTCTGTTTACTGCAATGACTATTGCAGATGGTAAAAAATACAAATCAAACAATTTAAAAGAACCTAAACGTGAATCAATCTAAATAAGCTTAGAATTTGAAAGCCTTTTTTTTAGACCTCCAATGACGTATTTACGTCGCTTCAAGCCTTCCCTACTACGCTTTTACAACTTTAAAGCTAGGTTCACATAGGAGTAAAATCCGTCGCTAGGTCTAAGAGGAGGAGCAAACAAGGAAATCGTTTTCCTTTACTTCTGCTGATCCACATGCCCGATCCAGTCATAGCAAGCGCAAACAACCAAAACGTAGCATTTCACGTCACAATTTTATTGACGGGGGTTTACTTCCATCTTGTTGATTGCGACACTTCGGACTAAAGACTTTAAAAAATAATTGTCACGCCCACGATACAACCCCCGTGCTTGCTAAGGTACCTGCTCTCCCCTTGGTATCAAATAGCTGTAAAAATTGGCATCTGTCATCGTCATCATAAAATTTCCGCATCAGAACAAAAGATGCCCCTGCAATTCAAGTTATGGTCTGAAACCAACAGAGAAAACTCGTCGGAGAAGAACAAAATTTTTTGTTACTTTACGACGACTATTGCTTTGGCATATGTCAATCAACTTTTAACTTTCACAGCCACGTAGTAGCGTTCGCGTGCAAGAAAACCTGCCTTGAACATGCCAGACGATTCTCTGACGACGGATTTTACTCGTATGTGAACCAGGCTTACTGCTGCTGCTGCTGCTGCTGCTGTCGGTAATCAGAATTCGTCTACTGCTAACATGTTTTTCAATAACGCGGGTGACAGAAAACCTTAGATATATGTTATTTATTGTCCACTAGGTGTTTTAATCCTCTCCTATCTGCCTTTACCTGTGACAATCGCTATGAACAGTGTATGGCGAAACGTTCAGCAAAACGAGCTGGCCTCTCAACTTTATATTCAAATTTTGTAGTACGAATCAACTTGTCAAACTTGGTGATATTTAAAATAGCTCTGCCGATTTCACCAGAAACAAATTGTTTCGATCATTGCATGTGCAAGTTTATAGTGCCTCTAAGGACCGAGTGGTAAGCTGTGTATCTTGACGTGACCATTCTATAAGTGTATGATTAGGGGGTGCTGGTCAAGTTACTAAGCTATCTCCGCTGTCAATCGTCTGTAGTGAATCTGTTTTAACAAAAACTCCTCACGCAGACCTTGTATAAAAACCTTTGGCCATCTTTCAAGCAATAAAAGAGAGTGAAGTAAGTACGAGCACATCCAAGCAATTCGCTTTAAACAGGTATCCCTGTTAAGTAGGACCGATAAGCCAGCACCCATTCGAGTTGCGTGGCAAAGGAAAGCCAGTATTCTTTCTTCTTGAAGTGGAGTTATCTTTAAGGCAGACTATCATGCGCAATGGGTCCTATTTCTGTCAGGTGTAGGAAAATTGGTTATAGTTTGACTTCACTACAACTGCTTACGCACAACCCATTTAATAGGTATGCGGTATGATACAAAAGTTAATTATTGAGAGAGAAACAGCGTGTTCTTTATACTTGCCCCAGCTTGATGCTCTTTCAAATGGCAAAAACCCCTTAGATAGCAGAGAGAGAGGAAAAGATTTTGGGTATGCTCTTTGAAAGCGTCAGCAAATGCTGTGTTTAATTTGCTTGCAGTGTAGATGATATTTTAATTCGTAACCCTTTTATCTTATTTGTTTCTCGCCGAAGTACTAATTTCTATATTTGGTAGTTACTTCACTGGATTAATTTTTGCCTGGGCGTATGTCCATGCCATTCGCATTTTATTTTGGCCAAAATGTTTAAATGTCTTAAACTTTATTTCTCTTGAGATTTATACTTTAGTGAGGATGTTCATTAATAAGACTCTTCCTCTTCTTTCAGTTGCTCGAGTACTCTGATGATGAAGAGGAGGCAAAAGCCAAAGCCGCTCTAAAACTTAAAAGACAAAAAGAAAGGTTTGTTTGCCTCCATATTTTGACATTTTGGACCGGTAAAATGTGATTGTAGTTTAAAGCCATTTGCAACGCTGCTGATCGTATTACAAGTGATGGTATAAAGTTATTAATTTGTTTAAGAAGATCGTTGCATATCAAACTCTGATCGCCATTCTACATAACAGAGTCATATGTGAACAACAAATCCAGTTGCACTGTCATCAGTCTCTTTCGGGCAAATAACGATTCTGTGTTAATATATACCTATAGATAACAACTCAACGGAGGACAACCGATTTTGCCAACCCTACTAGGTACTCCCGATCCTTTGTATATCTTTAGGGCCAATGCATGGTAATCCATGATGCGGTCAGAGCTTGTCGGCGAGGTTCAGTGTTTCCCATTAGATTTTATGATCGTAATACCCGCCAAAGATATTGTCTTAATTTCATCTCTCTCGATGGTGAATGGTTCCGAAGGATGCAGATTTTTAATTCCTGTCAACATTTTCTCCATTGTAATGTACATCAAGCTGTCATCGTCATCAACATGGTCTTACCTTTATGGTGTTGTCAGAGCGGCTCCGCCATTCATCAGCCAGGTGAGGGGCTGGTGAACTTCCCGTTGGTAGACCACCTACATGAGTGTACTGATCATTATCAGGTTGACATAACTATATCCTTTGATGCTATTTCAGCTATTTTTAAGAAACCCTTTTATCTGAAGGCATTTTGTTATGAAGCAAGTTGTACAGATAATCTTCACATACCTCCATTTTCTCCATTACCTCATCAGCACTTACTGTAAATGCTGTGGCCGCACTTATGTCAGTTGCTCTCCGGCGGGGCGATTTACGATACCCTGCTCTCATGTTAAGTTGTTGGGATGAATTGACCACAGAAAGCATCAATTTCCAACAGCTCACGGTTTCAGTAGATTGATAACCCCTTTTTGAAAAATGTGACGATGTGTAACTGCCCACTGCTCCTCAACGGAAAAGTCAAAGAAGATTTCTTAATAGTTACGTGTAAGGTAAAATACTTTGCTCTGATAAATTAAGTTAAAAAATTACGTATTACACAAGCCACGGCCCACGATGTCGCAAAGACCCAATCTGAATGATGAACAATAGCTGTACATAGTGTCCCCCCCCCCAGGAAGTTGGAGGGATAAGCTTTTCGGTTAAGGTGGACCACAAATATGGACCTAGGATAGTAGGGGAATATTGCTGGGACCAGATGTGAGGGGAGTGAAAACTACAATCTTCCATATATATAGGGTAACACTAAACTTGTTTTATGTTAGCTGTAAGGAGAAAGTCATTTAATTAATGACGCAGTTAATAAATTCAAGTTGTTTAATTGACAAAAATCTCAGTGCTGGAGTTCCCAAGACATTCTTCTACTTTGGGTTTCGTTATTTATAAAAATATTGTGTAGTTGGACATACAGACAAAAAAGCGTACGTATACCTTTGTATACATGAGAATATGGTGATGCTTCTATTTCTCCACTTTTATACTATTAGCTTGGCGTAAATTTTGTTTCTTTAACTCTTTGTTGTGGCGCACACCACTACTTTTGTACCATCAACTTCAACCATTGTTTTTTTCCCACGATTTTAGTCTGTCTTATTTCAAATATAATAAAGTCAGTTTGGTTAAGGTTAAGTGAATTTAACTTAATGGACCGGGTTTGGGGCAGATGGGGGCTTTCCTTCAAGTTAAATGGGGGAGAAGCCCATATGGGGGAACCAGGTGACAGATTGTGGAAAGTGACCCTGGAGGACGCCATGCCGTACCAAAGCTCTGCAAACCGAAGTTTGTCCGCATCTCATTTGTCGCACGGCTGTTTTTAACAATGGATTTTCATCGCAGGGACCCATAACTGCTTTGACCCAGGCAGTGTTAGATTTTTATCAGTCTTTAAATTTATATCGTTCTATTGACATCTAAGATATTATTTTCGCCCGGTCAAATGACTGTTTTTCTATATTACATCTATCGTTTGAACGTCTGTTTTGTTGTTGCTCTTAAGTTAGTAAAAGTTCAGCCGACAACCGTTTTAAAACCCCAATTACGTTCTCCTTAAGTTGTTGAAACTGTCCCTTTCACTGATGACCCAACAAACTTTTGCTGTCTCATTGCAAACCAATTGCTCCGACAATTAATCAGTTGATTGTTGTGAAAATTCATGCCCAGCTCATTAAGATCGAAATCCCCTGAGCCACTGTCGCACCACAACTGTGCTACACAGCGTTTTAAATGAGTCTAGCCAGAGCTTAAATCGAGATTAACCATTTCATTTTATAGGACGCACGGTAAATGGTCATTTTTCAGAATGAGAGTAGGTTTAACTCAATCACGGCTTGTAGTATAGACTGGTTCAAAAGCTATACAGTTTTTCAACAGCCAATTGACTTGACTGGTAACGGCATATATTTTGTTACGAAATATCAACTGGACATACGATACCTGCCCCTGTACAGTCGATTCATAGCCCCAAAGCGTGATAACATCCCCCGCGCACTGCATCGAGTTATCTTAGTCTTTTAATTGGAGTATATTTATGTCAATATATTTTTTAAGCGTCCTCCTTCGAAATAAAGTTCTCAAAGACAGATTGAAATAAATTACAGAAGTCCCGGTATATTTGCTGTAAAATGTATACAGAATTGGTAGCAAAGCGTCATGGATTACGATTCTTTATTACTCATCAGCTTGCCGCTACAGTAAAGGGAGTAAACAATTTTAAATAATTTCAAAGGATATTCAAACGTACCGGTAAAAGCTACAAATATATGCTTAACTTGCACACTAGGTATGCCTTGCCCTCTTTCTCCATTCTACTCTGTCTTGAGCTAAGTGAGTCGTTCTGCCGTATCATTTTTCAGGGTGGCCGTCCATTTTTCAGGGTGGCCGTCCATTTTTCCTTTGGTACACCTGGATGGCCGCCATCTCAGCTGTTCACACCCCCAAACCACGCCAATCTTCGGTTCAACCCCACTTCTTGAATTGGGTGTACATGGGCGCTTGCTCTTATCTTGTTATTTGTTCTTCTCTTTGTCCTCGTATGTCCCTTCATCCAACTAAGAAGCAGCCTCTGATTGTCTGTTGTGAGTGGGACCCAAGATTTGAATGCGATGCAAGAAATATATAGACTTGAGTAATGCCGTAGGCCCCACAACCATTAGGCTAAAAACGGAACTTTCAGCAAAACGTATTTTTTTATCACCCTTGTTCTGCGAGACTCGAAGGCTGCCCTTAAAACTCATGCCCTAAATAACTTCTGTTTGTGCAACTTTGCCGAATGTAAATCTTTCCGTTTTAAGAATTGTAGTTACGATAAAAAAGACACACTTGCGTTGCGAAGAAACGGGTTTTCCTCTCATTCGTGCCCCCGATTGCTGTAAAGTACAACGTTGACGCCTTTTAAGCTGAACTTCCCCTACTTATTCAAGAAAGGGTTCTGGTTCTCATCATCCGTTAACCCTATTCTGCTCTGAGAGAGCGGAGGGGGCTTTTGGAGTTCCTCTTGCATAGTTTTGCCTCTCATTTCTAACCCTTAAGTTTTCACGAGTGAAATATTCAAAATTTTCTGACCATGTCAAAATGTTTATCAAGTAGTTTGCACAGATATATGAGTTTAAACACTCTACCTTTAATATTTAGACAATTTGAAGGTAAAATGTGAAATTAACCGTTAACCTTCGTACACAAATACGCAATGTATACTGCAGAGGCTGGAGATATATCGATTGCGAAGTTGTATAGGGGGTTCTAAGACCCTCCTGTACTGGCAGAATCGTATACTAAAATCAGGGTAGAATAAGTTTAGAATTTTCTTTTGCCATTTGCATTTGTTAAATAGTAATTTCATCCTGACCTGTACAAACTTTTTCCCATTTGTGGAAGGTATTCTACATTCCTTGCAACCATGTAAATTTTCGTGGATGGCCGTCGTACGATCTTTTCGAGCGGTCGATAAAATCATTTCAAATGCAATGCGCAGAATCTGTAAAGCTCCAGGTGAACTGATGCTGTCTTTGTTATGCTAAGACACCTCATAGCTATTTGTTAGAGCTACCTGTAAAGATTTTAGGAAGAAAATATTAGGTAAAATTTTCACCCCCAATTATCCGAATTTTGTGCATATCCGAAGAGCTTGTTACTTATTAAACTCATGGGGAGGAAATGTTGCATTTTGACGGTTGGACGGGAGAAGATTTGTGGCCGCTTGAAACATGACACATTCTCGGTATTGACATATACGTAGTTGGATACACAGAGCTTTCTTGTACGATTACTATCCGTGGTGAAGATCATTATCGTAATTATCATGATTTTCATCATCATCATCATCATCATCATCATCATCATCATCATCATCATCATCATCATCATCATCATCATCATCATCATCCTGCTGCTCTGTTAGAGGTGAAGACTCTATTCGATTGTTGTGTTGTCTCTGTTATCTAACCCGACTGCAGTGAAGTTTGAGATGAGTTGAGATGCGTCGTAGATTAGAAAGTGTGTGTTGCTGAGCCAATGCTGGGCGCTATGGGCTGAGGTGCGTATTCAAATTTCGGATCACCATTTGACGTGTGTGACTGATGACATAGGATAAAACGCTCAATGATGAAAACCACGAGAGATTGAACCCTGTTCCGTCGTTGTTGCAACGTGATGTGCTGACCATTACGCCATGGCACCATATCACTGAGACCGGGAAATTTTTATGTTATCTGTTTTGATTGACGTCACTACATTATCACCATCTTAAACGTGATATTGACCATCATCATCATCATCATCATCATCATCATCATCATCATCATCATCACCACCATCGTCATCATCATCATCACCACCATCGTCATCCTCATCATAATTATTATCATAATCATCATCATAATCGTCCATTAAAAAATGCCAAGAGCTCACAAGCTTTCGGTCTAAAAACCTTTTTTTAAGTGTACATATACAGATATCAAGAGTGGAGCATTACCACAATCGCTTGCCTTTTTTCACTACGGGAGCTCTGGGGAATCGAACCCACGACCCATTGATTCTCATACGTCACACTATATGAGCTGTTTGGCGCTTTTCAGTTGTTGTGCCTGGTAGGCCCGCGGAACTTTGTCGAGCTATAACATTGTACTCACTTGTGTAATTACAATTATATTTGGCAGAGTAATAGCTTGGCTCTTTTACAACAAATCACAAATTTTATTTGTAAATATTAAAAATTTTCATAAGTAATAAACATACGTAATTTACGTAAAAACTATTGCAAAGGTTTGTCACTGTTAAAGCAGCTGGGTTCTTTTGTTGTGCGCATTAAGACTTAAAAATAACCAAAAAATGTAACTCCTAATTTACTAGATGTGTAGAATTTATATAAAAATGCACATTTTTCACACTTTCACACTATACAGTCTATTAATATCCACTAATAAATTTCACCTTTTACGGAACACATCGTTGCATGCATACATCGTTTTTCTTGCGAAAATTAAATATGTTTCATTAGTCTCTAATCATATTTGATACATGGAAATAGCTTGCATACATCAGAGAAACAAAATCTGAGCTAAAACATGTAATGGCCATGTTTTGCAAAGAAACGTGATAAAACAGAATTATCAAAGATGATGTAACAAAACGTCAATATCGTGAAATGTTCATGGGAGAACAAGTTGCCATGAGAATCCTCATTAAAATTTAGGAAAAAGTCATTAAATTGCATGACCTCACGTCAAGTACTTTAAAAGCTATCAACAGATGTATGTTGCCGCGGAAATACTAGACCACACACCACACCTAATTTAAGGTCGGGTTGAATCATTTTTCTTCACGGCACACAATGAAAAGATCTATTCATTATCATCGTTCACTTTCTCCTCATTGTCGTTACTTTCGATTTTACGACTACTTTGTTTAGTTAGTGACACGAAACAGTTCTTCGATGTGAATGTGATCTCTGAGGGCAATATTTAGGATATGTCTCATAATATGATTTTGAAAAATCGTTGAGCTTCAGGTGACTTCAAAAAAGGAGTTGCATATGTCGCATCCGTTGCCCTACATGGCCTAAAATGTGTCCACAGTTTAATTACTTTCGATTTTAGGACTGATTTGTTGAGACCAGTTTAGTGACACGAAACAGTTCTACGATGCGAATGTGATCTTTGACGGGTATATTAAGGATATGTCTCACAATATGATTTTGACAAAGCATTGGTACCTTTTGTAGATTGCCGGTAGTTCAATTTACACATTTTCAACCATATAGGGCAACGTGTGCGACACATCCATCGCCTATTTTGAGCTTCAAAATCTACCAAAAAGTAGGAAAACCCGAAGGAAAAACACACTTGCTATATCATCTTGCAAAGACGGGGTTGCCTTTCGCAATATGAAAAAATGAAGCTTTTTCGGCATGGTAAGACAAAATTATTATAATCATGACAAGCGTTGTTGTTTCACCAAATTCAAATACCTTTAACAGGTTTTCATCCCATAGGCATAAATAGCTTAACATTAAGTACATAAAAATCAATTGACTCGTAGGCCTTTAAAACAGTTTCTGTCAAACGCGATCCCTATTGAATCCGGAGGTTAGCCTCATTTACATACTTATCATTCACCTATCGTTATTACGCCCAAGGAAACAATAATAGAAAAAGTCAATGTCTTGCAGCTACAGCTTCATAAACCTTTGTGATTCAATCACAATTACAGTTGAAATAATTACCTTTGGTTGATGTTGATCTGGTATCCTGGCATACCACGTCGCTTCCTCGTTTGGCTAAAGCATATAAAAAGGCGAATATCAGCTCAGAGTTACAAGCTTTTTTTAAAAAAATAGGAATTGATAATAAATCCCCTTCTCTGGTAGGTTAAAATTGAACGAAAATACAAAACACATCTCCGTAAATCTACTGTCTGTAGTCCAATGTGAATTTTTAATACCATAATTCTGTCTAGCTGAATTCAAATTTGATAAACCCACTTTAAAGAGCTTATACTGGGCGTAATGGTAATTCAATTGGATAAATCAACTTCAATGGACGTTTAGCCTACTTTATCAGCCTCGTGCCATTATTTCGATAGAAGATCTCTGGATAACGCTGCAGGCAATAAGAACTTTCATCTTACTACTGGTCATTACCAAATTAATTGTCAACGGCTTGCGCAACTCTTACATTTCGCTCATTTCCTTAGAATTGTTGGTATGACACCGAGAATACGAACATAACAATTGACTACTTCTACGTTTTGATGTAGGAAGCTTTCTTTGACATCATTACCATAAAATCTTGCAGCGTGACGGAAAATCGTACTAAAACACTTGCCTCTCGTGGCAAAGTCACAATGTAAATTGGGCGCAATCAGAAAGGGTAGTGAAATGCCCATTCTAAATACACTACAATTTTAGTGTAAAGTATCAATGTAGCTATATCTACTTGTGTAGAAAATGCTCCCTTATAAAGAGTTTTATACGAATGTGAAAAAGTAAAAGAATTAAGGAAAGTCGCCTAGAAATTATTAAAGATAACACACGTAATCTTTCCTGAAGAACATATATCTATAGCAATACCAAAATATATGTTACAAACTACTGAACAACGTCACGCTACACTAGCGTTATATTAAATTGCTTCATCTCCTTTTATTCAAGAAAATAAAGGCAAATCCAGGATGTAGTTTCGACACGCATAGAAACTCCACTTAACGTGGTTTCATCCAACAGGCTTATAAAATCCTACTAGAAATTGCTTAATTCAGCACCTGGAACCTAGTTTTGTCCTACATTTCTTGATATATTTAGTTCTATGAAGAAATATACGTCCAGTTGTGTAATTACCCTTCTGTATGATATTTTTCCCTTTTTCTAATTAGAGCCACTATTTCTAGGTGCGGCGGCGACTTTTTCTATTAGAGGGGAGGCGCTAATTAGAGGGCGGCGCTAATAAAATAATTTTACTTTAAGGTGCGGCGCATATTAGAGGGTGACGCTAATTTGAGGTCCGACGCTAATAAGAGGAAATACGGTACTTGAAAATAAAGAATCGCATGTGACGAGAAAGAAATTACCGTTCTGCATGCTTAAAAATACCTTGAATTTTTATTGGTGCTTGGTTAATGATTTGTATCACATATGATATGCTATTATGTATTATGTACTGCCAAAATCAGGTGCCAAAATCAGGTGCCAAGCTAATTTACAGCACATTAACATTACTAACATACCTGATACATCAATAATACAGAACATTACTTACTTGATTAACATGTGTCTCTGAGGGCCTTGCTATGTTATATAAGTGAAACCTACCAGGAAAAAACAAAGAGCCCAGTAATATTATAAATGACGTACTGTGATATTTACCATACAGGGGGAAAATTCCATAAACATACTTAATCTTTAAAAATAGTATCAACACTCCACCAAATAGCGAAATCTATTAGAACCTAAAAGCATATTGAATCCTCAAGGCATAATTATCAGAAATAGTCCAAATGGGACGAAGAAAATATTTTACCCGACTGTGCTTTTGAAAGAACCACTCAGAATTTAGACTGCCTGAATGGATTTGTATTTAAAGAATCAGCGTCCGCTAGAGTTGTATAGGCTAACCAAAAAGGCCCAATGAGAAGACGACTTTTTTGGTCTGAAAATAATCGTTTTCTTGCTTTTATGTTGACTAACTCCGGAACAGCCCGATGAAATGTAAGTCTATCCTTGCCTTTTATATGAAAGAAATCGTCCGTTTACATTTAGTACTATTTGAGTTTTCTGGCTATTTAAAACACAGTTGGCTACAACGTTTTATTCGTTCCATTTTGATTAACTCTGACGATTGTGCTTGGAGGAGACGATAAAAAGGTTTTACGAGCATCTATCTTTGCTTTTTATACGAAAGAAATCGTTCGTGTACATTTAGTATTATTTGAGTTTTCTGGCTATTTTAAAAAAAGTTCACTCTGACGATTGTGTTCGGAGGAGTGTAAAACGATAAAAAGGCTTTAAGAGCGTAACGATTTGGCTATTACGTACAGCCTTGATATTCCGAAATGACCGAAACCTTTCACAGCAGCAAACAACATATAATGTTTCCCCGTTTGTGCTATCCTAAATTGTACTAGTGCGTGATGCGTCAAAGCAAAAGGGCAAGGCACTATTATAGTGTTGCAATAATTTGCTTACCGGAAGCTTTTACACCCACAAATGTTTATTTTTTTAAAAAAAAAACATATCTTGTTCTTGTGTAAATAACCTGGGCACGATGCTTAGGAAACTCGCTAATTAAGTCCTTAGGAGTACTTTTTCAGGCAGCCCATGCCAATGAGACAAATCTTCAAACAATGCTATATGATTGTGGCTTAAGAGTTCTTGGTAGAATTGGACATACGTAGCTTTGTCGAAGAAAAACGAATTAAACTTGTGTCATTCTTCTCATTTGGACTAGTTCCTCCACTAGTTTATCCACTAGTTCCTTAGACTTTTCTTGCTCTCATGTAGGGGCCTTTGACTGTTAACCTTTCTTACTTAGATGGCATATTCTCAGTAAAAACCTTATATGATTAAGATCTCACGCAAATCAGCACGTATACTATGACGTGCTATTTCCTACATACACAGCAGCCCGCTCTTATACAAAATGTCAACATTGGCCATCCGACAAATAATCAAAATATTTGAAAACATACCTTGAATTTGGATTTAACGTTATAGCCATTAAATCGAGGAGTGGAAACCAGTCTTGATCGAGTTTTACAACACATAGCTCAATTAATTTCTCAGCATTTTTCAAGATACATTTCTGCAAAGAAAAGACAGGCAACCAATAAAGCCTTGTGTTGCTAGTACTGTGTGTGCGTAATGACAAATCAAAGCTTCTCTAGGAAGATAACACAACCAATTCTCCAACGAGCGTAAGTACTAATACAGAGAGATGGCTACTATATAATTTTCCAAAGGCCAACAAGCCTTTATCACTATTGCGCAATCCTGTACTAAAACGTGGTTGGACCCGCATAAATCAATCGAAACAAACTTATCATAAAGGAGTTTTACTGGCAATAGCGACAGCAATTTCTATTTTCCCTCTGTTTTCATGAAAAGGCGGGCATGATATGAATACCAGTACAAATCATAGTTACTTCTGCGTTACACATCGTCCCTATTATACAAGGTACGAAGAAGAGGGAAGTTGTTCCTTCATACTGTAGCAACTGATGAGAGCAGAAAAGCGGTTGATCATTTTAGCCAAGATAACACGAGACCCTAGTCACAACTGAATGTATGCACTTTCCCCTCGCCCCTATCACCCGTTTTATAAATTTGTGGTTGATGCATTTTACAAGGGAAGTATAGAACAACGTCACACCAAATTCAGTCTTTGACACTTAAAGGCGGAGTTCACTAAAACATCTGTGTAGGAAATTAGCAGAGAACGTTGTTAACACAATTGTTTAAGTAGGATCAGTTGAGTTACGGGTCTTCGAAGAACCTTCTAACGGAAAGCCGTTTGCTGTGTAAGCAAGTGTTTAACTTTTAATTTCCTTTTAAATTTACTTTCTCTGCATGTACGAAATAAAGAACTATAACGTGATAACATGTAACGGATAGCTTTGCTCTCAACGAACAGGTATCAAGTTAATCACAACTCACAAAGTTAATAACAGCTTGTTTCGTAGTTATCTTTAGCTGGTCGTAAAAGAAACTCGTTGATGGTAAGCTTTGGGGCGATGGTGACATATTGGGAACAGCAAATGTGAGTTTTTAAATATTTCAAATCCCTTAGGGAAAAAGGGGATTTGTGGAGTAGCGGGTCAAATATATTTCACGGGAGACATTGCTTCTATATCCCTCTTCACTATTACCATGTTTCTGTGAATGTGCTGGATGTAATAAGTTCAGAGGAATAAAATGCTTATCTCTGTGAGTATTTAAGCGGTGACAAAAGAACGCACATTCTCAATAATTTTTAAACCAATCACAGGGCTGATACTTGTTCGTTTTCGCTGGCTGCCCTTGTATGCTCGTCCTTGCTTTGTGGAAGAACACCGAAAGCACAAGATGTGTCTGCATGTGGCACCTATAGTATGTAATAGAACTGTGACCTATCAAGAAACGGTAATTTCTAATGAATACCATTGTACTTTTTGTCGAACATATGTCAAAGCTGGCCCTTGGAGATTATTATTGAAATTACCCTAAGTTCCCATTTTCCCATAAATATCCATATTTCTTATATTTATGGACAGAATCCAAACTCTAAAGTTCGTCACAATAAACTCACACAATTCTCAACAAACTACATAAGTTACAAGGAAAACTAAAATCGCAAAACGGGTATAAAGTGCCTTGAAAGATGACGGATGTCGTGAATATTTTCACCCCTCCAAGCCACCGTTTTCATAACAATGAACATTTTTAGCATTTACGGGTTGGTTTTTAAAATTCTAAAATTTGTTCCTATAATTGCTAAGATTTGTCTATAATTTGAAAGTTGTAAGAAGTTTTGAAATGCGGAGAGGGCGTGAATTGCATTAAGAATACCGGATCTAGTTATAAAAACGTGTCGATAGCGAAATTTCACCATCCCTTCGCTGTCACTGTATACGACACCAAAAGGCTGAGTTGACCTACACTGCAGAGCCCTCACTTGCTTCACTCGCTTGGATAATCACTATGCTCACTTCTTGTTAGAAAGCAGTACAAAGTTTGCAATTCCTATAACATATTTCATTTATTTGTAAAGTAGACAAGGAGTAGCCACAACCTGAATCATTAATTCGTGAAAAAGATAGAAATTTTGCTATATTATTTACTTTTTAGTTCTTTTTTTTAAAAAACAGCGTATTTTTATAATTATCGTTCCTTTAAAAATATCGATTGATGTTTCCATTATCTGAATATCTATAGATATTGTATATAAACATGGAATTGTGTTTATTTTTGTTTCACTATCAGAAAAGAGTTTCTAAAAATATATCACCCTTTATCTTTCTTATTGCTCGTATTTATTATCGGTTAGTAATATTTGCCAATTTTGTTTACGGCACAAGGGGAATGGAGCTGGCAAAGGCTTCTGGGGAATTTAAACTTACATTTTGTTGGATATGAAGCTAAAGCTATTGGCACAATCCAACAGACCGCCATTCTCACATGTCGCAGATTCTCGACATTTTAACTACAACTTTCCTATACTTGCTATACTTGTCATATTTGTGGATTTCTAACATAGTGGAAATTCAAACGTTCAATTACCTTGATTTCTCCAGACTTATCTCGATAAAATTGCCATTTGTCGGATGTATGATTTGTGTAGGATAGTCGATATGCTGTTGTCCATTCATCTACCAATGCCATACCTTGAGATGCCACACCTACAAATGATAACGTATGAGGATGTAATTTGTGCCTATGGATGTCAGGTAGGCTCAAAAAGTAGACAAATACTGGTTTCTTTTGTCTTTATGGTACGCAATCGCCTAACTGTTTTACGGCACAAAACGTCGTTGTTTCTCAAAGGGAAATAGGCAAACGAGATAGCATTGCTTAGGTAACTTTGCATTAACGTACACCAATCCAGATTTCATTGTTTACTACGCTAGTCCTAGCTGCGTAGAGCGGAAGCCCGTCATTATTTGTAAACAAGCGGGTGGAAGACACAGAGAAGTAAGGAGGTTATAGTCAGGTAAAAGCTTTGGTTTTTGCTTCAACAACAAGTCGGCGGACGCAAATCATTAATACTAGTTAGCTCAGTACATATGCTGTCAAATTTTATAACATGTAGGACGTAAGGATATTTTTTGAGCCGTCTTAGCTTAAACAGAGTGTAGCCGCGAGGTGGTTGCCCTTTGGATCTTCTATTAAGATAAGCTACAAGTTTTTCGCTTGTTTTTTTAAAAGACAGAGCATATTTTCTTTGTGAAGTGAAAGAGCAGACACATTATCATCCAAGTATGTGCTTCTCCAGGCTTCTTAAACCCTGTTAGTTTACGTAAGCCGTGAAATATGCTCGCTGCAAATTAAGGTGTGTTGTGAAATTGATAACTTCCTATAGGTTCGTTTGCACGTGTCTATTCAACTAAACATGCTCTTGTGTTGGGCACATAGACGACAAAAATGTAACGTAAACCAATATTGTGACTGCCTTTAGGGTATTACTTTTTACTCAATTCTTTTGTCTATCATTAACAGAGATACAGCACCATTAAATGGATTTCAGGTCGAAGTAACGAACGAAAAGCACACTTAATCTTTCACCACATTCCTCGTTCTTCCCTGAAAATTGCTCGTCGTAAAAAGTCTTTGCGACGTATACATAATAATGTAGGGATAAAACGGTAATAAAGTTATATTTTTGTCGCAGGCGTTTCTTCTAAAAGTCTGATCGAAATCAGAATCCTATATCAATAGTTGCAACTGGCTGGCTAAGGCTTCCTCTGTTCTTGCGGTTTAATGCCACTATTTTCTTCCACTTAAATGGAAATCGCCACAAGATATCTTTTGTGTAGGTACTAGATCTTATTAACGAAAGACCTGAAATTTTAGGAATCCCTCTGGTTTTTTAATTCACGAAAGCCCCCTTAACCCTTCTCTGTAACAACCTGAAATCTGCACCAGCAACTGGCGGCTACATATCAGTTCTTTACTGTGTTGTTCCTATGAGAGTTGTTTCTTTATGCTATAGGTTTGCTAGCAAAAATCTCGTAAAATGGTGTAGGTATAAGCCGCCTAGAAGAGGTATAAATTGCAAAGATTCAAAAGTGATTCTCTCAAAATTCTTTGTCCATGACGGGCCGAATAAATGTTTGAGCGAAAATTCTTTCGTCCTGCAAAGTGATTGGCCAATTTATATTGTTTGATTGACAAGCTGGGTCGATGAACTTCTCTACCAAAAATGTTGCTGTCGTTTTTTAGTTTCACAAGCAAAACATAAACCGTCGAATTTGAGGCAGTCGATTTAAGTCAGTATGTGCAGTGTTTACAAGTAAAATAATATACCGTATTACTTTGGTCATACGGTTCATGTACCCAACAGATGGTAGCCTGCGTACAGACTATCCCAGCTGAGATAGTCTGCACGCAGGCTAAACAGATGCAAGTTACCCTTGCATTGAAGTAAATTGTGAAACAGAGGCGTAAGTTGCAAAATGTGTCTTTTCCATCCCACCACTGTCTTTCTCTATCTAAGTAGGCCCCAATACCTTCAGGAATTTAAATAGGCAATCATAAGGAATCGGATGTGACATAATCACCCTCGTAAGTTCTGGCTGATTTAAGCTCATTGTTTAAGTTTTTCCAGTTGATCAGGAAAGTACTGCTTGTCATGACTGCTGGAGAAGTTAACAAGCGTCAAGGAGTATAACCCTCAATATCATTTAAAAATTTTGTTATGAGTTCCAATCTCTTTCAGTTATGGCGCCACTGGCGAGTTTGAGCTTCAGCCCCTCCACTTTTTTACAAAGTAGTGTTTTTCTTGACCAAAGAGAACAAAAAATTACTAATACTGAAATGGAAATAGGAAAGAGGGCCTTAGTTTTTTCTTAAATGTCAAAAGATGTAAGAAGATTGGATAGAATAAAAGGACAAACATTTCATTATCTTTCACCCCCACCTCTTCCTTTTCAATTGGTAATGCCACCCCTGTTGTTGCTATCAAATTCACTCAAATAATACTTGAAAGAAAACGTAAACTTACTTGTTAACTTTAAACTAAACATATTCTTTCCTATCTTTTAGACGTACCCTCATTCTAAAAAAGTGATTTCGATTTGCCTGTTTGAACTTCAGATGTTCCAGTAATTTTCTCGAGAAACCCTAATTAAAAACTGTTTACCACCGCAAATAACGAAACCTTTCTTCAGTTGTAGCATAATTGTGCGTGATATATCTTTAATTTAAACAATGTTGATCTGTATTTCTCTTACCCGTTATCCTTTTCGTGGTGCCGAAGTCGACTTCCAGATACTCTCCAGTGTCATCGCGGTAGGGACACCAACCTCCTAAAGATCCACTGACGACGTGTCCAAGGCGAGCATGGAAAGGAAGGTGCATGTCATTGAAAGAGGTTGAGGCCATAATTTGGGCATCTGGAATACCACCACTGGCGATACCCATTGGCCAAGAGCACTCTGGATAAAGAAGAAGCATGAAATGTTTGGCAATAAAGCAAGCTATGGTACGTTTACGTGACCGTATTATTTATTGTATTTGAGTGATCAGATAGTTTTTACAGAACAAAACAAGAATAAATTATACACATTGCTTTCGCTATTTCGTGCATTATAGCGTTTAATTGAGGCTGCGATTGGCCACTTGATAAACTATCAAACCAAGGAGAAGATTCACGTCAGATAATCCAAGACGAAACACTACTTTACAAGGCAAGACCAACACCTAAATTTCAGTGAATTGAAATACCAATATACTTCATTAACACCTTACACAGTTAGTCAAGTTGCTAGAGCCCTATTATTACTTTTATTTCGAAACCCTCATTTGCTTTGCAGTGTCTTGTGTGAAACGCTAAAGCGATTAATTCAGCCACATGATTCTTGAGGGCAAATTGACCGATCAAAATTAGAGGCCATACACAACGAGCATTGCATTAGCATGCTTTGCAGACCCAGATAAAACTTTTCAGAGAAGATGATTTGGGTCTGTAACGCACGCAAGGTTAACCTGATTTCATTCGTTTCTGGAGTGGACTTGAGTCCCCATCCCTAAATTCTTGGGTACCAAATAAAGCTTAGTGAAGTCGTCTATCTCGTATTAGCAGGTAATCTGCTGTGTGCAAAGGACGCCATTGATGTGTCTTTTGAGAATCCGCGACTAAACCCAAAGCTAGAACGGCCTTGGTTACGCGGTTGCAAAGACATACTCAACACAGTATTTTCTAAAAGACCCTGAAAATATTTCTAAACGATTAGAGCTATCACCTATAAAGGAATCCATAACCAAATGTACTTTAAACTTAATTTAATCTATCGCCAATAGTGTAGAGAATTTTGCAGTGGCATGTAGAAACACTGTATAAAGGCGTTGCCACCACGTAACCAAGGTCATTATGGCCTAACGAGGATTTCCGATTTAGTCACGTGTACTTCAGATTTATTAACAAGATGGCAATATATACTTTTATTAAAGTTTAGACAGTTCTGCTCACCCAAGGGTTGTTTTGTAGCCTCTTCATGACTCTTGGCCATTGGCCTCGGAATCAATTCCCTAGACGTACGCCCGTCATCGATGTTCTTATCCAGCCATTTGTTGCAAGGGAACTCATAGTAGTCACCATCTTCACTTGTAACTGTTACCTGTTAGGAACAAAGCAGTTTCATAGCAACAACTAATCTTTACAAAAACAAAAGTATGTCATAGCATTGTAAAGCGATCATGGTATTTTAACTTGACCCAGCCATAGTGCTGCAAATGGTAGTGTAGGGTCAGCAGGATGCTTCGGCTATTGCCAGCTACGAGGGTTTCTTATAAACTTTCTATTCTGTCACTCTGGCTAAAGATATGCTGCTTATGTAGTTTAATTGCTTTTTGAATCTTCAGTAACGACGATTACAATGTGGATATGGGCATATGAGAATGGGCGACAGAAGAAAATTCATGTAATTCACTTTGTTTGAGTTCTAGAGTGACCCCTTTGAAATTGCAGGCCCCTTCAATACATGTCTAGATCTGCAAATGGGGGATGGCCGATCAACCGGTAAAAGTTGGTAAGATTAAACAAGTTGCTATCATGTGCACACACTTATCCTAACGTAACCCTAAAATGTTTCATATTGATTTATTTTTATAGAGTCGTAAGCGATGAAGCTTCTGTTTGACTTTTAAAAGTTAACAATGGTTAAATAAACGCCTATCGTAGAAATGGAAATAAAAAATCCATGTAAGTGCATAGCCAGTATTTCTGTCACATTAATCAAGGGTTGTAGACGCCACAATAATTACCTTCTCAAGATACCATCCTGGTCCCAACCAACTGTTATCATGACGAATATTGACTTTGCTCAGTCTTCCCAAGGTATCTTTGGTGTCAAGAACGAATGTATCCAATCTGAAACAGAGAAGGGTAAGGTACAAGATGCAAGATGCAAGATGCAAGATGCAAGATGCAAGATGCAAGATGCAAGATGCAAGATGCAAGATGCAAGATGAATGGTAATATCATGGAAAGCACAAAGCTCCAGTCAGTGCCATTTCTTGCAGGAATAAATGTATTCAAATCTGACATATCATAAGGATTTAATAACAACACTTTTATACATCTTCTTGGATGCCGACCTTTTCCTGCAAGATATTACAAGCCCTGGAGAAAGTATAGAGGTATGAAGAAATGGAAGGCGCACGTACTTACTCGAAAGTATATTCCCAGTTTTCCGTACACAACGGCAATATTTTTCTTCCTGATGAGAGAATCTTTCCTGGAACCAGCAACGAAGCCAAGAAAAGAGTTGTCTGGTGTGTGAGCTAAAGTGAAATTATGAGTAAAAATGTTACACCCACATGCTTCGCTATCCTGCATGAAAATAAAAAATAGTGTCATAAAGAAGAGGGAAGTCGTTGTAAATGGCACAAACAAAAGAAAATACAGTGGGAACTAAAATAGGTACTTGCATTAACACAATACACCCTAATTTGTAAGCTTTTGGTTGAAAATTTTGACGAAATAGGAACATGTATCTGTTTTAATCAAACCTCTTTGTAAAAGTGCACCATCTGGGCGTAAGAAGTGAAGTGGCACATGGTATTTTTGCATTGCCGTAAGAGCGAAATTCTTCATAGTTGACTGAACCATTTAAACGTTTCAACAAAAACTATCCCAAACCGTACTTTAGTTTTATACATGTAACAAAATTAAGAGATTCAGATGTGCGGTAGAACCGTCCAGATCAGATGTGGGGAGAAAACTTCATACATGGACGGACTGAACTCTTTTGAAAACATTGAATAGTCTCTATGAGAGATTTTTTGCGCTCAATTGATAGACCACACTTTAATGACTTTTTGGCGTGCTATGATGTAACAAAAAGTCAGAGGCTTTGCTTTTTTGGCAAATTTTATCAAATTATTGGAGACTGGTAAATTCTTGGGAAAAAAAATATTCCCGACTTGACCATATAAGACAACAACAGTTCACTTAAATAAGCAAAATATACCATCAAGAAGAGAGGATTTGAAATCTCAAGTTTTGAAAGGAAACACTCGAGAAATATAAATATGTCACCACCGGGGATCGAACCAGTGGATCTTTTCTTGATTATACTTTCTAACTTTCAATTGGCTTTGGACAGATAGACGGACCGGATGACAGTCCATCCTTGGTCAAGTCACATGGCGCAGAGAGACTGGTCTCTAATTTCGGTGAGCAGGATGTCGATGTTTACCGGTGGATGATTGGGAGTTACTGTGGCGACTAGAGAAAGAGTCCGAGGTCATCTAGCTAAGTTGGTAGTGCAGACGCCGCGATTACGTTGGTCACGTGTTCCATATCAGGTGATGACAATGTTTTCTACTTCTCTAGTGTTCCTTTCAAAGCTAAAAATATACGATAACATAATAAATTATCAAAAATTTAGATGAGCTTCAGTACGCTTGATAATGTTTTAATTTCAGCCTAAATTTATATTTAATGATAAGCATTACCATAAGTGAAAGGTATTGGTGAAATAGGTGATGAAAACTTTCCTCCTGTATCAGGTAGATCACAGGCAAGATAAAGAGTCAAAACTACTTAGGCACGATATAATCTACTGACTACATCTAAGTTGTATACTATTATAATATATAACTTTACTGTAACATGTGCTGTTTTGTTTGAAATGATTAACAAAGCTTATTAGATCGATAAAAAGACTTTATTCCTGTGACAAATCTCTGAGGGTCAGGAGGTAACATTGGGCACAATTTTTCACATGAAAGTACTTCATTGCTGAGGCTTAGACGTTTGCAAGGATATAATTAGGATTCAATTAGGGTATGCTTAGAAAATGTTAAGGATATACTTAAGGTATACTTAAGATGTACAAGAATATGCATAGGGTATGTTAAGGATATGTTAAGGATATAAATAACTTTTTGCTAAATCTCAATCTCAATATGCTTTTTATGCCTTATTGCTAATGACAAAAAATGTAGACAATAATAATGATGTGTAACTTAACTTTGTCACGATATGTACAATAGTATATCACTAAATAATAGAAATAATTACTTATTAAAAGAGCATCTAAGTTATATACTAGTCTCTATCTTCCATTTTTTTGTATAATCTGTCATATTCTTGAGCTGCTGTGCTTCGCCGTGCCAAGATGTATTTGTAGGACGTGGCTATTATGGTTAGAAACAGATAAGTCCCTTGTGAGACTGCTATGTGCCTTCACTTCCAAGAGAGTGGAACAGAAAAATTGATAACAGCAGGCTGAAGCT
>JAAAKM020006971.1:135706861-135720441 GCA_010016025.2 Alatinidae sp. Z8VKAUB7J3 | reverse complement strand
CTGAGGAGGAAGAACAGAACGGCAATGAACCTAGAAATTGAATTTGTGGCATAAGCTAGAGAAAGAGAGAGAGGGAGAGTAATGAAGTCTGAAAGTTAACCAAAAGGATTGATTGTCTTTTATTGCAATGCAATTTCGAGAAAAGAAGCTCCACATCCAGTGTTACAAAATTGGCAGGCCAAATGTTTTGTGAGCATGCGCGGTCCTTGCATCTTCGTTTACTTTCGATGCTTGATAACCAAGATGGCCATGTCGTTCTCTCAGCTTTTGAAGAGTTAAGGGAGCTGTTGTTTGGATATTAAAGGTTTGTTTTACAAATGCGTATAGAGCGCTAGCTGATCCAGGAATTATTTATAGGAGGGACCAAAATCAAAGCTAACCAAGGTGTTTTCGTGGAACCCCAATGCAAACTACAATATCATAGTGATAATCCTACCACTAAATGGACTCTATTTTAAACACGGTGTTCAAATGTTATGTCAAATGCGAAAAACAGTTTATTAAACTTGAAAGAGGCCTTAAGAAAACACCAGTATTTGTGCTCAATTCATAAAGTTTTAAACTGAATATAAATAAAAAGGCTTTTATAGTCATGATGCACAGTTTGAAATGCCATATTCCGACAAGTGCCTAAGGTATCACTAATAGATTTGGATCAGCTATCTTTATCAACGCAAGATAGTCCAAAAAATATTATCATAACTTCTAATGTCCATAAAACTGTGACATTACTTTAAATACTTTTTAAGTGCTGGCAAAACATTTCAGCTGACTAAGGGCAGTTATAAACTAGTTATACTAACTGCAGCTGATTTGTGATGCCTTCTCCAAGTTCCGAGTTTATTAGTACTTTTCCGTTGATATCAGTAAATACAAGATCGTAAAGCTGTTTCTTGCTGGCGTTCTTTGGCATGCAGCGCTGTTTATCTTCAGAGTCTAAAACTCTACAAAAGAATAAAAATAGAGGGAAGGGTCAAATAAGTACCTACTCACTTTTGACAGTTGATTGATTTAGTTCTAGATTTTCCAAAATCATAAGTAGTCTACTTAGTGGATGGCTTTCATATACAAACATAACTAGTTAAACGTATACAGCGTAAGCTAGCCGAATATAATATAAACGCGATAGGAATAATCTTGTATATGAGCAACTTTGAAAGGAGTTAAACAGACGCCGAAAGTCGGACAAGGGCTTCAGACAATCCCTTTAGCCATCATTGCGGAGAATTCAGTAAGTTGACAGTACTTAAGGCACGCAATGAAGACATGCCCCCTTATTCTCCTTTACCCATCTTACTCGCGGCCTTGGCCCAGGTCCTTGTCAAGAACGGCTACAATTCCTGGGCCTTTCGCAGCTTAAAAACTGGTGGCATTAATTTTCTAGGACGGGAGGTGGCAGCGGAGATCGAACCAGCCGGACATATGGTGACAAGCGCCACGTTAGCTTTCTAGGTATTTCTGTCTCAGATATCAGATAAAAGTTGCCATTCAGTTCGAGTTACACTCATTTATTTGGCATCTTCCCAAAACGTCTCAGGGACATGCTGGCTGGATGTCCACTAGCATGACCTGCGATAAGCTAGTTTCATCTACAAGTCTGCAAGCAACATCGAGCACGAGTGGGCAGAATGAAGACACCTAATACATCACTGTGGGAATTGCACTTTTACTGCAATATATACAGGCAGATAGAGAGCAGGAGCATAAGGAAGACCTAAAGTCAAGCAGAACCTGGGCACAAGAGAAGATTTACCTTGAAAATATATCGCACCAAGGATACAGGTGTTTTTCTTAACCCTTTCTACCTACAACCATAAACGTATTCAAAAAAATGAATTAACCAACGTCGATATTGACGTTGCTCAATGCTATGACTTTTAAGTTTTAAACACAGATGATGTCTACACAACTGAGCCAGGTAAAAAGGAAAAATAGCAAGTTAGGTATTTTTGTAATGATACGGTGATTATGTAGTTTAAACTTTCGGACTTTCAATCTTACACTTTGCAGATTAAATCCGTATTTTGGGGGGTCACTGCCACAGTCATCACCACTAGGACATCCATATGCCCATATGTGAATATTGTTCTATTCTGACCTTACAACTTGCAATAATTCACTGTTTAGTTTGTGACTCTCTCATGATTCAAAATTTCAGATTGACACTCCTAAGAACAATTAATTATTTCACGTACCTATGTAAATCAGGAGTACGGAATATTATTTCTACGTCATGGCCTAACAGATAGACACAGGATATGAGGTCAGTCCACTGCACTAGTTCTCCCAGTGGTCCACCGTTTCCAGCCAAATCAAATAACCACGGTTGATAGGCCATGGAGCCAAGGAAGAAGAGAATCTAGAAGAAGACAGGAGGAAGATGAATGCTATTTTCTTTATCTTAGAAATCTAAAGAATAATGTTGTTATGAAGATGCAGATTTAGAATACATATAAGGAGTTATGAACATGTTCAATACGAGACAGAAGTTGTAAAATGTGACTTTTCATTGCAAGGAGTATTAAAGCATAAGGTATCAACCATCTAAACAACTACAAAAATTCCTATGCAAGGTGTCTGCTCTAGTATATACCGTTTGGAGGAAATTTAAGTGAGATTTTTTAGGGAGATGGTGCTTATCTTTGGACCATTATGGCTTAGTATAAATAGAGATGGTGTATGAAATGTCCGATAGGGGAAGTATGCTTGCTGAGCCACGCTCATCTATAACGTAGGTTGAGTGACAATTCAAGGCTAGGAGCCACAGAAGGGGTGGGGTTAGGTAGCATGGCACCCCGATTTTGGCCGAAAGGTACAAATATACAAAGTTATAAAATTTTTATGCCTCTAAAAATACATTGAAGTATACGAATCTGTTTGTCACATTTGCTTCCTTCTAGCAGACTAATTTATACCAATGGTGTCTGCTACTAGGAGGTTCTACTTTATTGACCTGATTCTTCTCCCCCCCCCCCCTCTTCTACTCCACTTCTCTACTTTATTGAGCTTGCTGTGGCTCTTGTAATTTCGGTAAGTAAGAAGACTTTCAGCCGCAGTCCCAGGTCCTACTTATTCTGAGTATGTATATGATTACCTTTTTCCTCTTCCGTTTCCTCATGTATTTGGATTTCATTAACTGTAGTCCAGCCGTTCTCCAGTCATTCCACATTTGAAGAGTTCGATTCTTCATCCATATATGCTTGGGGTTGGATAATTTGTTCAACAACTCTGTTGGATCTAACTTAATTTTCTTGTGATTAATCTAGACAAAGAAGGCAAAGTAACACGTAATACTAATTGTCAATACTCTTTAAGTAAAGAAATGATAGCTCGTTAATGCAGTCCATTAAGCTAAATATTTAGACAGGAGTAAATCCTTATTTATTAGTAGAGGTCTTAAGTAACTCCGTTACCAAATAAAAATTCTCGGATACACCCATACTGAAGTGCATACCCTTTTTTGATATGGCGTTGTCTGTAATGCCCCGTCTTTCGAAAGTACTCTCTTTCTCGTGATTAATCTCTTTTGACTAATACGTTTCAGCCAAGGAGATACTCTTTTCCTTAAAACCCACGACCATCTACAAGATCAAGTGTGAAAAAGTCCCTTCCTTATATGTGCGGACATGGTAGGTACATCGATTATTAAACAGCTATTGCATAACCTAACAAAATGACTGTAGAGTACAATGACAGACACGTATGTCAAGACTAAGTATTGACACTGGTGTGAACTAAAACCATTACAAAATGCTGTTGTTTAAAGGCTCAAAAGCTAAGGTGAAGATTTTAGTGTCAATCTTTCGCGACTTCTCCTCCAGTCAGTGGGTACGGGGAAATTCATTATATAATTAATATTTATTGTGTTTCGGCTTTGAGCCTTTATCAGTGCCAGACATACATATTATTATGAATATGTATATGTCTGGCACTGATATATTTATTATACATATACATATTCATAATGTTTAAAAGTTTAGTTTTTAATCTAATATAAATGTACATTTTTTTAGATTCACGAATGACTCAAAGCTGTCTAGCATTTTAACTTATGCTCTTGTACTCTTCCTTACACTATTTTACTTTTCGAAGTCAATTGATTTTACTTACTTGCATATTTCGCTCAAACTATCAATGAATGATACACATTGTTTCAAACAATTTGAAAGATAGAAGGAACAACAAAAGCATTTATGAATTTTGGTGATGTCTCAATGAGGTGAAATGAAAATGTGCAGGAATGAAAGAGAGTTTATATCTACATCATGTGTGATGGTTTAATCTTAATGTTTTCTTTGAAAGTTTTGAAAATTGTTCTATGGTATAAAAATGTTTTGAAGACAATATATTCAGTGTGAGTCAGATACACAGCTTCTTGGCATTTGCTACAAAACTTTTCTAAACTGGTACATATAATATTGAAAACATCAAAAGTTGTGCCTTCACTATCTGTTCTACTAATGACTATTGTGATAGGAAGAGTTACTCTAATACTAAGGTAGCATTGCAACCGAAAAATTTTCATATCTTTAATTTCAATATATTTGTGAAGTTGTCAGAATAAAACTCGCTTTCCCTAGTACCCAGGCACACAACTTCCTCTGTTAAAGTAAAAGTATATATTTGTTTAGTGGTTAGGGTTTGCATCTTTTATACTGTTCTTAATACCACACTTAAATCACCAATATGATTGTCTTTCACCTGTGATGTAAATCAGCCAATGGTTAAAGTCTCTGTAGGCAGTAGCATCAATAGAGATGCCTTTGTGGTCAATAAGAACCCTTAATATATACTCACAGAAATTTTTATATTTTGTTTTATATATGGACCCTCAATGACCATTTCCTCTCTATTCGTTATATAGTTAGTAGAAGTCCATGCAGCAGGAATGTACTTGGACTAACTGTAAGTTGACCTCTGTTTGTTTACATGTGTAAGCCTTGTTCCTTATACACATTTGTGAATTAGTTAATATGATTAAGCAAACCGTTAACAGAAGTAAGTTTTAATAAATTGATTTGAAATTATTTAGGTCTTTCATTTGAATAAAGGAGGACTTGGCTTACTTGTAAATGCCATCTCCACTATACAACATATTAATGTTGTGTTTTGAAATTGTACACCAGGCACCCATCCTGCATCGACTGTTCAGAGTGAGGAGGTTTAGAGCTATCAGAGAGGCAATGAATAAGTTGATGAAAATTTAAAAATTTAATTTATTAGTAATTGTAGTTCCCGTTTGATAATGACTGAGAACATCTATGTTGAAACTTTCATTTACTATAGCCAATTTCATTAACTGATTTTCAGTTTTATAAGAGGGGGCATGCCCCTCCCCTTAGCTACAGGCTTGCTGTACAGTCAGGCTTAAGAAAGTCTCATTGTATGTACCATGTCATTGCTCCGTCATTGATAATTTACCATGAACAAAGCTTTGAACTCTACTTGAGACTGAAACATTTTGTCATTGCTCTAGGTTAATCTTGGTGCATCCCCAACTGACTCAACAGTTAAGGAAAATAATGTTAATTCAGCAGGCTCAACAGGATCTAGTGGGTAAGGATAGAATCTTTGTCATATTTTGTGAAACAGTTATAAACATCTATAAGTTTTAAAGGCATATGTCATCTGCTTTTATTTGGTCATTCCTTTATCAAATCATTAGTTGATTCACTAATTCTTTCATCTGCATACCTATTGATTTATTCATACATTAATTGATGCATTTGTGTGCTCAGTTACTTTGATTATTTATCAAGCTGTGTTTTTTCATCTCATTTGTAGAAGAAAGCAGTCAGATCCTGAGGACATTAAGACCATCATCTCCAGTGGACAAGTAAGTCAGGTTGCCAATTTGTTGTTAACAATAACCAATTGCTGAAGCACAAAATGTTTTGTCTACATTGTTTGTTAGCTGTGTCCTAAATTAGAAGGTAAGAGAGCAAGCTTTGAAATTAAATTTGGTACTATGAAACTCATTGGCACCACCATTACCTCCACGAGCACCATCATCATTATCATGATCATCATCATGATCATTGCCATCATCATCATCATCACCATCATCATCATGATCATCGTCATCACCATCACCATTATATTCATTATTATTATCATCATCATCATCATCATCATCATCATTATCACTGTCACCGTCACTATTATAATCATCATCATCATCATCATCAACATCATCATCATCATCATCATCATCATCAACTGCAACAAAATCATGATAGTCATTGTGATCTTTGTATGATATATATCTGCTTATAAATTTTTAAAAGGACAACTTTGTTGATATGGCTGTGATCAATATTTGGCCACTTGTTTTCTTTAGATTTCACAAAATGATCTTCATCACCTTCAAATAATGGGACATGGCAATGGAGGCACAGTGTACAAGTATGTGTTATGTATTGCAAATTTTTTTATGGTGAAGAAAATGTGTATTTTTGGAGTTCTATATTATATTTATACACATAGGAGGACGTAGGCTTTTGAATATATATATATATATATAACAAATTTTTTGTACCATGTTTGCATTGGAGGGTAGGTATGGCTTGCCATGATCTGTAAAAGGAAAGTACCACAATGTAAATATGTCATGGTTTAACTAGTTTGGATGTTAAAACTAGTTGAGGAGGGAATGTTGTAGGAACAATGAAATAAAACAATGGGTAACCTTTTGCATGATAATTAGTGTGAGACAGCCTGCTTAAAATCCCAGTTTGCAATTGATCAATGTGGTCGATGGATAATAGGGGATTCAAATTAAGATGTTATTGTTATTTTGTTTGTTCTTGCTGGCATAAAGATATTTTGTTCATTGGATATTCAAGTAGCCTAGTGGTTCATCCCAGGGAATTCCTGAGAAAGTAGCACAGCTTGAAATTTTCTGATCAAAGAAAAAAAAGATTGCAACATGAATTACACTGTCATTTATTATATGATAAGAGAGTCTGCCACCTACCACTGAGTTTTTAGGCATCTTCAATGTTTGCTTATTGTATGCTAATTTCCACTGACATTTCTCTTCATTCATTGCAGATCATTCCACAGGCCTTCACAGAAGATAATGGCTGTGAAGGTCAGTATCTGGTACAAAAGTCCTTGTTATTGAATTGTAACGTTGTTAGATGAAACAAATAATGGTAAAATTGACATCTGAATCCGAGAAATTGATGGTGAAAAAAACAACCCCCATGTTCTTCTATCAGGCTGTTTATGTTTGTCCTTTATCTTTATATGAATCAATAGTGTTTGTTTGTACACTTTAATTCAATCCCAATTCAAAGCACATATCATAATTATGTAACTAGCCCATGATTTACATATGATGTGTTATAGTTTTTAGGGATGTGTTTATTTAGGGATTATCTACTTGAGGGAACATTACAGTGACAAATGTTCAGGAGTTAGTACAAATTTGTGTAGTTTTGACTCTCACATGTGTAGTACCATCTACTGATACAAAACTGTATCAGAGAATGAGCCTTCTTTTTCTAAAATATGTTTGTTTTTTAGTCTGAGGTGCCCGTAATTGAGGGGTGCTGTTATTTTAATGGGGCTTGGTTGATGAAATAGTTACGGTAAATATTTACCGCTAAGTTGCTTATGCCTCCGTAAATTTTCCCAGGTTGTCACAGTGGACCAGGCTGCAACTATCATGGCAGAACAATCCAAATGTTAAACTGTAAATGTATATGTACAAATAGTCCACATTATTTTCTTTAACAAAACAACCAAGTTTATATCCTGAGTAAACTTTAATAAAATTTTATGACATTCTGAATATTTGGAATCAACTTTATGGCATGTGATTAATAACTGGTTTTTAACTTTTGCGCAAGTTAAACATGAAATAGAGAAAGTAGGAAAAATTAGAGCGGGCCCCTCCCTACAAAAATACTACAGAACTACAAACATACGAATTTTCATTAAATGTGTCTTTTTACAGGTCATTCCCTTAGATATTACATATGATGTACAAAAGCAGATCATGTCTGAGCTAGAAATTTTATTTCAGGTACGTATTTTCCGAAATTGTATGTATGGGTTGTGTTAGTATTGAGACGATAAAATCCAATTTTAAGTTGTGTTGGCAAATATTTTTTTATGTTTTTCATCAGGTTTCTGGAATTTATTATCATAGAGTGTACATTATGGTTAAGCCTGTATTCCTTTCATTCCAGTCTTTTGACAGTAATTCTTGTAGTGTGTTATGGTATTTGTTAGTGGTGTATCCCGGAATTGATTGTAGGAAGGGGGTGCCAAAGGGGCCAATTTCATAATTTTACAAGGTGGTTGCATGGATTTCTCTGTGTCATTCTCTCTCAGTCTCTCACATCTACGTTGTTATTACCTTTAATGATTATTCTGTAACCAAAAAACTATCCAATAAGCGTATCTTGTGTCAGAGTGAAAAGGTAGACATTTATGGAGGATGCTGGGTGGGGGAGCATCCCCCAGGGTAGCCCTGCCATGGATTTACCACTGGTATTTATTTTGTTTTGGAATGAGTTTTGCAATCCTAGGCGATCATCAAAGCATTAATTCCTCTAATCAGTGGACCTTGTAGATGCATAATTTATAAATTTTCAACGAAAAATATGTATAAATTGGCACAGCCCACAAAAACATAACACCGTCGTTGATGGAAATATTAGATCACCACCATCCGTTAACACTTTGTAATACACCATCAACCCGCAAATGCTTCTGAGATCAGAACGCTCTGGATTACGTAGTTACGACAGACTCAATACAGCATTTCCTACAAACTGCTTAGTACATTTCAACATATTTAGAGTTTTAGATTTAGTAACTAACACGTTTACTTTGTTTAGGGAATTCTTTCGCCGGTGATTCTGCTTTAAGTGGGTAGAAATGCTTTAGCTGCCTTCAGAAAATACCGTACTGGAGCTGTTATTGTCACCACGTAACCAAGGGTATTTCGGTCTAACAAGTGCTTCGGTTTTGATAGTGCACTGCCTTCATATAGATATATAAATATTTTAATACATTTGAAGTTGTTGCTGGTGATTTTTTATATGTGTGGTAATTAACACGTTTATGTGGTCGAGGAAACCCTTTCATGGACGACTAGTCCGTACCAGCAGAACGGTTTCAGTGACCTTCAGGAAGTACTGAACTTAACTTGTTGTTGTCATAACCAAGGTCGTTCTGGTCTAGCAGGCATTTGTAGGTTAGTCATTCACTACGGCACACAGCGCAAAAATACTAGTCCGGACCAGTAGAACGGTTTCAGTGACCTTCAGGAAGTACTAAACTCAGCTCCTTGTTGCCATCTCATAACCAAGGTCGTTCTGGTCTAAAGGCATTTGTAGGTTAGTCATGTACTATGACACACAGCGAATTTAAAAACGACTGTTATTGATCTAGGGTCTCTGTAAAATAGAAGGACTTTGATTGATCCATTTTGTTTTATGATCCATGGTCTTCAAGAGACGTCTTGCCATGTAACTGTTTTATCAAGGACGTGATGCATTTGACAGAGAAATGTAATCAGTGGTGCCAGACGTCCAATTTGTAAGAGAGATTGGATGTTGAAGTGCGTGTAATAACGTGATGCAATTAGGATTACAACATTATTGCACGAAATAGCGAGAACATTGTGTACTTAAAAGCTTTTTTCGTCTGACACTCCTCAGAGTCCTAACGTCAGAATGACCGAAATGGAATGTGTGAAAGAGTATACCCAGACTGTACCCAACTGTTCCTTGATGTTTTGATCGAAAAGATGGCTCTAAATTCCGTACCAGCGTGTATAGAAAACCTACATTTTCCGACCAATATTTCTCCTGGAATTCGTTCTGCCCCAAAACACGGAAGATCAACCTCATCAAAACTTTAGTTCATCGCGCTCTCATGATTCCCCACCTTCTGAGGGAGGAAATGCCATCTGCTTGTGTAAAAATAAAGATTGTAGAAGTGGATTGGAGCGCCTGTTATCTGAAGGACAGTGGCGGTCTTTCAGCTTCACACATCAAGAGAATTCGAATCACATTATTGCACTTCTTCCAATTTTATAAAATGCAAACGTGTGCATCGTCAATGCACACTTGCTGCAAAAGGCGTGAAGTTACTTTATGAAAGAATACGATCACCATGAAACAACCATCGAAAAAGCTAACTAATAGAGAGAAACCAATTTTGCGAGTGAACAGACTTGAATCCGTTAGTGCGGCGAGAATGACCACATAGTGAAAACATTCTTTTGTAACTTTGGATACCAATTTGAGAATATTCAGCATTTGGTGGTGATCCGATCCCAGTACATTCTAAAATGACTTGACTTAATATTAAGACGCGGACAATTAGTATTTATGCCACTGCAATGGAAATAAAATATTTTAAGATGTGGTTTTTCAGGAGCTCGACATAAATTCGTGATTATTGCTGGTCTCTTTCTTTAAGGCAAATTTAACTCAAGCTAAAAAAAGCGCTTTGCAAGATTTTAAAGGCAGGACATTTTTCTTGGGATTTACATGTGGCAAGCCACCAACCAAACGAGTTAGAAAATGACGCACTTTAGACTAAAACAGTAGATTCATGGAGTCAGAAAACTAAGCCTGTATTAACAGAGCTTGTATCCTGAGAAAATTCAAGATAGATACACTCTTACAGTAGCTATTCCTACGCTAGATTGATAACAATGCTTAGCAAATTTAATGAAATTAGGCATCTTGTAGAAACTTTGGGGTAATGAGATAGCAGACTTAGCCATATTTGGTGTAATTGCTGGGCGTAGGCCTTGGGGAATTGTATTGTTTAGTTAACTGTCAATAACACGTTAAGCTGCGCTTTGTAAGCTGTTAAGAGTTTAGTTTTTCACAATTAAGAGTTTGAATTTGAAGTTGAATTGTAACGTAAAAGATCGTCTTTAAGTTATGAAAAAGAAGAAGGAAAGGAAAGTTGGAGTTTCTTACTTGTCTTATAATTAAGTAATTTATACAAAGCTGTAAACTGCGGGCCTATAATCTATTCACCCGTGTCGGTTCACCTGATAAACATTCAAGACACAAACCATTTGCTGCGACATAATGGCTGAAAATCATTCTCCATCCAAGCCGACATCAGACGTAAGATCAACGTCAATTTTTGATCGATTTCACCTAATGGTGGGAAATGACGTTGATGTCTGTAGGACGTTATTATGTCAACCAAACGCTTAGTGGCTATACCGACGGTGTATCGACGTAGATCCCACGTGGTTACTTTAATATAAGTCTTACTAATACTGGAGGGGCCTGGATACGACATCGCTTCAGCGATCGATTTATGACGTCACATCAACGCACATACAATAACTAGCGATGTCGATTCAATGAAACAGTAATATCTATTCGACGTTGATGCAACAATTTCAACTGATAATATTTAATAAGGGAATCATTAGTGAAATTTAATTGACCGGTTTCGTTGCACCCTCATCAGAATCGCTCGTACAAAGAACATATTTCCTTATTAAATATTGTCTACAAATTTTGTAGTACCAGGAATCTTTTCCGAATTCTGACTGAGTTAATACGACTTATTTAGGAAAGATAAGTTTTTACTGTTTAATCGATAGTTTCATAAAAATTGAGTTTAAATGCAAATCCAAAGCATAGAATCAGATAATTTCCCTCTCTGATATTTCTTTTCAACTGTAAAAATTAAAACTAGCAACCTTTTCCCCATCATTGCCTATGACGTGCTCTCTATTTGGTATAGGCCCAGCAAGCTTCTGTTCCGTCAGCTTAGTGCAGGCTATATATGTGAGCACATTCGCAACTAATATAAACGTGATATCAAGTTTTTATTTACTGAACCATTTACGTCATTTATTATTTATGTTCTTTTTATTTACTATGTTTATTTTTTATTATTTCATCCTTCATTAATTACTGATGATTTTTTTTAAAAAACTGTTTACTTATTTCTTAAACTGTGCATTCTACTACCTAATTACCTACATATGATTAATTTATTATTATCCATCTCCATAATTGTCTGGTATATTTTTATTAATTAGTATATTTATTTTGATATATATTTAGTGAATACATCAAATGATCTAATACGTTTCTTAGTTTTTAACGTTTTATATCTATTTATTTCATCAAGTGCTTGTTTTTATTCATTGATTCATTTATTTATTTATGAATGTATGTGTCTGAATCAAAATAGGTATAAAGGCGACCCGTTTATGTTCTAAAAAAGGAAATGGAAATGTCTATTTTACAAACATGTTTGAATCATGAAATCGATATTTCCTCTGTGACATGGTAGGAGATTCCAGAGGCACATGGACTCGGTAGGCAGCATATAAGAAACGGATAGATAAAATTCAACCTTGACTGTCTTTGTTAATGCTGCATTTGCTCCATGCAGTTTTAAGTGCCTCGCATATCACTGCATTTTTAACTTAACAGCAAGGCATTGGTGATGACAGAGTCGGTTTCAAATTTTCATATATTTGGTAAGTTTTAATCCCGTTCTTTGGTCGCAAATGTCATTATTACAACGCCAGATTCTGCTGATAGTCATACCAAAGAAGGTATTCAACCTGAAAAGGATGAGTCGCCTTCTCAGAAATTTTGGATTTTGTACCGCCAGCAATCTACTCAAAGGGGCCATTCAATAATTACCTAACAGTCATAGGGTTTGGTAGGGTAGCTGATTTTGTTACGCACCGCCACACTATTGCAGCATGGGTGGGTGGGGTCTGAAGCAACAAATTACGTAACGCCCTGGAAATATATATATATATATATGTATATTTGTATATATATATATATATATTTGTATATATATATATATATATATATATATATTTCGGTGTGTCAATTGTTTTCAATTTAAAATCTTAGATCCTGCGAGGGACTAAGTACATTGCATACATATAAATAGAATGTTTACATGTTCCCTATTCAATTGTCGAATGTACTTCATCGCATATCAGCGCGTGTTACGTTAGTGTTTTTTTATAATACGTTTGAACGGAGACTGCGAAAGATACTTTTATGAAGTTATCATAAGGGAAAAGAGAATCGAGAAGCTTCTGCTCCCTATACTTGATTGATGGCAAAGGATTATGATAACGTTCATGGTAACGTTTCAGGTCCGGTCTCCTCTTTGAAATATGCGGTTTGTTTTTCAGACTGTTACGATTTTTAGCATTACGTTATCATTGAATGGCCCCAAACTTGTATCAGTAGGCTTAAATAGCAAGAGAACCTGTTACAAACGTTCTACAATATTTTTCGAAAGTAATAGCCCAATCAAAAGTACAAGTGAGTAATTGTAGACCATTTCCCTAATAGAGGTGTACAATCGAGTGAAATGAAGTGGAACATCGCCTACAAACATTGAACACGTACGCTCCTAAACCAAGATCCTGAATCTAAATTTATCGTCCCAGACGTGACTCTTCAAAACATAACAAAATCATTGTTGTACATAGTGGTTAGTTGCAATAATTAGCGTAGGATCGGTTTGTTAAGAACAGCCTTACATATCTGGATAAACTTTATATGGTGTTTATTTAGGTTGAACGAGTTTTATTCGTA
>JAAAKM020006971.1:135690685-135702321 GCA_010016025.2 Alatinidae sp. Z8VKAUB7J3 | reverse complement strand
ATACCACAGTAAAGCTATTTCCAGGTCCAGCAGCTGTTGAACGAGATCAACATATAGAGAGACATTGCCGCAAAGGTTGACTTTCTCATTCTCAACTTGTAGCGAAGATAAGAGGGCAACTGTATGTGAAGTTGACAAGGGTTAACAAATGCATGAGAAATAGGCCCAGCTTCGTGATGACTGACCACCATTCCAACTAAGGTCAAGATGACACTGGTTCCTCTGCTTGAACCAAACGGTAACTATTACAAGAAATCTTAGACTGGAATCATTGGGACCTAAGCAACAGTGTGTCTATCAGGAGAATGTATCCATTAAGTTTTTGTTGGTATTGAGTTTATTTTGGGTTTTAGAAACAGTACAGATGTCCTTGATATTGACCTAGAGATTTGCGGGCATTGTGTAGGCGAAGTTAGATATATAAAAATTATTTAAAATTTATTACGTTAAAAACAAATCGAAACAAATTTTTGTGAGAGATGGTACTTTGATCTACATTTGATAAATTGGTTATGTGCCTCCAGAAAGATGAATTAAGAACGTGTTCTTAAACTGGTAGCCCCTTTTGGATTACCCTCCTTTCTATGTAGCAAGAAAACACTAGCCACTAATTGTTAGAAACGAAAAAGGTCTATAAGATATTTTGAAAAATATGACAGTATAATGGTAGTGGCGACTAGAGAAACAGAGTATGTTAAAATCGGAGGCCACCTAGCTAAGTTCGTAGAGCACAGGTCGGAATGACATGGGCTACGGGCTCGACCCCCCCCCCCGGGTGGTGACATATTTTCTATTGCTTTAGCGTTCTTTCGACAATGTGACAGAGAAAAATTACAATAGCTTTCCCTTACACCAATAACTTTTTATCTACGCTGATTTTATGAGGCTAGGCTGCTAGGCACCCATGCCGAGATCTAGGCAAACAGTCAGTGTAGGTCCTATTTTTTTAGGAGCTTCCATCACTGAAATTTCTATGGATTAAAAACAAAAATGACGACTTCCTTTGATGCACTAAATACTTAGTGTCGACTGAATTCGATTTCTGAAGACTGTCACAATGAGTCTAAACGACATTCTAAAGTTTTTGGCTGCCAAACAAGGCCATACCATAATAGTAAAAGAGTACTTCCTTTAACTTACTGCCGGTGCAATTATGCTTCTGCTACGCATAGGTGTAGCAAGATTTCTATTTTTGTTTCTGTCAACAGAGCAACTCTAAGGCAACTTTAAATAACGTGACGCAAATATGAGCAACTCGTAGCTGAAACTGATGGCCATCCTAGCCTAACTATACAACTATAAAAAAGTGTAAAGTAAATATGAAGCAACTATATAGGTACTGTGTGAAAACTGTAACTGTAAAGCAACTTTAAAGCAACTTTAAAGAAAGAATAAAAAATGTAAAGCAACCTTATAGCAACTATAAAGCAAGAATAAAAATATTTTAAGTCGCGTTAAAGTAAATATAAAGCAACTTCGAAGCAGCTTTAATGCTATGCAGTAATTGTCATTGTCAATAGAGAACATTTAATGTCGTGGGGAATTTAAACAAATTATATAATCTACAAGTGAACCAGCAAAAACTTTAAATTTTGAGTAGCATTATATACACTAAAATAAATACCGCGATAGTTGTAACCGAAGGAAGTTTGCATAAGCATTACTGTGTAGCAATTATGTTACAAAATGGAGTGCAAAGGATGAACACCATACTTTATAAGAGGCTTTGTATGAAAAGTAATAATAAATTAGAAGCCGGTGCCAAATTGCGAATTCACGGTAATTCGTACGATAGACCTTACAAAATCTGCTTTAAATTGAAATCTTTAAAACATGTTGGTTTCATCGTCTAGAATTAAATTAGTCTTGCGTAAATAGTAGGTGAAGTGCAGGATATCTGTGTTGAAACGGTAGTAATGTGGGCTGGAAAACATAACCCCCTGTTTACTTTACACGTTCAAACTCTAGAAAATTTACACGTAAAAAAGTCATCATTAAAACAAGACTAAAGCGTTGCATTCATTAATATGTCTTCTTATGGCTTTCACTTACCGTTTCTCTGATCTTAGACAGTTTCACTTTTATTCTTGCCAGTTGTTTCCTAACCGTCATGTTTCGTACTGTAGATGTAGATTGTTCTCTTTCCAAGGTTTACTTCCCGCAATATACATTTTAAAAACACGTCTTTAAAAGATTCAAATTTTAGTGTTTGACATAGCATCAACAGTGAATACCTTCAGACGGCTATAGTTTTGGACAGTGGGTTTTGGATCGTCCGAAAAGTATTATTTCCAGTTTTAATATCATTAGGAAATTGCCAAGTTCTAATAGTTTTCCGTTACAAAAAACTGTAACTGTTTGTAACTGCTGAAGATCTGTTTATAATTATCACGAAAAATATAAATTCTTGTCCAAAATGTTTAGTCCAAGCTTTCTCATAGTAAGTTTAGAATCTTTAATCTTGTTCATTCAATATAACTATGAACCCGTGTACAGAATATTTATGTTTATAAGCTGAACGAAATGTAATTTTAGTATCATTGGCTGGCAGTTTGGTGGGGTTATGTAATTTGGGAGAACATGAAAGATCATGACCATATTAAAGAATGTGTAACATATAAAGGGCAGTTGAATCACTAAGATGTACTTTAATCACGATGTATCTTATGTGAAATAAACAATTTTAACGACTGGACTTCAGTAATGAGTAGGGAAGTAAGAAATCAATACTCTTGAAGTCCTTTCTGAGTTTGCCCTCTGCGTTCACAAAAGCACATGGAACGTAATTGTTTTGGTTGCGAGGAGATTCTATCTAGCGTTTTCTGAATAATAATTTGGTTCACGAGCAAATGGGTTAACGAGATAACGTTATGATTAAATTAGTTAATAAATGAATGTAAATGCCTATTTGAATTAATTTCTTTCTTGATTATCTTGTCTTCTATTGCGACTATTGGAGACATTTATAATCTGATCTGCTTCTTTTTAGAAACAATCAGTTAATCAATTAATCAAACAATGAAGCTTTCGAGCAATCGAGCAATCAAGCAATCGAGCAATCAAGCAATCAAGCAATCAAACAATCAAATAATCAAGCAGTTAGTCCATTAACTAATGTGCATTATTGAGAAACATTTTGGTAACAAGACGAACATTTAGAAAATCGAATGTGAGAAAAAAAACATATTTTATTTTATGTTTTGCAGGTAAAGATTGCTTGATTCTTTAATATCTTCCCACCTTCAATAAGTTGTTGCTCTATTTACTTTTCATTCTAAAAATAAAGAAAGTCAAATTTAACATTTTTAGGTCTGACATGGTCATTGTACATTCATCTTGGGTTACCTGCGTGATAGTCTTCGATGTCGCCAATCTAGAAATACAGTACGTCAGAATGTCAACTGGTTTTCTTCCATAGGAAATCACTCTAGCCATTTCTGTCGAATGCTGCACATTATCGCTGTGAACACACGACAGCATGACAAACGGGTGTCTTCTACAGATTTCAATATCAGATGTCACCAAGATTTCACATTTCGTATTTCTACAAATCTGCTACGATTTGCAAGCGGATAGTAAGATTGACAAATCCAAAGGGTTTGTCAGGGTTGGCGTAGAGGAGTAGCTAAGAGTTGTAGCCGTCCACAATAATTTTAAAAACACTGTACTGTATTTATATAATGTGAATAAGAAACATCGTTGGTTGTGAGTGGGAAGAGAAACAATTTACGCGACAGAAATCTAATCTAAAGCACTAGAGAAATGAGATATGTCACTACCGTTCTCAAACGCGTGACCATGTACTTATACAAACACAAGAGCACTACTGACACATCAAGTGTTTTCAGCAGCAGACAGATATAACTAGCTTTGCTATAGTCCTTCTCAATATTTTATCCCTTCTTATCCAAGATACTTTCCATGGCCCCTGTATGTACAACAGGGACGTGCCGTGAGTAAAAAAGCTACGCATGCAATAAAAAATTACAATAACGTACGGAAGTTGTCTCTTGTACCAGAAGATCATAAATTTAAGAAACTATCATATTAGAGGCCACGTGGAGAGAAGGACAGGAGAGGAAGCCTTAGGAAGGATAAGGAATGTTGAAGCCCCCGGTAGACGACCACCAGGCCGACCCAAGAAAACTTGGAGGAAAAACATGGAGGAGGGCCTGAGCAAAGGAAATTTGAACCGAACACAGGCCTTGGACAGGCAAGAATGGCGATCCACCATCGACCGTCTCACCTGAAGAAAATGAGATCAAGAGACGTTAAAAGGATAAGTAAGTATTATATATCCAAAACAACAGCAATTAAAAGTTTAATTTTTGTCACCATTTTGTAACAGAATTATGTCACTTGAAGAGTGATTTTATTCAATTTCCTAACACAAAATCTTATGTTTGTATGCCTGCACACAGACAAAAACTACTGATGTAGTAATGGACAACCTTAGTTACAGATCCAGACAAATGTATAGAGAATAGGCCTAGTTATTCCAGGTCAATATCACAAGGACTTTATTGACTTAGATTGAATTTCTCTGATCACAAAGATTTGCTGAAAATAGTAACTAAAACAGGTCTTACCATGTTGTCATTATTCCAAAGCAGAGTGTGTGAATAATTATCAACAGATACAAAGTCAAAGTCTGGTTCAAAATACGTGGTAAAATCATAGAGTACTGCACCAAGGACCAATAATGCAAATACTGTCCAGCATATTCATTTATACACTTGTCTTCCTAGTAGCCTTTACTGCATATTACAAGAAGACTAATGCTGTTATGGGTTCTTCCTTGATTGCTGCTATTGCCAGTTTGTTGAGGGAGAACTACAGTGGTCATTCTAGAAGTTTTTTAAATCAAATGCTCTTTTTTTCATTCAAGAACCTTCATTAAGTAAGCAATTATGTTTATAATTATAATGCTATCCACAAGTTGAGGGTTCTTTGCTCATGGTTGCAGTCTTTATCAAGTAACATTCAATGTTTCATATGCTTACTAGCATGCCTCTGCCAGTAACACAAACATCATGTTAGTAAAGCAGGAGCCTCAATGGGAATCATTCAAAAGGCTTTAATGTGTTTAAGAGCTATAGATCATCTGATGGTGTTATAAATTTTTTTCAGTGCAGACGGTTGAAACTCCCTAAATTAAAAAGATGTTCTTTTTAATTAGTCCCAGTAGCCACATCAAATTCAGTGGTGGGAAGAGGGGAACATCTTAATTACTGAGGTGTCTTATCACCAAGAGAGGATGCTGAGATGCAGATGAGAAAAAAGACAAAACATGATGGTTAAACAAAAAAAATATACTATGACCCACTAGACTAGCCACTATGCATTTGCTGTACTCACTTTTTCCATTTCTAAATGGCATTGAGTTGTATCTTGGTATTTTTGGTAATATCTTAAAAATTTGAAATACTTTACTTGGTAACATTGCACTCACCAATCATTTGATTGTAATCATCACAGCCAAAGCCTGATGATCCTGACTCATATCTTACTACCTGGCTTAAGGGAGAGGAGTAGATTAAAGGTATGCAGGCAAATTCCCATATATTATTAGGTATCCCAAATGATATAGGTCTGATGATAAGGGTGGTGTGTTACAAGGGCCATGAATGTTGTTCCAGTTAGTAGCTCAGTGGTTAAGTGTTTCTATAAAACAAATCCCATTTTGGGGGTATCGGGACCATTTTTACCTTAGATAGTCCCCCCCCTGGATAATTCTCCCAGAAATGAGTTTGAAAAATTAAGGTCTAAACCTTTTCAAACCTTTTTGTCTCATAGCAACCCTAATATCTATATGCATACAAGATTTTTTGAGTGGTTGCGGGGGAGGGCTGATGCCAATTTGAGGATTATTCCCGTCTAAAAAAGAATTGCTGAATTATTCTCCAGGCTTGACTGAAAGCAAAAGTTAATGGGGCTTCAGTCCCCTAGCACCCTTGCTTTGTACTTGGATGGCCCCGCCACATCATGGTCTCTATCCTTATCAAATAAAAGCATCACAAAATTCATAACATGGGAATTATTGATCACGCCATGCTGCAGTTGTCGCAAGTTGAAAAGAAAAATTTTGCATTCACTTGATTACACAAACTTGGTATCGCACATAAATTGGAAAACTGCTGAAAATAGGCCAATGATTTTGTCAAGTAGAAAATTGATTATGAACCCTCAATAATAGCAGATTGCAGCTTACATCCAATTGATTGATATTGTTCAATAAAATATTAAATCAAACATAAAGTGCAGCATTCTTTTGAAGTTAAAGGAGAAGGAATAAATGATATAAACTATCAATTTCTAAATAATAGCCTCTATTGCTATCGCTAGTCCAAGTGTTAACATAAACAATTGCAAGAAATAGACTGTAAACTCAAAACCAAAATTATGGGCAATACTTCCAAGGGACATAGCATAGGCCTACTCCTGTTAAACACCTTTATTGATGGTTTGCATACAATCAAAGCTGTATTCACCTATAAATCACTTCCGTTACTCAAAATGAGGAAAGGCTTGTTTTCAGAGGGGCTTATTGGCTCAGCCTTTTCTGTTTGTGCAAGGGGGTATCAGTATTTTCCATTGATCAGACTGAATTCTTGAGATGAAGAGAGACAGAGTAATTTTGCAAAGGAAGTTGCACTGCACAAAAACTCCTACTAAATTGCACCAGGAAGACACTTATTCTGCTTAAGAAATCTCACCTTCTTTATCATCATGCTGTATACAGTAGGTATATAAGTAACATAGTTTCATTGTGTGCTTGTGTTATTGTGTAGGCCAGGTATTTTTTCTCATTCCAATAAGGTGTCTTTGGTCATTCTGTGCAAAGGGGTGTTTCATTTCAATATGCATATCTTGCCTTGAATGTGACAAAATGTCAATCCCAATCAATTTCAATTTTGATGAAGCTGGAAAGTGGTGACAGAAAAAATTGAAATTTGGCAAATCTTTGGGTTGATTATGGCCCCCTCTCCCCTGTTTCCCTATCCCTGCATTCAAAGCCCTTCCTCCAGAGCCTTTGTCACAGACTTTAGACATGCATTAATACTGTATGACTGTATGTATTTCATGTATGTATGGCAACTCACTTTCTCCAGGATGACATTTTCAGAGGAGAAATTTTCTAAGAGGGCTTTTTTCTGATATGGAAAAACTCTCCCCACCTGTCAACAAATAAATAAATAAATTCCTGTATGCCTTTGGGCATGGCGACAAGTAAGGTTTTTCTCGGGGGCAATTTTCCTTTGGGGCAAGTGTCCTCCTAGGTAATCATCCTAGAACCCATTTTCGAGTATCAATACACCAGCCCTAGCTTAAGTTTTTAATTCCAAGAACAGAGGTATCTTAGCTATCCTTTGCCTATCCTTAGGCAAACTCTCAGTGTAGCCCTGTAATAAGCAGTTCGGTCATATCCTACCCTCACTGAACAAAATCAAAATGCTTAGGGGCTGAGTAGGCCTGGCCAGGCTAGCCTACAGGGTCTGTACTATTGAATCGTATTGCTTTTTAAATTACACAAAATCCGCCTGCACTGCCACCATACATAATTCTGGATAACACGAGATCTATGCTAACACGAACAGTCTCTTTTACTTTTTAGGAGCGTAATTTCAGTGAACATTCACCCCTGGTCTCGTCCACGTTAGTATGTGGGTTTGTACCCCTAGTACAAAATTTGGTGGGTACGTGCATCACCTAGATCGTACAACAATATCAACCCAACAAATGATTAATGTTCCTATTTCACAACCCGTTGACGCTAGGCTTATAAATCGAGATATTAGCCGATAAACTAACAGGCAATGGCAGCGTTCAAGGACGCAAAGGTGAATGTTTTCATTTCGCGCCAAAATTTGAAACGAGCAACACTTGTCCCCTGTGTTCCCTATGTTGAAAAGATTTGGAAATGATGATAGAAAACCTCGACCTTAGCACATACGGTTACTGTTAACGTTATCGTACTACAGCTGAAATTGCCAAGTTATCAGCTGAAACTGCCTGATTATCAACTGAACCTGTTTACGTGAAACTTCCTCAGCATGGATAACAAGGGCAAGAAAAGCTAAACAAAAGCTGAAAGCTCTCAGTTTTAACTTTTTACTACAAGCAACTGCTACTGTTGATGTACGATTGTATCAATTTGCTGCCAATATCCACTTTTCAGAGTCACAGCTTGTGTTACTCTCGTTTCTGGGTGTTTCTTTAGAAACCTCAACCTAACTATCACCATATCGTCTCCATCGTCTGAATCAAGATCGAACTCATTCAATTTACCTTCCTTTGATAAAAGTTTCGACATGCTCTATTTGAGTTTAATCGCCATGTCGCCAAGTTAAGTAAGAAGACGCCCTCATCAAAACAGAAGGCTACAGCAAGCTTCAACTCAACTACTCACATACCTGTCATGATCTTCATGTTAAATGGCTTGGCAGCCTCTGAAGCTGGTTCAAACAGTGCAGCTACAGTCGCCGCTTTCAGTCCCTTCTTGGATGGTAGTTCACCACGTACAACCATTCTATAATTGTCAAGTTTGCAAAAGAAGTACTTTGCCATAGTGGTCACGAAGTTCGTTCTCAAGTCTCCTCCTGAATTCATCCTTGCAGGAACTTCAGATACTTTCAAATGTGCTCTGTAGTACTACTAGCTATCTCGATACACATGATCGTGGCTCATTAAACTATAAAAGCAGGAGATCGTTCATTTCTGCCTCTCTGTTAGCGCCATATGCAAACACCCGAGTGATGTTTTTGTTCAACACGTGAAGTCAAGTTTTACTTCCTAGATCCTAGGAACAATTGGGCGCATTTCCGCCAAACTCTGACGCAGAAATCCCTAAACTGCGACCAAACCCACCAATTTTTATACCTCACACTCCCAAAAGAATGGCCAGAATTTTCTCATCTCCTTGGAAAGGAACATCAGAGCCCTTCTAGAGCAGGGACGGCACAGTGCCCCCTCTGTGGGCGTTAAAAACACTCCAGGAGGTGGCGTAAGAAAACGGGGGATAATACATCAGATTTCAGGCTGGAGTAAATCTTTAAGGTTTTGTATCAATTTTGAGCCGCACACTCAAGATATAACTTTCTCTTGTTTCCGCAGAGTTTACTCCAAGTTGTGCCAAAATGGGGCATGACGAAAGATCTTTAACGTGGGCGACAATAGGTTATCAACAATCATACACTTCTTTGAAATCTATAAAGCAAATTAAAATTAATTAATTTGTACCTTGTCAATTATTACCACTCTCCTGCTTTTCCATTGTTTATGCGTTCGTTTACATTTGTGTAGTGCTAACTTTAGATACGTTTTTTCTGCATCTTGAAAATGATTTAACACTAACATTTAACTATTAGTCCTTATTACTCTGAAGATGTCAACAGTTTAGTTTGACGAAACGTAAGTTCAGTTTAAAAAGAAGAAAAATATCTGCATTTCATTGGCAGTTCTGTAGTCAGTCCACATAAAAGCAGAAAAACCTTTGCTATGCAGGCAAAAAGAATTCGTTTTTTCGCTAGGCCTATTCAATTAATATTGTTGTAACGGACGCTGATAGGTCCAAAAACAGAAGCCATTCAGGCAGTCCAATTTCCGATTGGCTCCTTCAAAATACAGTATACTCTTTCACACATTCCATTTCGGTCATTCTGACGCAAGTACTCTGAGGAGTGTCAGACGAAAAAAGTCTTTTCAGTACAATATTTTTACGCTATTTCGTGCAATATTCTTGTTTTGTACCACTAACAAACTATTTAATCTGCTCATAAAAATTAGAGCCAGGTTAAGGATCTTCAAGAAAAGAGACATATTGATAGATATTTTGAGTGCACAAAACTTGAATGACTCATCAATGATTTTTGTGGAGAGACTCTCCCAAGAAGAAGAAATCCATATCTGCCGTTTTCATATAGATATAGAAGGGGTCTGTAATTAATTGAAGGCACCAAAAAAGGGGATCTATAATTAGAGGAAATACGGTACTGTAACAACAAACACGGAGAGTACATTATTTCATTTAGTGACGATTCATCGGACTACTTAAGAGACGAAGACATTTATGGTGTTGAACTAATTTTGTTGCCAAGAAAAATAAACAACATGTGCGTACCCAGATAGTAGCTCCACTCTTGGATCCATCCCAGTGTCAGTCTTCAGGAGGAACCATAGCAGCCAGTTATACGAAACTCCAGAGACATTGATTAGCAGCAGCATTTTTCTATGAAATGTTGAATACCATTACAGCCATTAGCAGCCTTTGCGTCGGTAGAGAATTATAAGAGTTTTTGAAGTAGATTTGATAAATATGCAGTCGAGTTGGAACGAAGGGAATTCTCATTCCTGTATCATAACCAATCATATTCTCTCACGATCAAAAGCTCATTCTTACACGAGTTGAACATTAAAGTAACTAACTAAACTAAACTAAACCCGTGACTAAGATTTTGGTATCAAAATATCCACACAGACCGGGTTGCATAATGCAGTCACGGGTTAATCATCATCATACAAGCGGTGCATACTGTTCAACAAGGAACACTGAATTTTCCATGTTACACAACTCAACACTCCCACTTAAAACCAGGAAAGTTCACTGATGAACTTAGTTAATAAAGACAACACTAGTTCCTTAGTTAAACCTAATTACATTTCACAACTTGCATACTGCTGCGAAACTTCTCGAATAAACCTTTGTGTAAAGGTTTCGTTAGAATATCCGCTTTCATCTTGTCAGTATGACAGTAGACAAGATCGACATCTCCAGACAATATAACATCACGAGTAAAATTATGTCTGATGTCAATATGTTACGTGCGTCCATGAAATTTAGGATTTCTGGACAGTGCTATACAGCTTTGATTATCTTTAAAAAATAAAGTAGCTTGAAGCTGTTTAAATCCTAAATCTACAAGTAAACAACGCAACAACATGGCCTCCTTTGCTGCACTAGAAGCCGCTACATACTCTGCTTCCGTCGATGGAGGAGCTTTAGTTGTTTGACGTCTACTCGACCACGAAACTAAACCTCCACTGACAATAAAGAGATAGACTGACTTAGATTTACGGTCTGAAATGCCTTTCCGATCTGTATCTACATAGCCTTCTAATTTGACAGCTTTCTGCGGTGTACCTTTAAAGAAAATAGCAAAATCTGACGTTCCTTTCAAATATCTAAAATTCCTTTTCATAGCTCTCCAATGCTCCTGACTATGATTTTATGCAAACTTTATGCTAATGATAAATCTGACTTGACGCAGGGCCTGTAGTGTGAAAATTCTGGCTCAATCCCAATGCATTGACTAGGTTGCTATAAGATTCGGGCAAACTCAACAGTAGTTCCAAAACTTTCTCGTCCTCTTTCAACTAGCATCAACGGCAAGAAGTTGGTCCACTATCTCCTGGCGATGGTTGGTGTGTGCTAACATGTCGTCCCTCTCTCTTATAATAGCAACTCTGTACTTGCGCTCGTTGAAAACAATATTTTGCACAGACTTTTGCTCATACTGCCCACAAAGAGATTCCCACATTTCCATGTTTTATTTAAGCCTCGTTACATAAGGCAGTTGAGAATCAGCGACGTGCAGACTAAATTTTGCCAGGGGCTTTCTGGTCGCTCTTCCTCCAAT
>JAAAKM020006971.1:135646110-135689325 GCA_010016025.2 Alatinidae sp. Z8VKAUB7J3 | reverse complement strand
AAATAGAGTTGAGGAGTGAAGCCAAACGTTCTTGTCTTCCTTCGAGCTTACTTGATTATCGAAACGAAATATTTAGGCGCAGTTGGCAGGAAAGAGGAAGAGAACAGAGTCGAGGAGTAAAGTTGAATATTTTTGTCTTCATTCGAGCTTACTTGCTTATAGAAAAACGCCAGGGCTAATCCCCCATCCCTCCGCTCCCCTTTGTTACTCTAGAGTTTTTCAATAGAAAAACTTTGAAAGCCTTCGGTTACTCTATGAAAATAGACATGTGAGTCATCCACTTGGGAGGGGCGATCCTCTGTTTGCTTCTGTTTGCTTCAGGTCGCTTCTGATCGCCTCTAGTCGCTTCTGTTCTCTGATTGCTTCTCGGTCTTTTGGTAAGGAATGGACGTAGTACCTGTTCTTATCGATGACAGATTCTTCCCATAATCCACGAGAGGCGGTCCTACTGGGCGGTTGAGCCTGCCTCATGGGCTTGCTTCACTGCCCGGTAGCCAAAACTGAGCGGTGCCCTTGAACGCCCCAGCTGCCCTCCATTAATAAGTTAGCCTCTTCGGTGTTTTTTCTATTTATTTAGGGTAGTTATAATGTCGGGCGCACTGCTTATCAGGGGTCTTTGATTGAGAGACTGCGACCCTCTGTTTGGGAAACATGGGACGACGATATTAAAGTTTGGTAGCTTACAAACTCATTTTCAAACACATGAGAGTTTGGATCGCGTAGGCTGAGTCTGTAAAAAGGTGTACCTAGTAACAGAGGACTTAAATTGTTGACAAGATTTGAAAGTCAGGGGCCAAATGATATTGACCTGTGAATCTCCTACTTGTTTTAGATAAACTCGTGGAGTCTATTTTGCGGGGTTTTAGAGTTATAAATTAAGTGCGTAAAGCCGTTTGTATACTCAGCCAACATCTGCGTAAGTTGGACATATAAAGACTTACAGCCAACGTTGCTTAAGTTAACACTTTCGTGGCCGATATTTTTATGGCGACTTAGACACTTCAGCGACTTTAAAATAACGAGTCAGTAAGATTATTTAGTGGGCTATTTTACCGTTACAACAGCATTGTAGTGAATTCTCCTCGTCCCGCATAGAGATTTTACATACAATAAGCCATAATTTATCCTAAAATAGCAAAATCTATTCCGTTAAATATTCTATCATATCCTTCGTCGATTTTGTTCTATTTCTAACTAATTTCCTAAAAAACACGTGTATCTTTCGAGTTCCTTCTTCGCTGCTCCGTTATGACGTCATCTGGTTGCCTTGGAGACGTTTCTAGGCAACTAGCCGTCATTGCTCTCAGCTAAGAATGTCCGCTAATAAATTGCGCTTAGGGCGCCTACAATGTCTCTAAGATCAAATTTCCTACGGCTAAACAACGGAGACTAACAGCGAACGTTTACAACATCAACATAAACATGCTAAAACGATTTATATGGACTTGTTTTACCGCCTCGATGGGGTAAGCATGATTTGTAATTATTTTTACATACTTAGTATTTAACGCCTTAGGATTAGTTTGTTAAGGGGAGTTTCAGAGAAGGGGAGAGGTTACTAGCACGTCACCCTAAAGGTCAGATCTTCAGCACCTGATAAAGTTCATAGTTTTATCAATCAACGTTCACTACAGTATCAACTTAGACTCCTTGATGTCAGTATCATCGAGAAGAGAGGATTTGAAATGTCAGCTTTTGAAAACGCTGACATTTCATATCCTCTGCTCTCTACGATACTTTCTAAATTTCATTGGGCTTTAGACAGATAGACGGGCTGGACGGCAATCCTTCCTTGCTCAGGTCACATGACGCAGAGAGGCTGGTCCCTAATGGCAGCTGGAGAAATAGAGAATGGTACTCATCAAACGTCACCTATAATTGTAGACAAAAATAACGTAAACGTTTACTAAATCGCATTGAAAATTACTAGAGTCAAGGAAGACCCTTAGTAAAGGAAAGGGGCACCCATTTGTGGTATTACACGCTATCTGCCCCTTACCTAGCCTGCGCGAAGTCAAAAACCACTGACGTAGTAACTCACTTCACCTGGGATAGTCTGCACGCAGGCTACTCCTTACCTCCTATCAACAGGGAGGCGTGACATGCAAGTCACCGAAATGAAGATTTTAAAAGTCCATCGTCATGTGGAACGGGTGCGAGGTCAGTTTACATTCATTTATGTCCAAGATTGTAGCTCAGTCGGTAGAGCACACACAGCGAAAGCTCGAGTCACTTGTTTAATCCCCTGTGGTGACATATTTTGTATTTCTCTAATGTCTTTCCAAAAACTCCTTGATGACTTAAATGAGATTTACTGCATATTTTAATTATTGTGACAATGAGCACTTCGATATCACTCTAAGATTATTCAGGAGTGAGTCCATAACAGCAAAACTATCTTTAGGCAAAAGCCCGTAATGGACCTTAAGGTACTCTTTAACCTTCAGAGGTGTTATCGCACTTAAGTTGCGTCGCAGATGCTAGATTTTCAGTTCTCTTACCGATTCCTGTGTATGCTCAATATACGAGTCTATATTACAGCCCACTTCTTCTCCATCCTTCTGCTAATATCACAACGCTTAAGATATTTTTGCCACCCAATTATTTTCTTCATTTAGAATTTATCGGCTGTGAATACCATGAGATTGTACCAAGCCTTACCTCATTTAATTGAGAAAGTTTTATCATGAAAGACAAGGAGAATCAAGGTATGGATTGCTATTTTTCAGTGTCATATCTTATCATGTCTATGGAAACATAATGTCGACCTCCTCCCAGTTGAGCCATCTTGTCAGAAATCTTCCTTTATCCGCCCATTACCTGTATCTCATTCTCAGAACGAGATCAATCATATTTAGGGAGCAGTTCTCTTTGTAACCTGTTAAGTTTGAGTTGCGTGGGCACATGCAAAAATATATAAGAGAGCAGTAAACTTAATTTCATTTCTAAATCTAATTAAGGTACCGGACTTTACAAAAGAGGTGTGGCATAGGAGTAAACTGTGAAAGGTTTATATTTCAGAGTGAGGTTAACAATGATTGTATAATAAATATGATTATGAGGCTATTCTAAAAGTCGTGTCTTTCTAAACCTCTATTAAATTATTGATTACAAATACAGCATAACCCCTGATAATTTAAATTTGTAATTATCCAATACCTGGTTAAAATCGAAATGGAGTTGTTTCATGAAGGAGTTACCTAACCACTGCTCTGTTCCTTATTGGTACACAATTTTTACACATCATCTAAAAATAGAATATGTTAACATCGGAGGTCATCTAGCTCAGTTGGTAGAGCGCACGCCGCGAAAGAGTACGTCACGGGTTAGATTTCTCCATCTTGTGCTATTTCACGTGAAGATTGACTGTATTTCACAGTCAAACGCTCTTACAGAGCGACTTTGCTTACAACTGATAACTCTGGTCTCGTTTTCATACTCAAAAATGATTGCGTAATGTAATTCGGGAAGTGTCTACTGTTACCACGATTTTGCTTGCATCCAAAAGTAAAGTCCGAGTCTGTATTTTTCGTGAAGACAAGTCACTTCTTGATGAGGATGCGAATGTACGAGCAGTTAAAGCTCTTCAAACCAATAATTCACGTCTAATAACCAACGTATATAGTAACTGGCAAAGAAAAGCATACTTACTGATTCGCAAACCGCTACTTGCATTAAACCGTCGAAACTGTCCTCGGGTTTATCATTATTTCCTGAGGTCTTTTGCACTCTCAATGTATTCTAAGGATGACAATTTAGGAAAACTTCAGTTAATATTCTAGTTCCAACTTAACAACTTAAATCCTATTTACATATATGCATCACCATTAATAGATTAAACTAGTGTTGGCTTTATTGACCACTTCTAAGATGGTCATTTTAACTGACACCAACAAAAACTTGGTAAATGGTGAATCTATTATATGCGATAAAACGTGGAAAAAGCCATGAAATTAACCGATTAATGATATAAAGCAGTGTTTCTCAAAGTGGCCCTAACTGCTCCCAGGGAGCGCTTGTAAGTTCCTAGTAGGCGTTTGACTTTCAATTGACGGCAGGAGGCGACAATGTTAATTCCACACAAATTTTGTCACGATAGTGCAAGTCTGCACCACCCCTTATCACACTAAGCAAGCATATTAATAACTTCATAATTATTGGTCAATTTTATCTATAAATTGCGAAAAGACCTCAACATTCGACCTCGGTTGCTTCTACATCCTTTTGTTCTTACAAACTGACATTAGGAGGGGACACTGGAGCGGTTCACGAGAACCTACGGGGAACACCCCTCAATTTAGGCCACGCGGGGAGTAGAAAGTGATCAGGCAGGCTTCACCACCCAGTAGGAGCGCCTCTCACGAATCATCTGATGAATCTGTCATTAAAGAAAGACACTACACACGTTTTTTACCTTAAGGCAGACCAGGGACATCTTAAATTGCCCCCCCCACGTAAAAACCTTCCACGCGCCTGTCTTAAAGGTATGAAAAAAAAATCGTCCGTTTAACTTGTAAAATTCATAAATACATTTGGCGTACACCATCGCTGTCTTGGCATATCCTAATTTATTCAACGAATAAACTGAAAATCCACCATCCAGTAAATCTGGGGCGACTTTATCCGTCTGAGATCCGTACTGTAAGTCTACATGCTAGTCTGCTTATCCGTCGGTATGTTTATCTGTTTGAGCCCTTTGTACAATGTTGGCTTATTAAATCATAATTCGTTATTGCGCTGGCTTACAATCAGCAGGCTACACCCATATGGTACACAACAGAGGACAGCAGCACTTGGCTCTATGTCAAAACCCTTTCATTTTTGGTAATGGCGAACGGCATACCAGAGCATATTTCAGTTTTGGTCACGATAAAGGCCAACCTGACCTCACTTACATTTATCATTATAATTCAGCCCAGCAAGACTTATCTCTAGTCTGATTCATGGCGGAGTGGCGGAATCTTAAGAAACGTCGCGGCTCGTTAGCGTAGCCTAACAAAAAACGAAATGAGAAATCTCAACTCTTTAATGCAGGCATAGTTTGCAAGGGGATCTGGACTCCCACCTAGAAAAATCAACCCCACCTACAAAGACAACCCCCCACCTAGAACTCTAAAGGCCAACCCCCACCTGGAAGAAATTTTTGGCATAAATTTCCAAAAAGTTCAAATCGCCGCTTCCCACCAATAATGTAAATAGAAACGGAACACTAATTTAGAGTTCTTCCATTAGAACATTTCATCGCTTGAAAGGTTACACAATGCCACTTCATTTCATCACTTGAAAGGTTTCACAATGCCACTTCCTTGAGGAAAAACACCTAAACGCCTACCTTCTTGAGAGAAAAACCAGAATCGCTAATACGACTATTAATTTGAGGGGATACCACACTGTAATATTAATTTAGACTGGTTTACAACCTCCACCTGAAAATATCAATCACCACCTTAGAGGCCAACCCCCACCTGTAGATGGGATTCAAGCCAACCCCAATCTAGACAAAAAATTTTGAAAATGCTTGACCCCCCATCTGCCTGGGGGGGATGCAACCTATGGCAGGTATGGTAACCTTTTCCAGACACAGGCCGGATCAGAAGCTGACAAATACGTCACGGTCCAAAACCTTGTTACCCATACTCTCTAGTAAAAACCTTCCCCCGTACATCTCTTACTTTACCTTGAGGTAACTGAAAAGGAAAATGTCTCGACCTTCAGTACTTCTTAAGCTGGGTTAAATATTCTTAGTTAAAGCCTTATCCAATGATATTACAGATTCAAGTAACAAGTATTGAAGGAATAAAAAAAATCGTCAATCCCTGCATACTTCATATTAGAAGTTAACTCAGTCCCGAAACCTCTTTACAAGTGAGTAAATATTTTGTCACACTGTGGAGACACAAATTTTTGAAGCCAGTTCAAAATGTGTATCGCCTAGTCTTCGGTTTTCGTTGCCTCTATTTGTCACAAATTCTATTCGCATTTGTAAGTGTTTCCAAAGAGAAAACAGGCGGCTGTTTAAGAAGTGGCCTCAAATAGGATACCGTAAAACCCCGAATATAAGCCCTGGTCTTATAGAGGTTCATAAGCATTTTTGGTGGGGTTATATTCGGGAGGCTTATATACAGAGGGCTTATATTCGAAGGGTCTTTTGGGTTAACAGGGGACTTGTGTATTCCAAAATATTCACCATTAGGTGTCCAATCAAACAGACCAATAACAACATTTAATGCGTAAAATTTCACAAAAGAACAACAGTAAATACAGAGGCTTTATATATACTCTGGTCCATGTTCATTCAGTATCATTGCCTTCTGCACCACCAATTTCGGATCCAACACACAGAATCCCAAATGTAAGCCCTTGGCTTGTTTTCGGAAGGATATTTTGTCTGGTTTACAGGGGGCAGGGGGTTATAATAGGGAGGGCTTATGTTCGGGATTTTACGGTATCTTCCTTTCTCCTTCGTGATCAAGAAAGTAATTGAATTTACTACGGAACATTTCTTGCAAATTATGTAACTACTATTTGTACATTTAGACCTCGTCAAGGTTTACAAAGTATCAGGAAGTGGTTAAGGACTGCATATACAATCTGCCCCTGTCATATATTGATCAGTTAACATTTTTATGCGTTCAACTAACTGGTGTACGAATTTCTCTCAAACGAATGGTTCAATTATGTAACTGGGCTCTGTAGATTCGTCCACTGCAATGGGAAAATAACGAAATAGTTTTAAATATACTTTCAAACGCTTGCCAATGTCATTGTTATGATTTCCTCTACTTGAGTCGGAATCGTGCACAGGGGAACAATTGATCTTTCTCACAGTATTTCTAGTGGGCTGATCATAACGTCTTCCATACATTCACCCTCGCTAAACAGTTTCGTGCACACAGGGATTTTCCCACCAACAGGGTACCTGATACTATTCTCCCGCTAACAGAAAATGCTCGAAAGAAGATCTTTCTGTGAGACTGCAACAGCGCCCTTAAAATGTTAAATTCGTTCTCTTTGGCCCTTAAAATGTTAAATTCGTTCTCTTTGGCATAACTTTCAAAATTGCGGTACTTGTTTTCGTTCTTAAAAGCATTCTGTTTCATTCTTCTTGTTTTATAACTGTTACTGCCTCTTCACGAACAACGTACACTGGGCGTTTCTTTTTATGAGTGAATAAACATTTACAGGTCCATCTATCTTGAAATAACATCTTGAAAACTGGCTTACGTCTTTTCGTACCCACTTCTAAACTTCAGATCATTTCAAAGCATATAGAGCCTTTTCAGAAACTTCATAATAGTGACAGGGCGTTCAATTCTGCATTTGTAAAAGAAATACGGTCATATTCTGGAAGGTTCCTTTCTAAAACTAATTTGGCCTGCTACATACGGGGGAAGCCAGAGAGACGGCCTTTTGACAAGGAACAGGTTTTGTCTTTGTTCTCATTAATGACAAATTCCGCCAATAATCCACAAGAGGCGGGCCCTGCTGGGGGATTTAACCTGCCTCGTGGCTCAAGGTTTGCTTCTCTGCCAGGTAACCCAAATTGAGGGGCATAGCTCTTGGACTGCCCTTTATTTATTAATCAGGCTGTTTGGTGTTTTTTCTGTTTCTTTAGGGTAAAGTAGTTTCAATGTCGGGCCCACTGCTCATCCGGGGTCTTTGATTGAGAGGCTGCCATAGGCACAGGAGACTCCGTTAAGCCTCCTGCGACAGCGTCTCTCTGCTGGACAACAGTGAGAAAACAAGACTCTGGCATATACACAAACTGAACTACTTAGATTTACTCCTGCACAATCAAAGCCAAAAACTGCACGAAAAAGTGACTGAACTATTAGTTAATAGCTGTACCTTGGAATCTTTTTGCGGGGCGCATGTACATTGGTCAAAATGCTAGACGTATTGTATGCACCTTTGCTACATAACTTGCGGGCTGGAATGAACAACCTCATGGACCGGGGGTTGCCCATGCCTGCTGTAATTTACCTACATCATCATGTTTGTTAGACACGAAACTGGCATCTTAGAATGTCAAATTGTTTGATTTTTACTAAGAATCAAAATGGAACATCCAGTGATATCAACAACTAAGTTTGCTATAACTTTAGGAAGATACCTCAACCTAACTTTTATTCAAATATTGATTTAATCAATACCTCAGTTCTGGCGAAGTCTCCACCCATGCCGCCCCCCTCCCGCATCCCAATTAGTGTTCTGCTAAACACAAAAAACAACTTCATGAAATTCTGGGCTAATAAGTATCTACAGTATACTATAATCCATGTATTTAACATCATTTTATTCGTATTTCTGATTCATCTTTTATCTGCCAAGTTGGTTTTTTACTATCCTTTCTCCGTCACTACTTCGATGACAACTACTCCCTCCTTCTTTCGCCTATTTAATCCTGTACTTGGAGCGTTTTTTCAGCCTTGTATAAGATCGTAGCAAAAAAATTAGATGAAAATGAGATATCCTAACAACGAAATGCAACATGTTACCGGATGCTGTATCAGTAGGAACATATAAAAGGGAGTATATGAATGAGGCACCATAAATGTAAAAACAGTTAAATGTACATACCTTAAACTTTTTCTCGTCTTCTGTGAGCGGCAAAATGTTGTTAAACGCGTAGGGTTGCCTACAGTTTGGATTAAAGCCACAATCTCTAAACCTAAAGCAGGAAGGAAAGAGATCAGTTCAGCAAGATGTGCTCGGATATGTGCTGCCATCGTAGAACTAGCACGTTGTCTTAACATGTAAAGGCACCAAGATATCTACTGAATTTATGTACTACTGGATTTATGTACTGCTGAATTTATGTAGGCAGGTGAAAGGTTGGATATGTGAAACAGAGTCGTAATGCCGTAATACCAGTGATACGAACTTTGCTGCAGTATGGACCGACTCAAATGCAAAACCCAAGGATTGATTCAGGGGATTCGGGAAGCAGACGAGAGGATTCCAGTCGCAGAAAACTTAGCAATTTCGCACCACTCTCCCGTACTTCCCATCGAAAATTGTATTGAGGACAATGGACTTCAGAGATCGCCCCAACGATAGTATGTAACACAACTACTCGATTTATGCAGGTAAGTGAAAGGGTGGATATGTGAAACAGAGTCGTACTGTTGCATACGAGCGATACGTTCCATCACATGTCATAATCGGGTTTGACTTACTATTTAAGGCCGAACCGAATGACAGTTCTCCCTTTTTCAGCAACTACCGTGCTAGGCCTATATACGTCTTCCAAAACTTTGGACTGCCAAGAATACATTTTCTATAGAAAGCTTCGTTAAGTCTGTTATTTCTTAGGCTTATGAATTTACCAAGTAAGGATCTCCATCAAAGCAGAGGAGGAGGAGGAGGAGGAGGAAGGAGGAAGGAGGAAGGATGGATGGATGGATGGATGGATGGATGGATGGATGGATGGATGGATGGATGGATGGATGGATGGATGGATGGAAAACTACAACTTTTGAAATAGGAAAAGAGCCTTTAATCACATTCTTTACCATTTGCAATAATAAAATAGTCTAATTCGTGTCGGGGCGTCATTGGTGAAAATAGCGGCCGTTCCACCGCGGTCTAGTTTGTCACGAATATGGGCCCACCATGAATATCGATGAAGCACAATATGAAAGCGCCGTCGTCCTCCATCCGGACGGTCGACTGGATCAGGATACGGCGGCGGCGTTTCAAGAGCGGTTGCTGCAAGCGGTCGGCGGCGGCAGCAGTGCTGTCATCGTCGATTTCAGCAAGATTCCCTATGTCAGCAGCGTCGGGCTTCGCGCGATCATGATTGCGGCCAAACAGGGCAAGGCGGACGGCATCTCGTTGGCCGTCGCCGACCTTACCCCGACCGTGAATGAGATCTTTGAAATCAGCCGCTTCAATTTCGTGGTTGATGTCCACGAGAAACTACGTGATGCGGTCGCCGCGGTATCCGACGACGCGTTGCAAGCGTTCGAAGCGTCCTGATTTGCATCGCCGATCCGGGTTGACTATTACCAACGGAATGAACGATTAAATTCTGCGTTTCGGACGCGGAATCACTGGGGGGATCGCGTCCATGCTGGTTCGGTTCTGGGGAACACGGGGTTCTTTACCGGCGCCCATGACGGCGCGCGCGACGCGCGCCAAAATTTGCGGTGCGTTGCGCAAGAGCGTCGGCCACGATCTAAGCTCCGATGAAAAGATCGACCAGTTCATCGAGTCTCAATTGGACTTCGCGGAGTCCGGAACCTATGGCGGCAACACGTCATGTGTGGAGATCGACAGCGGCGCAGACGAATATGTCGTTTGCGACCTCGGCTCAGGATCGCGTGAGTACGGCAATGCGATCATGTCGAAATCGATCCCGGAAAAGAAACCGATCTTCAACGTTTTTCAGTCGCACCCGCACTGGGATCATATCTGCGGCTTCCCGTTTTTCGTACCGGCTTACATTCCGGGCAACAAGATCCGAATACACGGCTGCCACGACACGTTGGAAGAAGCCTACCGGACCCAGAACTCCGCGCCGGGCTTCCCGGTCGATTTCGACATGTTGGCGTCTGACATCGAATTCGTGAAGCTGGAGACGGATACCGAATACGAGATCGCCGGCATGAAAGTGACGGCGATGAAGCAGTACCATTCCGGCGACTCCTACGGCTACCGGTTCGAGATGGACGGAAAATCGGTCGTTTATTCGACCGATTCGGAACACAAGTTCGAATCGATTGACGAAAGCTACGGCTTCGTCGAATTTTTCCGCAACGCCGACCTGCTGATCTTCGACGCGATGTACTCGCTCGCTGATGCGATTTCCCTGAAAGAGGATTGGGGCCATTCCAGCAACATCATTGGCGTCGAACTGGCCCACCGTGCGAAGGTGAAACAACTTGCCCTGTTCCACCATGATCCGAATTCGGATGATGCGACGATCTCGCGGATTCTCGCGGAGACGATCCGGTTCGAAGAATTGAGCGAGGAAGGCGACGCCCTGAAGGTTATCGCCGCCTACGACGGCCAGGAAATAAAACTGTAGCGCGGATGGCCGACCCCGGCATCAGAGACATACTGACCAGTGTATTTCACTGGCGTGGCCGGACGCTTGGACTGCTCTGCCTTTTTGGATTCCTGGCATTCCGCGTTCTCGAACCGGTGCCTTTCGAACGGCTGAGGGCGCAGCTCTTCGACGCCCTGCACATCATGGAGCCGCGCGCGCAACAGGAACTCCCTGTTATCATCGTCGATATCGACGAGCGTAGCCTGGCGAAACAAGGGCAATGGCCGTGGCCGCGAAACTTGATAGCGAAACTTGTTGATCGCGTTGCCGCCGCAAAACCACTTTCAATCGGGTTCGATATCCTGTTCGCCGAGCCCGACCGGTACTCGCCCCATCGCGTGCTGAGCGACCATGACGGCGTCCACGCAGATCTCAAACAACATCTGAGCACACTGCCTTCGAACGATGAAATACTCGCAAAAAGTCTCGCCAACACGCGGTCCGTGCTGGGTGTCGGCGCGTTGCTCACGAAGGAAAAGACCGCGGCCACGCGCTCTGTCGTCACCGTTCCGGTCGTGGAGCGCGGCGAAAATATCAGGGAGAATTTGCTGAAATTTCCGACTGCGATCCAAAGCTTAGCAGAGCTGGACGAGGCGGCCACGAGCCGAGCCACCCTGAACGCGATTCCGGACTTCGACGGTGTTGTCCGGCGCATTCCGCTGGTTCTCGACGTAGGCGGTACGATTACGCCGACCCTGACGTTGGAGATGCTGCGGCTCGCCATGGACGCGCCGTTTTTTGCCCTGCACAGTGACGGACACGGTATTCGGGGAGTCCAAATCGCGGACGTCTTCGTCCCAACTGAACCGGACGGCCGCATCTGGATCAACTATTCGCACCCCAACGCGAACCTCTACGTTTCAGCGACCGATATTCTGGACGGCACTGTCAATCCCGCCGTTTTATCCGGCAAGCTGGTCCTTTTGGGTGTCACGGGGCTGGGACTCACGGATGTAAAGGCGACACCCGTCGCCGCGCAGATGAACGGCATCGAAGTTCATGCGCATATTCTTGAATCGATCATTACGGACGAGCATCTGATCCGGCCGATTTACGCGGATTGGCTAGAATTGGGCCTCGCGGCAGGAACCGCGCTATTCCTCATCATCGTCGTGCCGCTACTGGGCTCCAGGTGGGCAACCGCGCCGCTCTTCATCCTGCTGACCATGTTGGGCGTCGTCGCCTGGCTGGCCCACGCGGAATATTCCCTGCGCATCGACACCAGCTTCGCCGGCGCCACGAACACGGCTGTCTTCGCGATCCTCCTGGTCGCGTCCTTTATCGAGACCGACCGCCTGCGTCGTCTCCTGCAACAGGATCTCGACGCCGAACGGGAAGCGGCGCAGCGGATGGAGGGCGAACTCAACGCGGCGCGCTCGATCCAGCTCGGCATCCTGCCGAGCGACTTCCCCGCTTTCCCGGAACACCCGGAGTTCGATCTTTACGCCATGCTGGAGCCCGCGAAAGCGGTCGGCGGCGACCTCTACGATTTCGCCATGCTGGATGACGACCGCCTGTTCTTCATCATCGGAGATGTCTCGGGCAAGGGCATTCCCGCGTCACTTTTCATGGCGCTGACAAAAGCGCTTTACAAGAGCAGCGCCATGCGGCGGCAGGTCAAGATCGACGAAATCATGACCGAGGCCAATGCGGAAATATCTCGAGAAAACCCGGCCATGATGTTCGTAACGGCCTTATCCGGCATTCTCGACATCCGGACCGGACTGGTTCAGTTCTGCAATGCGGGCCATGACCCGCCGATCCTTCTGTCACCGGGCGACGATCTGAAGACCATCCCCACGACAGGCGGACCGCCGCTTTGCGTATTGGACGATTTCGAGTATCCCAGCGATCCGCACCAGTTGAACCCCGGGGACATGCTCGTGATGTTCACCGACGGTGTGACGGAGGCGCTGAACCCGAAGCAGGAACTCTATACGAGCGGGCGCCTGGAAGCGTTGCTCTCCAATCAGCTGCAGAGCAACGACACAAAGACCGCAGCCGTGCAGATCTATGAAGACGTCTTGAAGTTCGCGGACGGCGCCGACGCGTCCGACGACGTCACCATTATGGTATTGCGTTATCTGGGGCCGCCAGCGGCGGCCGCCTAGATCAGATCGGAGTTTGTTGAGGTCGCTATTAAGCGATCTAGCGAACCGTGATCTCTACCCGCCGGTTGCGGGGCTCGTGGCGGTTGTCGCGGGTCTTGATGAACAAATCATTTTCACCGCGGCCATAAACCAGGATCAACTCCTTTTTGATGCCGCGCCCGACGAGCTTATCCTTCACCGCGGCGGCCCGCCGGATCGAAAGCTTCTCATTGTACCTCGAATCGCCGACCGAATCGGTGTGCCCCGTCACCTCGACCTCATAGGCCGAACGGTTGGCGATATCGTCGAACACCTTTTCGAAATCTTTCCGTGATTCGTCGGTCAACCGGGCACTATCACCTTGAAAATACAGCCGAAATCGACGCGGCACGGTTGGCAGTGCCTCCAACGCGGTCTTGAAGATGGTGTCCACGTCGCTCTGCGTCACAGCGACCGCTTCAACACTTCCCTTCGTCGTTACCTTGGCGGCCGCCAGCGCCTTGTTCAGAAGAACCTTGTTCTTGCCATCGTCAAACTCGACCGCACCGACCTTCCCGCTCTCATCCGGCAGGACGACGACGAGGCTCTTGCCGAGGCGCGGCTCAACCTTCTCCGCACAGGCCGCGACGAGAAAAACGCCAAGCACGAAGAAGCATTTCAGAAACCGCACGCTCATCTCCCGCTCTTCTGCGGTTCTTCGTTCACCCGGACCAGGAACCGCGTGCCGCGGACACCGAGTATCGCAGACGGCGTCTTGATACGCATGGCGGAAGGCGATCCGCGGGCAATATCGCCGGAAACAACAGACAAAGTGCCCCTGCCCAGCTTGGCAAGGAAGGACCCTTTCAGTGTTACCGGATTGAATTTGAACTCTTCCATGCTGACACGGCTGTTGGGACCGGTCGAGAAAACCGTATTGTCGTTGAAGGTGATTCCCACCGCGCCATCCGCAGCCGTCTCGATGATATCCTTCTGTTGGACGATCCCGCCCACAGTCGCTTTCATCTGTTCACCGTCGCGAACCACGACGGAATCGCCCATTACGTTGCGAAATATTCCGATTCCGTCAGCTTCGGCCTGAAATGGCAGAAGCAGAATGATAACCGCGAAGAAAATCGCGTTACGGCAATTCAACATGAGCAGCCCCCGACTGACATCACGCCCCCCTCAGCGGACTATCCTTCAATTGACGGCAAAATTCCAGTCTTCGATTTTCGCCACCACTCTGTCATCATGCGTCTGCCCTGCAACGATGACACCGGCGGGGCATATTACTGTCAGGGAATATCGATCATGGCGGGATCTTCCATAACGATACGGAACGACAATTCGGAGATTCGCCCGCTCGCCAAGTGGGCGGGCTTGTTTTGCGAGCAAAACAGCGTCGGCGCGGTCGAAAATCGCCTGACACTGGTCTTGGAGGAATTGCTTACCAACGTCATCTCCTATGGCTACGACGACGCGGCCGACCATGAAATCCACGTCCATCTGAAGATCGAGGATGGCGTTCTCATTTCCGTGTTCGATGATGACGGACGCCCCTTTGATCCGCACGAAGCGCAGAAACCGGTCATGGACGGACCGCTCGAAGACCGTTCCGTCGGGGGGCTGGGGATACATCTGATCCTGACCATCATGGACAGCGTCACCTACGAACGGGTCGACGGCCGCAATCGCACCACCATGACCATGGCATTGGGATCTTAGCGGCGGCGCGTCAATTGACCGTTCGTTCCGGCTCATCGGTCGATTGCGGGACAATGGCGCGGGTCGGACCGGCTTGATGATGAACCATCCGCCACCGTCCGGCCTCGCGCACGAAATAGTTCGTCGCGATCAGATGATCCCCGTGAATTTCCTCGAAGCAAACCACAAACGCCGCGTCGCCATAAAAATAGACCCGTGGCGCCAAGCAATTGATCGCCGGCGGGGTTCCGCCGCTGAAAATCGCACGCCAGCTTTCGATCACGTCTTCGCGCTCGTAAATCGCTTCCCAACCCGGATGGATGCAGCACACCGGGGCCGACGCGGCCCAGAGATCTTCCATTGCGTCCATATCGCGATCCGCGAACGCACGATAGAAAGCTTCGTTGGCGAAGAGAACGGCGTCGAGATCGGACATCGAAAATCTGCTCACTCGATGTTGATACGATGGGCGAAGTTGCGACCGTCGCTGACGGTAATTCTTTTGAAGCCCAGCATTTTACATAGATCGAAGAAGGTGAAGTAGTCCTGCACGGCGCCTTGCTCGAACAACGGCGTCACCCGCGCCACGGCCGTCAACGTCGCCAGCAGTCCGCGCATGCGAAACAGCGTGTTGTACGCCTCGCCTTTTACCGCGACGATTATTAGTTTATCGGCCTCGGTTCCCTTCGCGAAGATCGCAAACTCCGGCGGATAGGGATTCTGTAACATCCTGTTCGTGAGGCCGGTGACAAAGGCGATCCGCGACCGCCTGGTTGTTATAATTGCTGATGCTGCCCGTTGCTGCTGTTGTTTCTGTTATTTGTGGTACTTGACTTGAAGACACCGCAGTCATATCCATGGTTGAAATGGGTGTGACATTCCGATCGATACATGTTTTGAGGATACTTAATTATTTGCTCAGGTTATTCTTTCAGTTCTTGACTAACTCTCCTTCTTCTGCTTTGGGTTTGACAAGGTTTTCCCTATGTCCAACGTCTCATCTGATCTGACATATGACTTGTCGACATATGAAACTACCCTAAATAAACATAAAAATCACCAAACAGGCTAACTAATAAATAGAGGGCAGCTGGGGCGTCCAACGGAAACGCGATCTCTCAGTTTAGCACCCTGATAAGCAGTCCAAGGACAACGCCCCTCAATTTAGTCCACCGGGCAGAGAAGCAAGCCATGAGGCAGGCTCGACCTCCCAGTAGGACCGCCTCTTACGGATTGTGGAAAGAATCTGTCATCAATGAGAACAGATACTGCATCCACTTTTTGCCAAAAGTCCGAGAGGCAATACTATCCTGCCTTCCCCCCTTAGTAGTAAATAATAAATAATCTCATCTATGTATCTAAGCCAAGTGGTTGTGGCTGCTAAGCAACTTTTTCTAACGGTTTTCTGCCAGTTACGTATGAATGTCGGCTAGGCTAAGGGAAAAGACCATTGCTATTTATGATAACCTTTGCTACCGAATAAGAAATGTGAATGTCTGACTCAATTTTTTTTCTTCGAGCTATTTAAAAGTTGATCTCGTGAACCATTAATGCCTCTTCCATCGAATACGGTCGTAATTAGTGAAAAACAAATTTCGCGGGCCGTTATCTTCTTGTACATGACAGAGATTGCGTTGACAACATTAGGTTGAGCGTCTTCGAGGATTTCTCGAGGATTTCCGTTGATGCATTCAAAAATCTTGACTGAGTGAGATATGGGAGATATCAACAGCTATCCGAGGAAAGAAGAGGGCTCGGTAGTTATCCATTTTCTTTACCAACGTAACCACAACTACCTAGCTACTAGGGGGACTGGTGTTTTATACCAGTCCCCCTGATAAGCAGCGGAGACTACTAAAGCTACCTATTCTCTAACTACCTAGCTACAACTACCTAACTACCACTACCCTCTACCACTAACTACCTAACTAAAGCTACCTATTCTCTAACTACCTAACTAACACTACCCTCTAACTACAACTACCTTCTAACTACCACTACCCTCTAACTACCTAACTAAAGCTACTTATTCTCTAACTACCACTACCCTCTAAATACAACTACCTAACTACCACTACCCTAGCTACCCATTCTCTAACTACCTAAGTACCACTACCATCTAACTAACTACCTACCTAAAGCTACCTGTTCTCTAACTACCTAAGTACCACTACCCTCTAACTACCCACCTAAAGCTACCTGTTCTCTAACTACCTAAGTACCACTACCCTCTAACTACCCACCTAAAGCTACCTATTCTCTAACTACCTAAGTACCACTACCCTCTAATTACCTAAGTACCACTACTCTCGAACCAACCGCCCTTATAATCCTAACTTCCTAATTACCTTACTACCCTCAAACTACAACTACCTCCTAACTATCTAAGTACCCTACAACTACACCTACGATTGCCCTTTCTAACTTCTTTTAATGCGACCACCCTCTACCACCATTTATGTGTCTTTACCCTTTCTCCGCATACCGCTGCCGATCTACCTTCAAATACCACTTTCAACTATTATTAGCCCGCTAATATCCTTTACCTTTCGGTCACGCTTTTGTTCTTCATCAACTGTCGATACGCATCTGCAATTATAAATTATCAGCGGTCACATTTTGAGATCAAAGTTGGTATCGCTTCTCCTAGCAAGTAAACGCCTTTTGGGTGTTCGAATACACGTGCAAGGTAAATTGAAAACAGGCGACCTAAATTACACCTCACTACATTTGATCGCGCACGCGTTTTTGATACGTATCCAGTCTACGCTATCATACATGCCCCTTCGCTATTTTGCATTCAATGTTGTAATCTTTACATCGACGAACTATATCTGTAAGCAATTTTAGACTTATTTTACACTCGTCAATTGTATCAGTCCTTAGAATGCAAAAAAGCAATTTGAAAATAAAAGAGTGAATTGGCATAGACAATTTTAATCAAAAAATATTTGTATGTGCCCTGAAGAAATCGAAACTTGTACAAAAATAAAATTGGTAGTAGTTATATAACCTTCTTTAGAACAATGAAACTTCACAGAAATTTCTGTTAGCCCAAAGAAACTGAATTAGATGCACACAACTAGGGCGAAAACAAGAGGTATAAAGAAAGTGAGGAATGCAGACGTAATGAAAAGATGAAAATTAAACCGCCTCTCTTAAACGCAAACTTTCCTACTTAAGCGCAAGATATTGCCTTCTTTTCAAAACAACGGTCTCCCACCCTGGGAGAATGGAACTTTATGTATTCAAGAGTTAATTTACAGTGTCCCTTTAAACTCGTGACTCGATAGATGAAACTGTTAATAGCTAAAGCACTAAAAACTTAGTTAAGTGTACATGGACTGACAAATGACGACACTCCTACAGCCTATATCAATAACAACACATTGAAGTGAATTCAATTAAACCAACGATGGATCAAACACAACACACGTTTCCAATGACATCTGCACGTGTCGATGGCATTTGAATTTCCATGATGATGGGGTGAACCCAGTGATCATTTGGTTAAAGATACGAAACAAAGTAAGTCCATCCACGTAAATCGTGAAAAAGCCTATACTAACTTCGAAACGTCACTTGCTATGTCAACGAATAGTATCAGTTCAAATGATAAAAGTCCAGAACAGGCAAAAAGCAAACACTCTTTGACAAGTTCCTCGTTTTCTATACAACGAACATCCAATCTTCCTTGTACTTGAAACTCAACTGCGTCTTATCGACTTTCCTTGGATTTGTAAGAAGTATTCTTGGGTCTCCGGCGTACCTTGAACTGTTCGTATCTTTATCTTTGTACGTTGGATTAAAAACATTCTAAACAAAAGGGTAATATTTCACTGAAAATTCCCGCTATTTCTTGACACAATTTCCTCGATCCTGCACACTCAAGCAAGAGCTTATATACTAGCAATTTCTTGTAATTGTCACCTTCATCTTTATCTTGCAATCTCTCAGTGCAGCCTTCATCTTTATCTTGCTGATATACTTTCTATAAAATTTAATCCACTTGTGTTACTTCAATTTGTGACGTTCCCGATGGTGACCGTTCAATGTAAAACAAAACTCTAGAATGAGCTGGAATGCATTGATTGCAAGTTTTGCTTTTTCTTATCCAATCAGCTCGGAGACTGTTCCCGCCTTGTGTCCAGGTCTCGACTGCAACTTGGAAACTAGGCACAAGGCGGGAAAAAGGGTGCATGCTGATTGGCTATTCTCGAAAAGAAGTCCCTGATTAAGTTACAATAGCTCATTTTCAAATATTTTCCTCAGTGGTACTGGAGTCCGGACATAATTTCTATGGAATGGAGGGAAGCTGAAAGAAATTAGCCAGTTGCAGTTTTTATATCTGAAACCAATTTAACGTACACTACAAAGAGTGCTTCAACACTTTGTTTTCATTATTCTGTTTAGATTATAAATTTCAGATGAACAAGAAGAATTTACAATTGTTTCAAAGCTTCTGCGCTTAAAGCTACCAAGTCGTCAAATACAGGATTCGGACTTCTGAACTATTCCTAATTGCAAGTTCGTTGGACTGAACGTATGCCGAACTCTTCGTTGGATAATGATTGCGTTTCAGAAGACTTTGGAGCTCCTCTGCTTCGTTCGTTTATTGGGATTTAAAGAATATCTAATAGAACATTTTGAGAAGAGTGCACAGGAAAAGTTCTTAGAACAAGAAGAAGACTTCTTAAGCTAAAGATGCTTGCTTTACTTACCTCAAGGGGCTGGAGTTAAAAGAACTCGGAAACTTGCATGTGGCACGAGTGCACGACGGAATCATGTCAGAGCGGACTATGCTTATGAATACGACGAGCATTTGAAATGAAGGTGTTTGCTTATTATACCTCTATGGACTTAAATAAAATGAACTCGTTAACTTTTGCATTAGAGTTGTTGTTTTCATTTAGTACTTTGCAGCGGGTTATATATTCGAACTCATGAGAGGGCTTGCTTGTAGATTTCGATTTGACAAGCAAGCACTTGACAGGCCTACTTTCAGTGTTAGAAAAATTGCATTCTGTCAGTAGCTGCATGGGTGCATATGCTTTGCAGCTTTTCCCTTGTGCTTTTTGCTATTTCTGTAACTATGTCTTGACAATTTAAATTATTTGTGATCTTAAAGACTTTTTGAGTGTGCAGGAATTGACTTATCCCTCTAAGGACAAGGCTTGCAATAGATTAGTTGTGTATGCATTGTATATTTACTTTAAGCTGAGACAACTGAAGTGCTTAAATTTGTATCTTTCAATTATATGCCGGTGTAAATGAACAGTGAATACATTGCAAATAATTCTCCCAGAGTGGGAGATCCTTTGTGATAGATAGTCGTTTTCAAGCACTTTAAGAATGGTAGCAGGATATTTAGCATTCCCAAAAATTGATTTGCATCTTTACCTTTTCAACCTTGTTTACTGCTAACCTTTTCTATCTGCCTATTCTTCATTTCACTTTGTTTTTGTATATTGCCAAAGTATGTGCATACGCGTTACTTCAGTTCATTTTGGATGAATAGTGAATCTTCCTGAAATTTATTTCTAAATTTTGTTTCAAATGTTTGCGTCTGCTGAAGTTCATAGATTTGAGATCAAGATATTAAGCATTTTCTTCCAGAATCGCAATTTTCAAAGTTGAAATCAGTAAAACAAGGCACTAGTAGAACTGATTTATAATTATGGAAAAAACCTTCCTTTTTAAGATGCAGCGCGTGAAATGAAAGTGCGTAGTTGGTGAAGGTTAGCATTACGTAGCTTTGGAAACAGCGTAGAAATAGGACGCTTGACGTAAAGGTTTTGTGCCAGAATGAAATTACATCGCGTAAATGACCGCGATATTACAGTACAATATGCATAGGGAGGTAGGGTATTAGGTATGTGAGTGGTTGGCCAGTAAGCGTATTTGTAGGTAGATGGAGCCGCCCAGTGGCAAATAGGTAGCGGTAGTAGCGCGTAGGTTGCAAGGCCTTAAGTAGATGGTTAGCAGCGATAGGAAAAATGGCAGTTGGGAGGTGGAATGATGGGAGTGTTTGTTGGTAGGTTCAGGGCATTGATAGCTAGATAGAGGATGGTTGTAATTAGGTTAAGTGGAGGGTGCTTGGAATAGGGCATGTATATGAATATTAGAGGGTAGTTGTGGTTAGGTTGTCATAACTAGCTTGTTAGGAGGTATTTTTCGGGATATAACTAGTTAGAAGGCAGCTGTAGTTAAGAAGGAAGAGGGTAGCATTGTTAGATGGGTAGTTGTACCTAGGTAGCTTACTGGTTAGAAAGTTAAGTAGGTAAGTAGTTTAAGTTAGATAGGTAGTGAAAGTAAGGGAGTTATCGTCAGGTATGTAGTTGTAGTTCGTTAGGTAGTAATAGGTTGTCGTAGTTAGGTAGGCAGTAATGGTTAGGTAGTTATAGTTAAGTAGGTGGTAGGTAGTTGTAGTTAGGTAGTTAGTAATAGTTAGACAGTTGTGGTTTGGTAGTTATAGGCAGGTAGTAATAGTTTGGCAGGTAGTTATGGTTAGGTAGGTAGTTATAGTTAGGTAGGTAGTAATAGTTAGGTAGGTAGTAATAGTTAGACAGTTTGTAGTTAGGTAGTTACAGTTAGGTAGGTAGTAGTAGTTAGGTAGGTAGTTGTAGTTGGTTAGGTAGTAATAGGTAGTCGTAGTTTGGTAGATAGCAATGGATAGGTAGTTATAGTTAGATTGTTGTAGTTAGGTAGTTATAGGTAGGTAGGTAGTTGTAGTTAGTTAGGTAGTTAAAGGTAGGTAGGTAGTTGTAGTTAGGTAGTAATAGTTAGATAGTTGTTGTTAGGTAGTTAAAGTTAGGTAGGTAGTAAAAGGTAGTTATAGTTAAGTAGTTATAGTTAGTTAGGTAGGTAGTACCAGTTAGGTAGTTGTAGTTAGGTAGGTAATAGTAATAATCTGCAAGAACGTTGTGTTTGTTTCTTATTTACTACTTCATTTTCTTCTAAGAAATCAAGATGTTCACATCGTACATTGTACAAGTAATGGAATCTTTGAGGAGAGCTATAGCCGGCTTATCTACCCTCTTCGCGGCCCCTGAAATGGTAAAAACGTTTCGTGTCCTACGGCAAGCAAGCAACCCTACTACAACTTTGAGAGGGAAAGTACCTACAAAGTTGAGTGATTCCAAATAGCTCCTTGCTTTGCTATAATATTTAAATTAAATGAAACAGAGCATAAACTATCCTACACCTTTGCTTTGGCACTTTCCCACATCCCTCCATAAAGTCAGCTGCGCCCTTATTGGATATTTTTCGGCTTGGTTACACGGGGCACTCGGTTTCCATTTCTCTTAACTTGAGTATTCTAATGTGTTGTGTGGGAGTGCAATACAGTTTGGCCATCATGTAGATACATGTAAAACATTGGTCACTCCACATACTATCACCTTCATTGTCGGATTTCATATCTGCATCGTCAGGTTTTCGGGCAAAAAATGGAAGTGAAGGGAATACGTTCTCACCTGTAAAACTGTTGAAGCTTGTAGTAATTTCTTGCGGAACAAAATTGCTTGTGACGAGTGGCCACGGGACGAATCTTGCAGCATTTGATTTGCATCCTCCCAAGTACAAGAAACCTACCATAGAAAAGTGTCAACTGCATCAAAATACGGAACAACTCGCTGTGTGTCATTCTAACAGCAACTTCACATATTAAACTTGCATCATTGCACGACATAACCTACAGTTCTAACCGTGGTGGTAACTCTTCAGAAAGTAGTGCGCAGATAATTCGACTGGCAAATAAAAGCAATCACTAACACTCAATGCTTCGATTTGTGTTTGCCTTCCTTCATCAACGAAGCAACGAATTTAAGAATGAGCCGACAAAGCAACCCCATCTAAACGATCAATCGATTGATCAACCAATCAATGAATCAATTACTTATTTACTCAACCGAATTAATTTACGCAAATAATCAATCAATCAATCAATCAATCAATCAAAACAAAAAAACGAGCAAACGAAACACCCCTCTAATAAACAAATGGATAAATAAATAACCAATAAACTAATCATCAATTTATTCACTCCAATCAACGCAGACTTCAACATATTTTTTAAGGTTCCCCACAGTCTAGTGCCATGGGTAAGTGAACAGGGGATCGGACAGCGTAGGTTCGTGTATCAAAGCACGGATATATCTTATAAAAATTTTGATCTGGCTATTTTGCCTTACGAAGTCCAGCTTACGACAGTTTCCTCATTCCTTTGTACTGCCCTTCATCATTCGACCAATCAAAGTACACAGTTGACCACCCAATCAATAAAACACGGAAAATCTCACTGGCATTCCCTTAGTATATCCCGAAAAGTAAAAGATCGTTTTAAGTTTTTAAACAGACATGTACTGCTTACCTTCGACAGCCAATAATACTCTTGCGTTATCGATTTGGAGTAGCTATCATCAACCTCTACAACTGGTAGGTTTTCGTCCATCGTCACCAGGACACGATCGTCCTCTTCATTGTAAAGCAGAGCAGCGAGGTAGACTCCTCTCCTAAAAGTATAAAATACAGAATCATTCTTCAAAAACTATGATTGAATCGTGGCCACGGATGCAAATAATTATTATAAAGACAAAAGATCCACTTTTTCATAGAAGTCTTCCCACGCAAGGTCGTCGAGAGTTAATGAGAGTCCCAGGATCGAAATAGTGATGGGCTTCCCCGAGGTTTAGCTCTAATATCGGGTCAACAAATATTTTTGCGCCTTAATTTCTTGCGGCCTCATGTAGTCACCCCATTCAACAGCTCTACCCCCACTACTGTTATCACTGGAAAACAGAATAATGCCCATACATAACCGTCAAACAAGTTTTAAATGGGTGAGAATAGTTGCTTTCGGCACCGCACATCTAAGAGGATTTCGTATGCTATATGTTTTACTCTAACGGACAACAACGGTCTAAATCTGTTTAAAAAGGGATCATTGACCGCAAACAGCATCATATACTGTAAAATTAGGTGTTGCTGCTCTGCCCATTTGTCTCATTGTTCGCCAAAGTAGCGAAAGCGTCGATATTTGGACAGGATTACACTCATTTCTGTTTCAATTTCTACATTTATTCATATGGAAGATCAACAGTACCCACGCCCCCCCACCCTCATTTCGTCTAAAAGATTTGTAAAGTAACAAGTACTCACCCCTTGATTCGTTTTAATAATTTTGGTGCACTATTGAAAATGAGATTTGTATACTTTGTAAATCCTTTCATTACCGAGTTCTTTCGACCAAGCTTGGGCGAGGTGGAGCTGCCTGACGACGTCTCACTTGATGTTGTAACTGAAACACAACAGAAGAAAAATGCTTACAAATAGCAAAAGCCGCGGTGTACACGGGGCAACTTACGTATATTTTGTTAGAAAGGAAGTACGTACATCTTAAACTAAGTTCTTGAAGTCATCGAACAACTTCGTAAACCAGTGGCTCCTAAATATTGTGTCCCCAAATATTGTGTCCCCTATCCCCCTTGGTTCTCGAGACACACCCTTATCACCCTCCCCCTGAAACTCGTGCAGACCAACCGCATGGCCTGAGTTCAGTATCGGTATGCTGCTCAATTAAGCTCGTAAGTGATGAAACACCATAAACCAAAGTTCAAACAAAATCAAATGAATGAACTCAGAAATTTACAGCTGATCTGAATCTACGTCCCCTGACAATCTCTCAGTGCGGCCCCTTGATAAGCAGTGGGTTTTGTCCCCAGGGTCGGTTCTTTTACTGACCCCCGTATATTTTCAACAACCCTGAATGCGGCTTTGGAAACCAATATTACAAGCTTCGACAGAATGGGGACGAGAAAACGTCTGCAGTCCTTGACTCAAGGAGCCCCTGACCATTTCCGCAAAATGCAGCTGATTTAAAAATATATCTGAGCAAATATCAGATTGCTATATTAAGAACAAATTGCTCAAGATTGTGGTGAGACTGCTTGAAATAACCTCACCAAGAAACATTAAGGGCAGCACATCTAAAGATGCCGCAAAATTAATGCTTATGTGATGAAGTAATAAAGCGTTAACTGAACTATATTGGTCCCCAGGTTATAGGGCATTGGTCAACTATTTATTCCGGCACGTGCCAGTATCGGGAAGCGACACAAAGTTGTCGCCCCCGTTCCACCCAAATGTCACCCGAACGTCACCCCAATGTCACGAGCTCTTATAACTGATAAACAAACAAACGTGTTTCCGTGATCCTATTGTTGTACATTTAGTGGTAATTATTTAAAACTGATAAAAAATTCAATAACGCCGGAGTAGAAAATAGAAGGCCTGCCTGACAGAATTAATCAGAACAAAAACAGGAATGCACAGGTTCATAAGCGAGGTGAGAGATGAAGTGGGGTGTGGGAACATCCAAGGGAAGGGCGGGTCAACTGCCTTCGAACAATAACACGCCTGGGCAAATAGCTTTAACGAAGTTCATAAAGCGGTGTCCTTTTAAAGATACGGGGGCTCCCTTTTCTGTGCCTGGTTACCGCCATTATGAGAGTAATCCTTTGGTACTCACTTCATCTCGCACGTCTTCGTAAATTCAAATAAGCCACACGTCATTTTTACATTAGCTTCACTCAAAGCGTGGTCCGCCGATTAACTTTGTTTCACCCTTCCTTTGTGCCTAGTTATTCTGGTTGAGGATTCCACAGGTCCCTGGACGTCAAGGTTACAGGGTACGACCATTTTCGAAAAGGCCATCTTACATTTACGGCGTTCTTCAAGGCCCCTCTTATAGCCTCCAAAAGGGTATGTTTCAATCAACCGCCGGGGCATAATAAAAAAATTGCGATTAAATGTTATGGGAAAGTGGAAGGGCATGCCAATCCCTCAATCATAATGTCGCAATTCCTTTCTCTTATAGGCTCCTATTAATTATTTCTTGAAAAGCCGTAACACCTGCATACCGTATCGTATGGTAGTGGACATATACTCACGTTGTAGATTCTTCTCTGAAGAAATACGATGAAACTGATTAAACTGGCAAAGGAGGTCTATTAAAGTCTCTTGGCGTCCGATGTATCTTGGGTGACTGCTGTTCCATTCGTGCCAAGCTGTTAGGAAGGCAGAACAAACTGATTGACAAGCAAGTAAAACCAACCCATCTAATATGTATACATGTAAAGTATTCAGTCGCCTTAGCATGTGGTGTAAACTCCTCATTACCGAAAGCTCCATGGCCCATCCCATTCTACTAAGTACTTCGCAAAATATCGGTTCACTTAAAAGCGCCACGTAGGAATTTACTTATTATGCCTAGCATACCACAATTCTGCGGCTAACGTCTGCGCAACAGCGCAACTTCTACTCTCCCACTTGCAAAAGGTGCTGCACGCATCATATGCTAGGGACCATTGTGGAAACAAGGTGTTTTGAACCTTTTTAATGCTATCCCGGCCAACTTTATCAGTAGGGGTTTTTTTGCTTTTAATTTCTTTGCTTTTAATTAATGATATTTTATATTTTATTCTTTAAAGTAATTTATAAATTTTCTGTTTAATTTTGTAAATTTGTATCTGAAAAATTGTAATTTTGACTTATTATTTTTATTGTAACTTTTTTTCTATATGGCGTAATAAAAAGAACACGATGCATTCTAACCAAAACAAAAAGAAATTTTCACTATATTTGAGTTAATTCCGGTGTTTTCCCATAATTTCACTTTTAACCCTCAACGTTTAGAAGCGTATTGATATAATGGAGCAAGAAAAGAGTACCAAACTACTTGTCTGGTAAGGTGACTACGCCCAGTAGTCCATCCCTTCACTTCAGTTTTAAATAGTCCAACCAGAGAGACTGGTTTCCAATTACCTAGAAGCTGCACGTCAATGTTAACAGACGGATGGGCTTTGAACTTAAAAGGGAAAATGGTCGCTGAAAGTAGCGGTTTTCCACACTCACATTTTCCAAGGATAAATTCTGAACCATAACTTTTTTTATTAACAAAATACAACTAGATGTTGACAGATATAAAAATTGCTGAAAAATATTGCTAGAGGCTCCAATGCCCTCCCCGAGTTTAATGGGATCAACATGTACAAGTATCATAGCGACGTCAGGATATACAGTTATATAAAGTTACATCTAATTTATATATTCATACACTCTCAAATTGATCAGGAAAGAGTGGTATACTTGGTACTGTTTGAGCAACCACGCACGACTGAATTTCTTTCTAGACCAAACAAGATAGGAATGCCGGCATTTGGCAAAGCCAACATGGCCTTGACGTGGCCTCTCCCTAAACATTTTCTGAAAAAGACAACATAAAAACACAAACAACCAAACGATTGAAACGGCCGTTACCCACAGCTGGAACGTGTTTTGAACGCGACATCGTGTTAATGGGCGTATGACAAAGGGGTTATTATGTTGTGACGCACCGGCTTCCTAGAAAAGCAAATTACGACACTGTGACTGAAGTACTTCACCGGTAAACATGACTTTCAGGCGGCCATGCTCTATCACATGGATTTTCTTGCTTTGGTTGATATTGGTTGGTATCACAAAATGCACAGAAACCTAGTTCTATTTGTAGGGTAGGGAAGGGAAGAGAAAATGATCACACAGAAACGTAGTTCTATTTGTAGGGTAGGGAAGGGAAGGGAAGAGAAAATGATTTCACAGAAACCTAGTTTGTTCTACTTCTAGGATAGGAAAGGGCAGGTAAAAAGCTAGGGAGTAGGGTATGATAGGACATACCGCCTCAAAGTAGCCCTAACCACTTTGGTTCTGCTCGACATCAGATATAAAGTAAGGATACACTTTCTTTAACATTTCCCATGATTATGCGATTTCCGTTTTGAAGATAAATTCTGGACAAAGCACTACATTTTATTAAACAAATAGATAGTTCATCGATTTGAGGTTTTAAGCGGTTATAAGCTGTGTAACAAAGACCTGATCCCGAATGCTTATTTACACATGAAATTTGTACCCCTACATCTGAATAGAGGGCGTAAATAATACTGGAGGAATCGAAACAATTGCAACAAACATTGAAAGTACAATATTCTACTTACAAGATGGAATCAGGTTAAAAAACCTTTATCAAGTAAACAGATTTGGAACCGTTGCTAAAACTTAAATATGAAAATGAACAAAGAAATACATAAAATTCCACTGATAGTATTCTACAAAGAAAAGAAATAACTCTATCCGAATATGCGTGGCTGAAATTGGGACTTCTTTGTTAAGGATCTTTTGGGATCTGGAAACAAGCACTAGAAAGTTTACTAGTTATGTTTTAGTAACGAGTGAGGGCGTGAAGGTTTTGAGTGCGTGCCACTACTTCTGCGACTGATCCCACTTGAAGCCTCATCTGGCACTTATCAACCTGTGCGGCGTTATGAGCCCCCAGGACCCTCCATACCTGTCAAGCTGCTCACACTGCTGTAGGTGTAGCTAAAGGGAAAGGCAAATCGAGGCCCTAGAAGCCCCGCCCCCCGGCACCCATGATTGTTGCGTGAAAGCTCCTACCGCAGGAAGCTAGAAGTAGTTGCGTTCTAGATTAGGGTTACGTTCCTCTCATTGAGACCGTTTGGTGCAAACGTTTGCAACTTGTATTGCCAAAATGCTTCCTTTTCACGTAATTTTGTCTCACTGTCGGCCGAGTCGACGAGGGAAAACTGCCAATCTGATTGTCATTTGTGATCAGAAGCGTTAAAGTGCTCGTACAAATTTGCTTGGGGTACGTTAGTTGTGTTCATTGTTTCTTGTTTTTTCGCAAAATTTCTGAAGGCCGACTTGTAATTATTAACTCTGATTCTAAATGCTGTTTTAGTGCTACCTATATATGTATATGATGGTTGTCTACTCGATTTCGAGTTTGACGGTTTTCTTGCAATAAAAAATTATGTGTCACTATCTCCACGACAGACCCTAAACTGACTTTTTAACCCAGCAATTGTTTGAAAGTAGCATTGCAAACTGAGCATGTCCGTTTCCTTATTTTAGCTGCTGGTTGTAGATTTACGCCCTGTCCTCCGTTCACTCGGTTAAAGTGACGTGTAAGTCCAGATCTTGACAGACAAAACTTTCCACATAGGGTGTAATTCAGGGCAATGTTTTCATTTACCAACCCTTCGTAGTTACATTCAGCTCTTTGATCATAACATCGCATGTGACCAACAAGTCCAGCCATTGACGAAAAAATACGCCCACACACTGGGCATGTGAGATCTTCTTTGGATGGTCCTCTCTCTGGCACCTCAATGTCACACATCTTCCGCGCTGCTCTCTTTCTCTTTTCATGACATATTCTTTCCTTCTCAAAATTCTCTGTCTATATATATACATGGCGGGTGGCTCAAAAAGGCACTTAAAGCACATTGATAGCGAATCTTAGAGAAATGAGCCAAACTCGTCAGTCAACTTCTGTAAAAACATTTATCAGTACGTAAAATCTTGCTCCCGTTTTATAGGCAGCTTTGGTGCTTTTTATCGCGTCAGTGAACAAGGATATTTGCAATTTAACTAGAGGTACCTCGGGAAGCTAACGTTTCACCAACTACGTTATCAGAAATGGACATGAATAACTTTGTTAGGTGATCGGTAGAAATTAGCGGCTAAGGGTTGCAGCTGCCACGGAAAGGAAATCCTACGATTAGGGGAAACATCATGATAGTTCTTTTCAGTTTTCCAATGCAAGTACTCAGCTGTGTGATACGTATTGTTCAGGTTCTACAAGCAAATGTTTGTCACAAGATACATCGCGACTCGTTTACACGTATTTTAACAATGGTAAGCTTCTGAATAGGCCTTTCAGTTACACGGTAACAATACTATCCTGTCAGATTGGTTTTCAAAGTTTCTCCGCCAGTTATAGTCGCACGAAAATCCACTACCTTTGGGTGCCGTGTAACTATAGTACCTCCCTATTTTTCCGAACTTCGTTTATCCGAACCTCGTTTATCCCGAACCTCGTTTATCCCGAACCACGTTTATCCGAACTTCGTATATCCGAACCTCCTTTTAACCGAACCTCGTTTATCCGAACCTCATTAATGAGAATCTCGTTTATGCGAACGTCGTTTATCCCGAACGTCGTTTATCCCAAACCTCGTTTATCCAAACCTCATTAATGAGAATCTCGTTTATCTGAACCTCGTTTATCCCGAACCTCGTTTATGGGAACCTCGTAAATGAGAACCTCGTTTATCGGGGCCTCGTTTATCCCGAGCCTTGTTTATCTCGAACCTCGTTTATCCGAACCTCATAAATGAGAACCTCGTTTATTCGAACCTCGTTTATCCGAGCCTCGCTTTTACCAAACCTCGTTTATCCCAAATCTCGTTTATCTGAACCTCATTTTGAGAATCTCGTTCATCCGAACCTCGTTTATCCGAACCTCGTTTATCCGAACATATCAAATTTAGTAAACTCTGAAAGTTTGAAATTTTCTTCTCCCATTTTCATGCAGCCAGAATAAGATTAATTTAATTAAATTTTAGAATAGCGACAATTTTGGCCATTTTGCATGACGGCAGCATATGTTTCATGAATTTTAACATAAAATAAGCCATCATGGGGACTAGAACTTCAGTCCTCGAGTTTTCAGCTTATCGGTTTATTTTCGTCGAACAGCTTACAGTTGTAATTTCATGCAGCTCGGACAAACGAGGACGCACTGTACTTCACTTGAAGTTACTCGGTATTGTCTCGTCCCCGATAACTCTCTTTCAGGCCCAAGTTACACAGTACCGCATTCGATAACAGCAGACCCGCCGCTAGGTAGTTGCAGCGAGGTACTGGCATGAGTTAGAGCCCATGAGTCCATGAGTCCATGAGTCCATGAGTCCATGAGTCCATGAGACCATGAGCCTATGAGCCCATGAGCCCATGAGCCCATGAGCCCATGAGCCCATGAGCCCACGAGCCCACGATCACACGAGCACTAAAGGCCACGGGCACACAAGGTCACGAACCCACGAGCCTACGAGCCCAGGAGGAGCAGGAGCAGCAGCAGTAGTGTTGAAATAGGACTGTCGGATGTATCAAAATACTTGCTGTTTTTATGAGTAGATTTACTTGATTATGAGTGATTTTATAATTGTTTGACTGTTTTCTGGTCAATTATCGTATTGATTTTCTGGTTTTGCAATTGTTTGAATTACGTATTGATTTATTTAAGGCTTTGGGTAGTTAATAGATCGATTGATTGCTTTAAGGATCGATCGTTCAATGTAATGACAAAGCAATAGATCGATTAATTAAGACAGGAAATTAGTTATTTTATGCTCATACCAAACCCGACCACAAAAATTTGTCTTTGATTTGCAAGTATGACTAGCACGTAGGATTCGTGACATGGCATCCTTCCCAAAAAAGCATTCGCAATGTTGGATTATTTTGTATCCAAGAGCAGAATGGACTTTATCTATACAAAACAAATTAATCAGATTCGATAAATACCTTAGATGAGAGGGTTTGTATGTCCTATAACGTAGTTAATTCTAAGGAGAGACACCTTTTATTGAAGGATTTTCATCCTTGAAAGATCCGAAGGTCTGCATGGTTAATTTCTGATCCTCCCCTCATTTTGGCTTAAAACTAGCCTTGACACTTGGGATTAGGGAATCATTATAAAAAGCATGTTTGGTTGTATGCTAGTCAATGCAACCTGTCCCAATGTATTAGTACACTATGTAGCTCATTGAATGTATTGACGTACTTTCAAAACATGTGTTGAAAGATACGTCTGAACACTCAAGATCGACGTGGTAAATATAATTTCAGCATAGGTGTAATGCAAAGAAGGGCTAGGTGGGCAATTTTGAGCGCCCCTCGAGGTTTCCCCTGAAATACACAACTTCTTTTTACACTGCCGTAACAGCACATAACACTTTAGAATTAAGAAAGTTGATGTAGGCGATCTATTTTGGCCCGCTCAAAAGTCCAGAGGAAGAACTTTTGGAGGTGTAGACATATAAATCGGGAACATTGTCTTTTGATGGTTTACTATGACTTTGACAAGGTTTATTATTGACTTACAAATCAGCATGACCGTTGACTTTGTTGATGTGTATTACTAGAAGTGCCAATGTAAAGTTCATATCTTATGATGAAGTTGTGTGTATAGATTACTCTTTGATTACCAAACCTTATGCCTCGTTATTCAGTTGAATCCTCAGACAATCCACCCAAAATCACATTTTTTCCTGTAAATGTGCTTAGGAGCACATTCTAAAACGAAAAGCTGCCCATATCACACAATCAAATTTAAGATCAACAAGTTTTTCTAAGATAGATCATCACTTTACGTTAACATTATGGTTTGATAATTAGTTATGTCTTACAGACCCAGTATAAAAATTCTCTTCGAATTTAAATATGTTGACAGCTGAAATTGTGTTATTATTCCATTCTGCTCTGCTACGAAGCTTCTGACTGCCATTTCTCACCCATTAATTTTTAAAAGCTGAATTTACTGGCTTTTTATCATTTGTATCACCATTGAGTTACATTATGATAGAAAAATATATATAACGTCTCGTTTGAAATATATAAATTTGCGTTTGAAACATGTGAGTGTGGTGAAACCTCAAGCAAAACTGCCACTTTAACAGTTATTGTAAGGGTCATATAGTCCATGGTTTCTCGAACTAAGACAGTAAATTACCCCCCTTGAGCTACAAATATGTTTAAGTACTTCGGCATTGTTTCGCGTCATCAATATTTAGGAAATACAGCATGAAATAAACAGTCAGTAAAGAGTCGTAAAGAGCGCACAGGGCGTAAAACAAGAATTTGTGCAGCGTTTTAGTAAACGAGGATGATATTTATCTATCCCTTTTGATCTGGAAGTAGTCTGGGATCTACTTAGTGCCTCAGTCTAGACACGTGACTTGACGTCATTTTGTATATATAAGATGAGCCACATGCGTCCGTTACTCGGCCTTTTGGCAAGGTAGGGATGTAGTATCTGTTCTCATTGATGACAGATGCTCTCCATAATCCGCGAGAGCCGGTCCTACTGGGCGGTTGTGTCTGCCTCATGGCTTTCTTCTCTGCCCGGTAGCCAAAATTGAGGGGCGTTGCCCTTGGACGCCCCAGCTGCCCTTTATTTATCAGTTAGCTTGTTTGGTGGCTTTTCTGTTTATTTAGGGCAGTTGCAATGTCGGGCCCACTGCTCATCAGGGGTCTTTGATTGAGAGATTGTCACATGCGTTTGTGCATCAGAACCAAGAAAGAATTGAGAAAGAGTAGAGACAGATTTAAAGAGTGGAGTAAATAGAATACAGACGATTGTAATATGTCGACCATTTAGATATATTATTATTGTTATGTCATTCGAGTTAGGTTAACATATATCAGAACCAAGTAAACTCCGTATATTTCTTCGAGTTCAGTTGCGGCAGTTTCAACTTATAAATCACCATTGTTGATTTTAGCATTCTGATGTTAGAAAAGCAATTGGACATGCTTTTAGCTTTTGGGCCCCTACCTGTAGACTGACCTCCTTAGTAGCCATTGTCCCAAGTTAGCCCCTTTTAAATTTCAAATACCCCCTTAGGAGGTCCCTGGACCCCCCTTGAAGAACACTGACATAGTCCATCTCATATAAAGCTAGATAAACGCATTTACAAGTTACACTACACTTACATAGCTTGTAAAGTACCTTATACAAGTAAAAGAATTTTACCATAAAACTCTTACCAAATTGCTTAGAATATATAATAAATTATCAGAATTTAACAATACCTTCATGTTAAATCGTAGACCCCAAATCTTCAGAACGAAAGACAGGCGCAACGAAAGAAAAATATTGTGGGAGCTGTGTATTATTTCCCCGAAAAAAATACTCCATGCCAGAAAATGATTGGGACATGAATCGACTGTAGGCACTTCAGTTCGGCAGAAATGCTGACGATAATCTTGAGGGCTGGTAAGACTTAAAATTATTTCATGTTATTTGTTTTTAAGCAATTATAAAAGGGCCTGAAAATTTTTTTTGCCAAAAAAATATAACATTTTAACAAACTGGGGGGCTTTAGCCCCCCTCAGCCCCTTTGGCCGTGCACCCATGGTTTTAACCCGTTTAGAACTAAAGGATAACACTCAAAGCGTGAAAAATATTTAGTGGTTAGGAACTCATGGTTGCGAAGTTAAATGGGGCGAAGTCCGAATTCCCCGCCCCCGAACAACAGTGTACATGAAAAACTTCAGCAGAAACTAACAAATTTTGGTAGTTATACATTTTAGGGCTATTTTCTTGTAGTAGCTTTATCAAACATAATAATAATAATATGTTAAAAAACTTCATTGCCAATTGAGAAATATAAGTTGATAATAATAATAATAATTTTTAAAAACTTCATTGCCAATTATTCTCTCTGTAAATTTACAGTTGCAGTAATAACGTTTACAAGATATAAAATTCTCACTGTTTTCATACGGCATAATGGGGACAGTGAGATTTATAGTAGTGGATAATAACAATAACAGCGATAATAACAAAAATAACAATACGAACAAGATCCATGGTGATGATAACGAAAGAGGCAAAGTCAATACAAGTTAAAAACTGCTTTGAGCAAATTTAAGAAGTATTTAACGGTGTAATTTCTTTTACACTTACCTTCATATGTTTTTATACTCTCGTTGTATTTTTAGAAAGTAATTTTTAGAGAAGTACTTTATTTGTATATGTAGTTTAGTGGGTTTTCTTTGCCATGGCAAAATGGATGGAAAATTTCAAGTTCACAAAACATGTGACGGTGTCCAACTAACTTAGTATACTCTAAGTCAGCAAAGGACGACGCGCTGCAAAGACCTTTCCATGGCAGAGTTAGAAAGTTAAAGGTGATTATCACATACACAAGTAGGTATATGATGGCTTATTTTTCTACGTTAAATAGACTACATTTTATGAATTTTTAAGTGCACTGTTACTCAATTTTCTCTTATGGTTTGTATTTATTTGCATTGGACACGGATCATCGAAGACTTCTGAGGTTTTGTCATAGTGCTTCTCTGATCTTGGCACTCATAATCTCTTAAAGCTTCTTAATTTCCATTTTCAATCCTGCAAGTGGTTTATAAAAACATTTGGATAATGATCATCCCCGTAGATAACATTAAACTTGTAATAAAACGGAAAATTTAAATTATTCCTCCAAGCAGGTAAATAATTTGTAAACTTTAAACCTGAAAAAACTTTAATCGTTGAATCAACGTTGAACATCCTTACATCTTCTTAACTTACCTTATTTTAAAATAACTTCTAGAAAATTTGAGTTGGGAAAATTCTGTGAATTTTTTAAGTGGGGGTATGCATACTTGGTATTTAACTGTGACTGTTATAAAAGCAACACTACATAGAAATTTTATTTAAAAATACATACAACCACAAATCAAGATTGTTTATGAAGGACATGTAGTTACTAAATTAATACCCTGGCTCCCATATTTCGTATTTTTGATGATATACTGCCCTCCAGTCACAATAGCATCGTTACTATCACTGTCCTCAGATGACTGGCTTTGATTCTTGGCAGTTTTGCGACATTTCAGTGTTGAACATCAATAACTCAGCTTTAGTTTGAAACGTTGACGTACTACAGATTGACAGATCAAATTGTTGGCTTTTGATTGCGAAAGTATTAAAATTAGTATAGACAAGGAGATCACCACAACCACCAAAAAAATGAAATATATAATTCACTCACTACGTCACAACAACCATATATCTTACTAAATCCAAGAGACATGGTGTCCAACAATAAAAGATAATAAACACAATGAACAGAACACAATAAACACAATAAATGCAATAAACGCAGTAGACACAATAAACACAATAAATGCAATAAATACAGTAAACACAATAAAGAAAACAAACACAATAAACACAATAAAGAAAAGAAACATATTAAACACAATAAAAACAATTTCAACGTCATGCCATCCCAGAACCAGAATTCACCCCAAATTTCCCGAAGATCCGCAACCCAACACAAATCAAGAAACACAAGGAGGTTTCCAGTAAGCTAAACATGGGGGAAGCATCGTTTGAAAGATAGCTCAGAAAAAGACTACGACTCGTGACATGGTAAACTCTATCAACGGCAATGACAAAAGTCAGCAGGAATGTTCAACAGATCAAATGTGTTTTGACGTCAACGAGCATGATACCTGATATTTACTCCTGTCTGAAGATCAGTGGTCACTGCGTAATGATGGTATATCTGAATTTATTGGTGTAAGCAGCAATTGAGGAGATGGGAAGGCATCGAAAGTGCAAGGCATGAGAGCATCATTTTTAGGGGCATGGGGACCCTTCCCCCGCAAAGTTTTACTGCCGAGAGAGGCTATTTTGGTAGGATAGTTCTGATAATTATTGCATCTTCCGAAAGTATCGCTTAATTCAAAATGGGGCCACCTACGCTTTCATAATACAGGAACTGGAGAATTTCCCAGGGCACCCCCTTCAATACTCCATTTTTGTATTTCTAATAGAATGTCAAGGATTGTTCCCATCAAATAACAAATATTTCATCGCAAGGGTATCACTTAAACTTAATGATCTACATTAGGACATGTGGGCGTTGTGTGACCCCATATAATATCAGAACCCCCATTTAGTGCGTCATCATTCTTTAAAATCGACTGTCCAACTGACTAGCATCAAACTTGCAATAACAAAGCCAATGTGAACCTTTCAGGCGACAAAATGACTACCAGTATATCAGTAAAATGGCGGCCTTGCAAACGTATTCGAATGGTACAGGTGCCTGCTAAATAATGTCCTCAATTTTATAACCTAATCTTTGAAACTTGCATATTCGACTAAAACGTTAGGGAGCAATAATTGGGGTGAGAAAAATATGCTTAAATAATTCAAACGGAACTCAGACTTACTCGAGGATCTGTGATTCGTAAGACTCCAGTATTCAGATTGAGTCAGCACACATAAGCGAAGAACATACAGAACGACGATATCAACACGAAATATCATCCCATCATTCATGTTAAGAATGTTGATTTGCTTCTTTCTCCCGTTTTGTTAGTGAGAATAAAACTTGGGTTTAAAAAAGGAGCTTTTATCCTCAGAGAGAAAAATCTTAGGACGCTCTGTTAAAAATAATCTCGAAGAAGCGTTGGCGCGGAAATAGGATCCTATAGACTGTATATGAAATATAATACAGTCTTACTTTTCATTGAGGAAAAGAAAACAATGGTAAGACGGGTTCAATAGTGTGTCAAATGGAGCGCTTCGGTCTTTGTGTCCCTTTTGAAACGTCGGACCAGACTGGACCACGCGTGGCAGACGCGTAAGAAACCTAAGAGTCTAATGCGGACAACCATGACAGGGGGCTGTGTGATGAGCAGCAAATGCAACGCCCATTATTTTTCTACTCTACGCTGCTACGCATTTTGAATTAAGTGCAACTATTCACACTGCTGAAAATGTCCAACTGAACATTATGATAACCTTTACCAAACAATTTACAAAATGAATAAAACTTCTAGTAACATTAACTGAAAATGTTGAAAGGGGGGCTCAGCCACTAACATTTTAAAAATATTTTGAGGAGGCAGCTCAGCCGTCTGAGGCCCCTCCACGGCATCTCTGCGTGGCTACTCAATAATACTATAAACATCAGCATTAGAGGTTATCATCTTACCAGGCACTTATAAAACCATCATTACTTCATTAGGAAGGTGGTAGAACAAGGTAGAGTAACAAATAGGAAGAGATTTTGCAAGTGAAGCAAACCATTCGTAAAGGAGGCGCGGTATAAATATTAATGATCATTGTAGCTTTTATGCCTTATACTTTGAAATTTAAAACCTTAAAGCAAACAAGTGATTATCAAACATGTGTTACAAATAGGGGATGGGGTGGCAACTAGGAAGGCTGGAGAACTTATAAGGGGACTTGTATTTCGGGCCCCAGCTCGTACCACTCTTTGCCACTTTCTAATCTCAGTGGTAATGTCCATCCTAGAGCATGCATGGATAGTGCAAGTGCATCTCAGGGCCATTGGAAGTCAGAGAGTGCACCATAAAGGAAGTGGTTTAACTCAGCTCAAATAACGGCGTCAAGAAAACAATTTTATCTGATGCTAACCCGTAAGTCAAAGACTAAGGAAGAACCTTAAAGGGGGCTCCTACTAATGGTGGGATGTATATGGCTTATAGTTAAGATATCACGATCACTGACGTTGGTTAAAAGGCACGTAACCATTATAGAACGACTAATTGTCTTAGCACAGCTCGAAGCTGGCCCCTTCATTCCTTCGAGAGACGTCATTTTACATTGCTCGGAGTATATTAAGCACTAGAAATTGTTAGCATATGTTTCGCATGCTACACTCTCCAGCAGTGCACTGGTAAAAGTAGGTGCTACTATTGGAATGAAGGGCCCTGGGGAATGGCACCCCTGCTTATCAAGGGTGCCAAACTGAGAGATTGCTACTTTCTTCAGGGTTAGAATTTTGGGAACTTTCCCGCAATCATTTGAGCAGAATTTCTTTTGACATCGCCATATTTTTCTTGTTCCCATCCTCACCCTCTTACCCTCAAAATTAACCTGATTTATTTCATTTGGGCCATTACCAGTTTCACCACAGAATCGAGGTGCTTCATTAACTCATGAATCAAAGATCTGTGTATGCACCTGCCTACAACAATCACATTTCAAAACTTTATTTGTTGTATAAGATATTCCTTTTCAGTTTATTTGCTGCAAAAACAACTGCTTATTCACAACATATGGTCGCTGATCACTAGAAGAAAAACGACGAAATAAACAAGCTTCAAAGCAGATACTTTTCGCTTTTGTTTAAATATTAACTTTTGAGCAACAGGCTTTCTTTGTTCCCTGAGGCTGGTTTGCAAGAAAAGAAAAATGCATAATTTAATCCTACTCAAGTTACAACTGGTTGTGAATTTCCGATCGTTGCTAAGGACAACGTTTGTCAACCTCAGTCTGCTTCTTATGAACTCAGATCTTCATATCAGTCAAATGGTGATACTCGTTGGTTGAAGAGTTAGCTCAGCAAACGGTCTCGATCTTTCAATCACATCATTTTGTGTTCGATAATAATTTAGACTTGTTTTATAATTGTAATGTCAAGTTCTGACGAAGAGTCAGGAGATGACATTGGGCCAAATCTTGGCGAATATGAAGGGGAGCGAAACGAAGACGAAGAAAGACACGGACATGGCAAAGCAAAGTTACCAAACGGAGATACTTATGAGGGAGAGTATGCACATGGAAAAAGACATGGTTATGGTGTTTACAAGTAAGTACTCTGTTGTCATATAGTGATACTGACAATGTTTGAAAACAGCCAGCCTCTGACAACCACCTGCCTTTCTGCGCCGGCTTGGCTCTTCGGCAACGTGTATATGCTTAAAGGTTTTCGCCATTGTAGCTTTAATCGCCAAAAACGTCAGGTCATACTTACCGTCCAGGTAAAAGTAGTCCAAAGAAAAACAGGATAAACACTAAAACAGGAAACTCGAGTTTACAGAAAACAAACGTGACTTGTCGATACTTATAATCAACGTTGCCATAGAAGCATATTCACAGGGGGCTATCACATCTAAGTATTGAAAACTGAGTCAAGTTAGATTCAGCAGAAACCTTTACAAATTGTCGCTGGTCTCATAAAGATTGTTTTCTTCTGTCATTAATATCATCATGACATGCAGGGTACTGTTGTTTCTTGAAGCACTTACGTACGTAGTGAAATTTTATTCAATGAAAAGTCATTAAGGGTCTTCTTGTTAGTCTTGTATGCATGTGAAGATGTCCTTGTTTTTGGAAGATAATTTAAACTAACCTGAGTTTGAGTTACGCAAAGAAAATCGAGAACTTTGATTGTTGCCATCCATGCCGTTTTAGGCTACGGTGTACCATTTTGTAACAGTTTTGTCGGTGACAGAACTATAGGGGGGAGGGGGTCACGCAGGCCACGTTCTCCTCGCAGGAGACTTGATAAAGTTTAAGATTTTTTATGTTAACGTAAAATAGGCTAGTTAGTTAGTTCTATTTAGTTTTAGAATATTGACTAATGACAATTACAATATACTGTGGGCGACTTAGAGAGTAAAGTTCAACAAAATTCCACATAACCCATTTTGTTGAGTGGTATATTTACATATGGCAATAGAAAGGCCCCTAGCCAAAGGGGGCATATGGGTGGCATGCCCCTTCTGATAAAATTTTCTCCCGCCTGTTAAGTTTTTGTGAGAATACCTTTCCAATTCCTAGTCAATGCCTAAATGGTGTCGGCTATTGAACAGCAATCTTTCAATATCGAGATTTGCCTACACTGTCAAATGTGACCCAAATAACGTAAAACTGCATTTGAAAGAATATGCTAAACATCAGTATCTTCCAATAGTATTATCAACTGCAAACCATTGACTGCTTCAGTATCATTTAACTTGGTGTAGCTTTTGGTCAGCTCTTTAAATTCAGAAAACTATCGTTGCATATTTCAGACAGGTGTCTTTCCTCTGAAAGTCATAACTAGCTCATTTGGATAGCATTAAAACAGATGTAATCATATATATAACAGACAAACAATGCGATACGATATAACTATGTCTGTGGAAGGAATTCTTATTCTATCTTTAGTCTATAGGTTACCAGGGTATCAAAACCGCGATAAAAGTTTCACGATATCAGATCGAATTAAAATATCAGTGTCACATAGGCAGGTAGAAAATATTTTGTATGCTGAACTATTATTTATTCACCGTAGGATAAGGTAGGAGTTTATAATAAAGCATCAGGGGTGTCATTGTTTTTAGACAGGTGTAACATTGACATGTCTTTTAGTTAAAGTCGATGGTTGTAATATTGTTGACTTAGAGCACAAACAATGAAAGCATAAAAACAAATTAATGTCTGAATATGTTCCAGGATAGTTTATTCTACGTTTTTTAACCTACTTGTTACTGTTGTTAGTAACGGACGTTAATGAAGGATTTATTTGAGAAAATTAATATTATAAGTAATTATATATACAGTGCATTTTTGAGCTAGTCTAGGTTTAGCTAATTTATACTTAACGGAATCGTTTTCGTAAAAAAACTACTTTTACATCACATGTGCGAAAGGAGACTCAGATGCGCGCAAGTGACTAAAAATTCGTGGAGTTTGTTGTTCATAAATTCCTGTTCTATCATTTTTCAGCAGATAAGATTTTCCTTTCTATCAAACAAAGCCATGGAAAATCAGTTTTTGATAGTAGATGGTGAATCGCGAAAAGAGAATGTGTAAATTAGACCATAAACTTAATATTTCAAATGAGGTATGGAATGCAAGAACGTCTAGTTCAGCCTTGCATATAACTGTCTGTGCCTTATGTATTGAAAAACTTATCTCATACAATGCCAGATCCAAAGAGCTTTTAAAACTTGTGCACTCAATTAATGAATCAACAATGAAATTCAAAACAGCATAAAACATATTAACATTTACGTGGCATACCAAGTTATCTATTAGGTCTTTTAAAATGTCGAATATAAAAGTATCGTATCGACTCTTTCTTGTTTGACACAAGAGCGAAAAGTCATTAACTTTATTTACTATTACATCCTACTATGACACTGGTTTCTTTTGGATAGCATAAAGAATCTAATGGCAAAATGACAAAACCTCTTCCTCTTTTCTTCACATGTAAAGAAACTATTAGCAAAAAAATTCATAGAGTAGAACTTGTAACACCTGATGTACAAGATAATGTGCCTAGATTACGTTTAAAGTGATTTTATAAAGTCATCTTTCGTGTGCATCAAGTAAACGTATTAAAACTATGTAATATTGAATCCAAAGGTCAAATACACGTGTTATGTGCACTAGAAAACAGGATTTCGATCCTTATTTGAAAAATGACGAAGAGAACAAATTGGAATTTACCAATAATATACGCCGAACAATCCCTTACCTGCAATTTTTTCATTTTACAATGCATGTGCATGTACGTCCGAGGGGCTGCATTGTCAACCAGAGCTTTGGCAGAAAGAACCTGTCAGCAAGAAATTTAACAAAGTGACAAAAAGTAATTGTATCAGTTTCACGACCATCACTATACAAGATCTCAGAAACAAATGGCCTATTATTACGTAGCTAGTTGACCTTGTATGTAAAGTTATCTTAAAAGCTCGAAGTTACGTCCTCCAACACATTGTCTACTTTATTTCTGCTTCAAGACTTTGAAATAAGAAAGAACTTACCTTCCGCCTGTGCTCATCAAATGTTTTCTGATCCCATCTTTTCTGTAACAATTTGTTATTTGCTGGCGTGACCGAATAATGAGATCTATGCATTTCGGATAATAGCGTCTAGAAGTTGTAGCAAAATTTCGTCCTCTGTACAACTGCTCTCGTGATAGATACCCAACTAAAATGTTAGTCAAGGATAAGGATGCCGTTTTCATGTTTTGAAGAATGCGGTTACAGCCACAATCACAGTGACAGTCAATCAATATCAATCATCATGGCAACCATTGCCATGGTTTCCAATTATGTTTTAGAGCCGACTATAAGAACATCTCACAGTAAGCCTCTTATTCGAATCCGACCAGGGGTTTCTGTACTTTACAATTAGCAACCGTTATTTTAAAGTAAATATATGGCTGTGTCGTAATTATTCGCATTCCTTTGTTTTCCGAATCTTTACAAACGTCTAAGTGTTGTTGAATCTGAATTATGAAAGTACTATATTCTGAATGGATAGTCTTTGTACATGGAAGGAAAACTATCTTTTACATAAGGCAAATAACACGTGGGGTGATTTAGTAGCGGTTGTTTAAGTGTATAAATGTTATTTTCGACTGCTGGTTTTTACAGTGATCAGGAATTTTATAGCGTTTTGTTCAAAAGACTACAGTATTACTGTTTATTTGAGTAAAATGGAGGCATTGTCAATAGGCTGATTTGGTTAGTGCAGTCAAATTTTATGAACTAGCCTTCTCACCTATTTGTAATAAGCAAATAGTGTTTTGTTGCCTTTTCAAGCCAGTGGAGGATTGAACAATTAATTGTAGGGAGGAAAGAGCAATTTCAAATGGTTTGGTTCCAACACTCGACAAGCTAAATGGCATGAAGTGTCCTGTTCCGTACTCTCTGTGTCACTTAAACACTCATTGTAGGCCTCATCTTCACTACTGAACATTCTGAAACCAACGAAATTGCTCAAAAGGCCTAGTTCTTGGCAGAATGACAAAAAAGCCAATATTTCTGGAGAGTTTGTAGTAGGCATCCGAGGCCTGTGTAGCCTCCCTTGGATCTGTCACTGTTTCAAGAACTATTTCACAAGATTGTATACAGCAATTTTTCACAAATGTCTGAAACAAGTGGTGTACGAGCAAATGTCTAAAGAATTACACTTTCACGGAGATGGGACGTAAG
>JAAAKM020006971.1:135610944-135638982 GCA_010016025.2 Alatinidae sp. Z8VKAUB7J3 | reverse complement strand
ATTTTTTTAAACTTATACCATTATCAACTAGTAGCATTTTTAATGATTGTTAGCTCACGCTAGTTCACAGAGTATCTGATATTAAAACAAAATATTACTTTGTGTTGAAAAGAACACTAGAAAAATAGAACATATGTCACCACCGGGGATCGAACCCGTGACCCACGCTTTCGTGGCGTGCGCTCTACAGATATTACTTTGTATAATTACGATTTTCAAACCATAATTAAAAGTATCAACTAACCCTGCAGCTGGACCTCGGCGTCGGTATCCTTCAAGTCCGTAATATATTCATTCTTGAATCGAACAAGAACAGGTTGATTAGCTGATAAGGCCCTTAAAAGTAAACTCTCTGTCAGTGGCAGCGTTTCTCTGATCAGGTCATTTTCAGAACAAACTATCAAATTTTCGATCCCTTTATTTGTGAAGTCTGGCATCTAACTGGCATCTAAAGCAACTCGCTTTATACCACTTAATCGGAACAAGTTCAACATTATATTCACCTAGATGAGTCATTCACATTGAGGAACACTTAAAAAAGCGAGAGACATGAATGAACTGAGTATTTCACTTTGTCCAGTTTCAGCCATGCATCGTAAATAACGATCGTGTATTTCAATGATTTGCTGAATGCTTTCATAATGGAGGTTAAAGTTGACTTAAACCTATTCAAACCTTTGAGAAGTCAGGGATTAAATTCTCAACTTCTTAATACTGTATTAACACAATGGGACTACTATAAATATATATATAGATATATATATATATATATATATATATATATATTGGGACCATTATGTGTACCTCCAAAAAGGATTTTAAACTCTTAATAGGCCATTGGGCTTACAATAAGATATTTTAGACCCCTTCGTAAAGAGCTGGAAAATTAACAACGTTCGCTTATCATTATCTCACATTCTTGCAAAATGCCGAGAGTATGAACTGGCTTCAAATTTCTCAAATTATTGTTCCTCCGGTGTCTTCAAATGAAGGTAAGTAGGAATGAGGTGTACCTCATATGAACACTCGTATTCGTATACGTGCATTCCCATAAAAGCTTGAAGTAAATATTGACAATGTGTTTACATAGAATCAACCTAGTTAATATAACAAATAAAGGGTACCAATGTAGGCCTCTAGGCATATCGGATCACTTATGTGTGTGCCGCTGTTGAGTCTACATGTATTTCTGCGCTAGACAAATCATTTTGATAAGGTTTTAGACTTATTACTCAAGGATTAAAGTTCCTGTCTCTAATTTTACTACGGGGTACACAATTAAGAGGTTTATCATCGTAGTTTCTTCGTCACTGGTCTGCTTTTGTTTTGTATATGATGCCTCAAAAGAACTGAACACATTACTACTTGTACTCTTTGTAAACTTGGTATTGTATGTGTACATATCAAAGAGGAATACCGAAGAACATGTGAAGATATTTTAAAGGCGCCATTAAACCTGTGACTCTAGCTCAGTGAGTTGTACTAATATTTGTGTGAAAAACCTGTCATTGTTGTTCGCTATTTTCAAAAGCGTGAAACCACTAAAGAATTTAAATTTTTGTCAAGAGCACTCTTGAATCTTTTGTATGAAGAGGAATATAAATGTCTAGAAATTAAGTTAAAAATAATAAGGTAATTTCAAAACAATACAGTTTGTCAATATCAAATTGTTAAGTTAGGAATCGCATTGTTCCACTATTTATAGGAGAAGCACTTTGTGATGGTTTAGCTGTATGAGAAGCCCACGTGCTTAAAAACGGTTAGTACATACGATGATATTTATAGTAACGTGTGTAGCACTTTTAAGGGAATCAATCATCGTTTAAACTGTTTTAAAGTATCACTCACATAAACATTTCCACAAGCATTTTAATGATACAAACATTTCCCTCCATTTCGTAAAAGTAGTAATAGTAGTTACAAACAACTGAAAAACAAATTTAAATTCGAAACATAAAGGTGTGCATGCATACCAGCATTTTGTGTTGATACTGATATTCACGTCAAAACGGATGTGGTGGCCATCTATCACTAAATGGTAGAGATCTGCCAAAGTTTTTTCATCCTTTTGTCTTTATCTTTGCAAGCTATTGTGGTAATGCTCCACTCTTTGAGAATTATGTATATATATATATATATATACATCACGAGTGGAGCATTACCACAATAGATTGCTTTCTTTTTCAACTAACGGGGCTGAGGGGATTCGAACCCACGACCCAAATTCACTAAATATCAAATAATTAAATATAACTATTTATTGTGCTTCGGCTTTAAGCCTTCGTCAGTGCCAGAGATATACAAGTACTAAGCAGACTCATAGCAATTATATATATACAATTATGGAGAGTTGAGCATTACCACAATAGCTTGCTTTCTTTTCTCACTAACAGAGCTGAGGGGATTCGAACCTGGCACTGACGAAGTCGAAAAACAATAAATAATTATAATTAATGAATATCTGAGTGAAGTGCTTGCCTTGTTTTCTTCAACAAACTTTTTTACAATTTATGTCATCGAGATTCATTAATTACAATTTATGTATAAATATATCTTAAAAGGCATGCTATTAACTGTCACGCCTAAGGCTACTTGCAAAGGCTATTTACAGCGTCAAACTACTACTACTGTAAGTTACAAGTTATTCAAATATAAATCCGAACAACAAAATTAAAACATTTGTTTATTTACTATGGAAGACACAAAGAGTTTAAAATTAATGAAGATTTGCCGGAATGGCACGTTGTCCACTTAATCCTGTACAACATAAGCCCCTTCAAGGGATAAATTCAAAGTGATTCATTGTGCAACTAAAAGGAATATAGCACTTTCATGTATTACTGATTTGGAATCCAAAGGGCTGGTTAGTAACCAGAAACTAAGGGAAATAACTAGGTAAGTGGTAACCCGAAACCTAATGACTAATTAGCAACAGCCCCAGGCACTTTCAAGATGAGGTATATGGGTGCCAATTTTGTTATAATTTGTAGATGCTTCTATCAATAGCAATTATACGCCTAGAAACAAAACGATTACACAGAAAAAATGGGAGTAAAATTAAAACCAACAAAAACAAACAACTAAACAGGGTCAAATGTGGAAACAGAAAACTACATCAACTGAAACTCAAAATAAAGCAAAACACTTCATATAATATCCATAGATCATTTAGATGCGCGATATTGCTCCTCTTTTGTGAAGTTTTCTAAGTATTAACTTGGCTCTGGACTCCACCCTCTTTTCCCAATTGGTTTGCCTTCATACTTATGGGATTAAGCTTGGAATAATACAAATTGTCATTCTAAATAATCTACAATAACCCGTGCAGCTTTACATAATGTTCCGTGTATTATGCAATGCAAACGTAGCTACGAATACGTTGTGTCTTTAAAGAATCGTCCTTCTTTTCTAAATTGCGATTAGCTGCAAGGTCTAACAATAAAAGTCAGAACGAATTTAACTTCACATATTTTCAAACTGCCAAAAAAACCTACGTTCTATTTAAAAATCTGAGAAAACCAGTCTATCAAAATCGCTGGAGAGAGAAAATCAGTAGTAAGCACGCCTATCATGTTAGAAACCAAAAGAAGCGTACCTTGAAACACTGGAATTAGGAAATGTTCTTACGATTACTTAAGTATTCAACAATGCCGTTCATTAACAATGGTCCACAAACTTTTGAACACAATTGACAAGGTTCTATCAACGGTCTGAACAAAATTCGAACCTGAATATTCTTATCCTGACACCGATGACATGATTGAGACAAAAATTATGCGGAAGTAGGATTTTAAGAAACTGTGGTGATTATAATCATTTACTGGTACTGTTTAAAACACATTTTCCGTCACAACAAACCTCTGGAAAAACCCCTGAAACACAGAAAGAACCTTTAAGTCCTAATAGCCATCTCCGTCACCTGCTGCACAATAGCGTATGAGCGACCGCCCTCTGAGTTACATAAAACTGTGATCAGGAACTCTCCAATGTACTTGCTGCCGTGATCTCAACATGAAGCGAAGAATTGATGATTCCGCTCATTACTTCTCGCTTAAAATCACTCAATTTTTTGGGAAAAGGCGGGACTTCATTCACACAAAATCCTGCCACCAACAGCCTCATTGTCACCAATTGCTAGGCCATTAATTGGCCTACATAGAAATTTTGTAATTTGCTTCACTAAACGGTTAGAAAGCGGAAGTGAAGTAGTTTCTACTCGTACTGTAAATTCGCATTTAGCTATACCTGTTAACTGTTTTGGTAACACCTTCCTGTCACCTATCAACAATCAATTACAAACACGACCCTTTGACGCTCTCTCCTTTCCCCCCTTCTTTTCCTATCCTTTCTTTTTTTTTTCTTTCCTTCTCCATGGATATTTTAGCCTGGTAAAGTGTCAGTTTTATGTATTTGCCCATTAAAGATGTCACAAACATCCGTTAGTTCAAAATAAAGATTACATTTTGTCGTTTAAACTAATGTTCTGTTTAAGTACAAGACCAATTTTCTTGTATTAACAACGAGGATCGATTGCATTGCTCTTATGGCCTTCATGTTGCGAGTAGTGGAATTGGACAACCATATACCTTTGAACTCAGTCCATCCAGGCTGAAGGAAATGGCTTAACCATCCACTCTTTTTTGCCATTAGCTTTGTGCCCCTAATATTCCAGTACTGTCACATGAGAAGGTTTCAAAAAATAACAAACATTACCAGGAGTAATTTTCAATTTCCTGCTTTCCTAAAGTCCGTTAATAATCTACTGTTTGCCAAGGTAATCTTGTATACTTTAGGACTATTGCAGTCACTAAAAAGCCTTAGAGGTCCTATTAAGTCATTAGGAAGCAGTAAGTTGACAAACACCAACAAAATATGAAAAAAGTACAGCCATTTGAGCATCCCACACACAAGCTGCTGAAATAGCTATTGAGGTGGAATTTGATGTCAAAACCTGAAAAACCGAAAACGCATGTGGCAGGGGAAAGAATATTGGCACACTGTAAGATGACATGAAGACACACAAAAAATATTCATGGACTACCGTTAAATAGGTTCCCTGATTCTCTCGTTACTACTGTATATTCCGTTAGAGCACCAACGGTCTGAGATACATAATATATTACGTCCTGATGAAACTCAACTAGCACATATCTCTCATTTTTCACTCATCGTATGATTATATTATTGTGGGTGTCGAGTTCGAATCTACTTCAAGATGACAAGAAGTTTAAATTTCTTTAGGGAATATCTCCTTTTAAGAGTTATACCAATTATACAATCCACAATAAACCAAAACCGATCAAAAGACGAAGGTCATGTATTCAAAGATTTCAATGCACTTAATGAACATAAACATCCGTGTTAAGTCGTCGCTATATGTTGATGTACTTACTAGACCGTCTGACCTGAAACTTCTCTTGCACATTGGATCAATAGTGTATTCCAAACAATGCCTTTCCTTACCAATAATATATTGTATGACTCCTGTACGATATCCAATGTCAGTTACTTCAAACATCATCTCGCTTTTAACAGGTACAAAATTATTGTACGTCATTACCATCGTCTATTATGATCAGACCGTGCTTCGCTTTCATATTTTATGGCAATTTGGACACTACCCTCTCCATGTAATTATCAAACAAGAATATTCTACTCTGACTTATCACCATCGTTTGATAGGAAAACTATATTTAAAAACAAAACAAAAGGTAATGTCGATAACTTACGTTACAGCATGAGAATTTTCTGAACGTCCTCTGTTTCTTCGAACAGCCGAAATTTCCTCACCTTCCCTCTCTAGATGATAGCTACGGCAGACAGAGAGTACCCAATTAAAAGTTCGATAAGTTTTACTTGCATTCAGTAGTTTCTTTGCTCTAGAAACGCCTCTCTCGATCACTTGATTCCCTCCACCTTGCGCACTGTTTCGCATTATCGTCGACTGTTTCTTGTAGAAGTTTGTTCAAAGTTTTGTGACAATCAAAATCCGACGTAAACTGTGCTGAGAATAAATCAGCTTCATTTCTCCGAATGTTTGCTGATGGTGAGTTCAGAATGAGTCATCGGTTAGAAACTGTGGCGACCGACGACTGGATTAAAATGTGCATGCTGCTCATTATAATATGACTTTATCTTCGCACCATATTTACATCAATAACAAAGAAAGTGGGTCGAAATTGTCACAGTGTGCTGAAACTTTGTGTTAGTAACATAATGCGGCACGGCCAGCGTCAACAAAACCGGCCAGCGCAACGGGCCCACTCCTCTTGAAATGTTTTATTTTTCTTCTGCACGTGTATCACAAAGCCGGTGTTCAATCAACAACAAAAACGTCCGAAAGCGCCAATAAAATTTTCATCCTTCGATCCGATATCCACAGGTGGATTTGTGAATACCTCCAGCAAAATAGGAGAATACAATTCCTTTCACCTATAAATACATGCTAAAATGTAGATATCGGCAAATATTTGTCAACCAACACAAAGTCTGTCTCTCCTAAATTCTTCTAAAAGTTTCTCAGCATCAATACTTAATGGATAAATCGTCCCACTACGGTTTAGCCTCATAAATATTAATGACGTGCAGTATAGCAATGTTTCCGAAACAAATAAATCGAAGTACCGCACAGCAGTCTGAACAATAAGGCTTGTTCACGGCAATCAACATTCCCACTATGTTCTCAAAAAGTGACCAATTATTACCTCGGCGACCACTTTTATCAACCAATTCGCGTTGTTGACATCAACGACACGAGAAAATGATGATAAACCCGCAGAAAACATCGACTGACTAACACGGCACCAAACATAAGTTTGCTAGGTTAAAGGTTTATAGAAATCCATATCAGCCCTTTAGCCAACAAACGACATGAAAGTTTAGTCGATGTGAAAGACCATCATTCCCTTGTTTGCTGAAACCGCATTAAGTGAAAATCTCATTCGAGGTCAATTGTAGAATCGGCTACGCATATGGGCATTATTACCACGAACAAATAAAATTATGAGATTGAACTTGAAGAGTGAACAAAACTAAAAAATAGTGGCGTTGGCTTAAATTTGAAAGGGCGGTCGGCGTAGAATAACTTGGTGTGCTTTGCAATCTGACCACCAATTCTGCTGATGCACAATGCCTTGGGAACGATGAAAGTAAAGGTAAGAGGGGAGATGAAAAATACTATTTGAAACAATGCTAAACACTACATGAGATGACACTAACAGTATCAAATCACGGATAAGACTGAAATAAGATTTAATTTGCTATTTTTCTGAGTATTCGACAAATGAAATCTGAACTGCACGATACTCGCAGAAAGATTTGTAATGATTACGTCATTTTGAATTCGGGTGATTGATGCTACATGCGAGCCCTACACCACGCAAATATGTGGATGAAAGAAGTGCACGCTGGCAACTAAAAGAAAATAAACCAACAGCAACAAAATTACTATAAAGTATATTTAAGAATGAAAACAGTCTTTAGCAAACTCGTTATAACGCTTTGACAGTAGGGCCTGGCAACACTATATACTTTTGGATCAAAACTTTTATACGTAATAATTGTCGTCGTATTGGTACGCAAATGCCTGTCCTTTATCTGAGAGTTATATTCTGTAATTTGTAAGACTGCTACATGGGTTCTCAAATAGTTGGTCGCCACCATAATTTGGGTCGACAACATCTTTCCAGTGAGTCAGTAGACACTTATGTGGCCGCATGGCTTGCGAGCTTGTTTCATGGGTCACAGCAACAATAGCAGGCTTTCAACAAATATGTGATGCCCCAGGCTATTTGTGTAATGTGACATCTTCAAAACTACTAAAAAAAGCTAAAAAAAACCTCCAACCTTTAGTCATTTGCCCGATGACAACATACCGCTCCGTATAAAAAGATTTAGCAACGATGCTACATGGGAACGATGTGCATAGTTCGCACCCCCCACGCAGATGGGGGGGGGCAAGCATTTTCAAAACATTTTGTCTAGGTGGGGGTTGGCTCGAATCCCATTTACAGGTGGGGGTTGGCCTCTAAAGTGGGGGCTGTAAACCAGTCTACATTAAATTTTTGTACACGGTGGTATCCACTTCAAATTGAAAGTTGTATTAGCGAGTCTGGTTCACCTTACTTACGAAAATTTTTTCTCCCAAGGTGGGTGTATGGGTGTTTTCCCTCAAGGAAGTGGCATTGTGAAACCTTTCAAGTGATGAAATGTTCCAATAGCTGTGTTAGATACTTATGGGCGCTAAAAAAGGAAAAGTTCCCTGGTAGCTACGTATCTACAAGATGAATAACGTGTATTGTCCGGAGAATGAATAGTAATTTCCAGAGTAGGGTAGTTGTTAGCTGTGTTAGATACCTATGGGCGCTGGGGAAGAGGTGCTCCGGTAGGTGCCCATATAGAAGAGGGTGTATTGACCGGAGAATGTACCATGATATCATCATCATTCTTAGTGATATAAAGGCATGAAGTGGCAGATTTAAGCAAAGAGGTACCTAAGCCACGCCACGCCCACCTATCAAGGTTTTTCGTAAATTTGGCTTTCCTCATTCTGACTATAGATCGGCTGATTGGTTATCTTGGTCGGTTTCAAAACGTTCCGTAACGACCGCCCTTATTATTTTCAGTAGCCATATTTGGAGTTTGATCGTAAATTAGCAGGAAGTCAGAAACTACAAAAATCTGTATTCAATGACAGCTAAGAAATGGTGTACAAATTCAATTCTTAATATTGGTTTGTTACTGTTAGGTAGAAAATCCTGAAATTTTTCTCCCGAATTTAATTTCACCGACAGCAAGTTCTTCACTTCTCCGAAGGGACTTAACTTCGTAGAAAGTGAAAAAAAATCAGCGAAACATAATCCGCTTACGGTGAGTTTCTCGAAGGACACATATCTGGAAATTATCAAAATCTTATCATCAAAGTAAGAGGTACAAGAACACTTACAGATAAAAGCTAAAATTAGACACTTATGCGCCCCTTTTTAAAAATACTTAATTTTCGTTCAAAGATCATTAATATATATTTCATTTATGGAACCTTCTTAGAAAACCTCTGTCTGCTATTTTCACATCTTTAAATTTTAAACTTAAAATTTTCTGACTTTTTTTCTTTATTGTGTCTGTCACGAGGAAGTTGTATTTCCACAAATACCAACAGAGTACGATGATGTCACGAGAGCCTTTTGTGAGGAATTCTAATTATAACTACCAGTGGCGACCCGACCACTAAATGCATATATACAAAATATCTGGTCTAAATTTTTTAGAAACAGCGAGAAACGGCAGTTGGAATTTGTAAAAAGCCGGAAGGAAACACTTAATTTTGCTCAGCTCATAAAATATTATTAAATTTATAATTAGTCCCTCTGTTTGTGCTACTATGTAAAGAAGCAAGCCATAAGGAACATTCAACTGCCAAATAGCCGCAACTGTAACAGATTTAGGCGAGAAAATATAATCAATGGAAAGAGATGCTACAACCGATTATTTCCGAAAGGCCAAGAAGTGATGGAGAAAATTTCCCTACATGTTCTGGCGGCTAGTTACTTTCTGGGCTACATATTATTTGGAAATTTGCCTCTGCAAGCCAAAATGGCCTCTGAAACCTAGGCACAAAATTTATGCTGCAAAAGAAGGAAGAGAAGAGAAGATGGTCGGCCGCAGTCGAAGGCAATACAAATGCTCCTCTTTCCTTAGCTTCTACCCCAACAGTGGTAGGGGTGGGCCCCACTCCTATCCCAAGTCAAGTTTTTTTGACCACTTCTCCCAGCATAGCTGGTACTTATTCCCGAGCTTATTTCACCGAACCCATAAGGATGAAAGGCTGAGTGAATCTTGGCAGTCTCTCAATCAAAGACCCCTGGTGAACAGTCTACGAGGCATTGAAACTACCCTAAATAGACAAGAAAAACCACCAAACAAGCTAACTCACAAAAAAAGGGCAGCTGAGGCGTCCACGGGCAACTCCCCTCAATTTAGAGTACCGGGCAGAGAAGGAAGCAATGAAGCAGGTTCAATCACTCAGTAGCATCGCCTTTCGCGGATTATCGAAAGAATCAATCCTCAATGAGAACAGATGCTACACCCGTTCCTTGCCAAAAGGCCGAGAAGCGAACCTTGGCACCACTGCTACGAATCAAATCGAACTCCGGTCGCTCGATTTGTAATGCAAGCCTAGTACCAATGGACCATCCTGCTGGTGTTTTATACCAGTCTCCCTGATAAGCAGCGGAGACTCCTGGACTATCCTCCCCTTAATGCTGCATTTGAACAGATGCCTAAAATACACAGCTGACGCTAGGACAGATGTCCCTTTGCCAAACGCTTTTAGCAACACTCTTAGCCAATATTTACGACTGGGTTAAGAGTTCCAACTGAAGAGCAGAACAGCTGTATCATTTCTTTCCTCCTGTCGCTATTTCCTTCCTTGATGGTATAATATTTGTTCTTCATCGATAGCTAGGTAATTAAATTGACGCATGTCTCATGAATTTTTAGAAACTATTAACAAGAAATACCATAGCAGTCTGGAAAATGACAATGCAATATGTAAATATGATAATGTAACAGTAACAGCTTTTAAATGACTTGTATGCGGAGCCTCGTATTCAGTCTTGTATTCGGCGTGTATACAGCTCTGAGCTCGCGCTCAACTTTCATGAAATGGAAACTCACCATCCTGACTATATAAACGACATGTTTTATTGTACTGTTTTTGTGATTTTGCGCTAAGAAGAGTTATGCTGAATCTAACGACGCAGTGGCAACTTGTTACTCGTTTTAAACGAATTTAGAGGCATCATCTGGCCCAAATGTTGGCATACCTTGCTGCTATTTGGGCTATTCCGAAAGATTTGAGTCTGGATGTTTTCGCAGACCTTTCGCGTCCTCGAAGTAGGTAGAGGCGCTAATACAGAATCGGACCCCCCCCCCCATTTTGGGGGTTTATTTCATCGTAGGGCTCCAGTTAAACAAATGCAAAAATTACCAATTATCGTCACAACGCTACGGGAACTTAACTTCCATTTATATAGCCAGAATATTCCCACCATCTGCAGATACTAATTTTTTTGACTTTGTACCCTGAAATGTTGGGGTAAATTACTGATAAACGCTCTTATTTTACATAAAATTGAATTCATTCATGTTGTGAACACCAATTTACTTTTAATAGGTTTGATATTCTGTTGAATAATTTAGAAAACCCCCTAAGTGTTATAATCTTTTGAAGTAGCCTCTCTCTGAAGCAGAAAGAACTTTTTAAAATATGCTGCCATTACTTCAAATAACTTACTATTGTTTGTTTTGTATTACCTTACATTAAGGAAGTTACAGTTGATTCTAAAAATAGATTCTTGACTTCATTTTTGATACTTTTTGTCCAGACCCACCATCTATTGGTATTATATTATTCGCCATAAAATTTTCAAACTTTATCTGGGATGGTTCACTAACTTTAATACCATTGTGTTGGTTAAGAACAAAGGTGCAAATTAATGCAACGGAAATAAATACGTCTCTTAGGAAGACAATTTTTCTGCCTGGTGTTCATCCTGTTCAACTGAGGCCTGGGACGTACCAAGTACCAAGAGACAGCCTCTGGTTCTTTCCTATAGTTACCCTTATGATCAAGCACAATCTTATTTTTGTCCGAAATCACTTTTCAGCTTCATTAAATTTGATATTAGTTGCGACAGATATTGTGTCACATTTTACAGCAAGATATGTATATCGACACGAAACACCCCTTTCTACACAATGACCAAAGTCACCTTAGTGAAATGTGAAAAAAAAATTAAAGAATGCTTGCCCCTACTTGCCCCCCCCCTCCCCGTCCCCCAACAATCCGCCTTACGTTCCCCCGTCGCTGACAAAGAGGCAGTGAAGCTATTCCTGCATGGGTCATTCACTTATGACCTCCATTGAGTAAGTCTCCCGATGTTGACATACCAGCTGAGGATCTCGCTACCGTCATTTTGGAAGGAGAAGCATTGAGAGAGAGTGGAATAGGTCCGGTTAATACGCCCAATCCGGGAAAGTAATGTAAATTTTGTGTCATGGGACTCCCCATTTCAAATAAAGTTTGGGTTTCCAGGTAAATTGTATCTTTATTCCAGACATTCAATGAAGTGATGAATAGACCTATCACCAGCAGACTTCTACTAGAGAAATGACTTTATTAAGATGTAGGTAAGGAAGTGCTATAGCTAAAATGCTGAAAAGTGGTCACAGAAAAAAATTGACATTTGGCATATCTTTTGGGGGCCATGGCCCCCTCTGCCATGAAATATTGAATTGTTTATGTCAGGTGTAAGAATTAATCAGTGAGAGTTTATCAATATTATTCTAAACGTTATTGAGCGTCTGTGGGCCGATTAATTACAAACCAAAACTGTTCCAATATATGTATCAATTTGTGTTTTGATGTTTTGAAAGGAGTGTCAATGATTTGTCAGTGCTTTTGGTAGCTTAGAAGCACTTAAAACTGGTATTCCAGAACAAATTTTTCTTCAAGGTGAGCAATTTTACAAAATGGAGTAAAATTTTAGGTCACCTAGCGTTGGTAGAGTGCACGCCGCGAAAGCGTGGGTGACGGGCTAGATCCCCGGTGGTGACAAATTTTCTATTTTTCTAGTGTTCTTTTCAAAACTAACACATGGAATGTAAGTATTCATGCGTCTTCTTGCTTCTTGAGTCTCTCCTTATGACATTTCTTGTCTGATTCTTTTGAGACTATTCTATTTCTCTGTTAGTTTCTATGGAATCTGTATATCTCTGTGTCTCTTTGTCTCTTCTCTCCCCTCTGGGTTTTCCATACGACGCAGACTTTTGTAACGAAGTACACAGAATAGAGTAATTAACAATGAAAGAACACCACTAGAGAAATAGAAGTGTGTTAACATCGGAGGTCACCTAGCTCAGTTGGTAGAGCGCACGCCGCGAAAGCGTGGGTGGCGGGTTCGATCCCCGGTGGTAACATACTTTTCTATTTCTCTAGTGTTCTATTCATAACTAACATTTCAAATCCTCTCTTCTCGAAGATAACATGTCCAAATTTGACAACGATACCTTGAGCAATCGATAAGATACGCCCTTTCAAACTTTAAACCATGCCTATCAAAGCCTTATCAAATAAACCCAGTACATAATTTTATGAACTGAGCAAAATTAGCAGTGTTTCCTTAAGGCCCTTTACAAATTAAAACAGCCGCTTCTCGCAGCTGAGAAGAGATTTAAACGCGATATTTTGTTTACTGGTGGCAGGGTTAACTCTGTGATATAGTTATAATTTCGATTCCTCGAAAAATGTTTTTGTGACGTCATCACTTTAGTACTCTATGATGAACAGGTATCAAGTCTTAAAGGAGACTCCATAAATAGCAGTAAGGGTAAATGGTTGATCTCCTTTTCATCTTGCCGCTTTAGAGGCGCCATTTCTCAAAACAAAGAAGCCGGTACTCTGTCGACAAAAGGAATTTGTTTACAATTTACGCCTTTTTCAATGACGCGAATGGCAGAAAACGTGTCACTCTCGTGACCGTCATTTTCTAGGATCTTCTCGTTTCCTATCAATTCGTCGTAACAGCTTTCTCATTTCACTGCATGCGATTGCTGTGACCAGTGTATGGCGAAAACATTTAGCAAAATGAATCCGTTACTCCACGCAATATTTAAGTTATGTACCACAAACCGATTTTCAAGTAAATGGTTGTATTATTTCCGAGGGAAGATCTTGCAGGGTATTCTTGTGAAGGTCGTTAACGAGGAATAAAAGGAGACATTTATTTGAGTCAACAGCAAGGGGGCATTGTCTGCTTAGATGTACAAAGTAAAAGGGACAAAAACAATTTAAGTACATGTGGGACTAGATATACTTTGTTGAGAACTGACAACATTAGCAATTAAGTATAAGTTACAATGAAATACACTGAAGTTCCAAAAGAATACGAGTTGTGTGCTAATGACTTTAAGTACAAAGACGATAAGTGCCATTGTATGATAAACATAATGGTATATATATATGTATCTCAGGATAGCTTTTGATTTGACAACTAGGGGTGTGTGCTGCATAACAGCATTATAGTTGGTAATGAAAAGCAACACCCAGCAAAGAATGAAAAATTTCAGTGTCGTTACTGTAGCGCAACGTATTTTTGGTCAGAAGACTCGCCAATTTTTCAAAGACCCCTAACTGATCACCTGGGGACCTCGGCCGTTACTGGTAATCCTCTCTCAACCCCACCCTTTTCTAACATTCGCTGTCACTCCCTTCAACATTCTCATCCTTTTTCTGAATCTGATTTCACATTCTTAACTTCTGCCTCTTCTGAGTTCTCTCTCCTCATCAAAGAAAGAATAAGACCTGCAGAAAACTACACTAGATAACTATACCAACGATATAGGTCCCGAACTCTACAGCTACATGTAGTAGAGAACATCGGTCGTGGAATGGCATAGAAATAGCTCTGCATCAAATTCAACCTTCAAGAGAATGATTTAGAAAACAAAGTAAAAACGTAGCTTAAGGATTCAGTACACGTCAAATATATGATGGAAACGTTCTGTAGGGTTGTGTGTACGGTATGCTTGAACACATGAATTAGGTGGAACGATATCTTTCCAATTTATAGAGTTATTACACATTATTAAACAAGTTTAAAAGCCTTTAGTGCATTGAGATAAATATGGAGGAGTCGTTTGATGATTTATTGGTTTTTTGTTTATTGGAAAAGAGTCCAAACATTACAGTAGTTGACCGACTGTCAGCTACAACAAAGGCATACTCACAGATAGAAGAAATTACAAAGGTCTGCAACAGTTACCATCGAGGAAGAATGCGACTGCAAAATGTTTATCCATGTTAATTTGTCAATAGATAGAATAAGCAAATAATTGCTATGATAATTGAAAGAATAATCAAAGGAGGTAACATAAGCAGTTAGAAAACGAGTGGAGGGAGAGTTACTGGTAACAACTGTCTCTTGGTTTGCTTTTCGTTCTAATAGGAAATCAGTTGAGAACTTCGAGCTTCAATAATTTCTGTTCTTAAAGTAACCTCAGATCGTATGTTAAATTTTTATATGCAAGAAGATCAGTTGCTTTCTAAAGTGCTTTGCGAGTATATTTATATAGATACAATGTATATGTTGTTTATACATTTTTTAGCATTTGATCTAAGAGTGCTAGAAATTCAATAAAGGTCTGGAAAGATAGTAATCAATGGTTTACAAAAATTTCATGCAAACTAATGACCTTCGAAAACATTTTTAATGAAGCTGCTGGCCGAGAGAAATGGCAAACGCTTGCTCTTTGATGTCCTATGAGGGAGACGAGGATCTAAGTATATGTCTAATTCTCATGGCAATTATATGAATGGTTGTAGTAAGTACACAAGAAGCAACACAAGGCCTGTTGCTAAGACCTCTATATTGGAATTGAATGCCAAAACAAACTTAACTAGATTTTCAAACAAAACTGTGGAACTACAGGCTTAGGTATACGTACGGTATATGGTAGTAGGACCTTTCCTTAATTTTTTATTGAATGTGATTGCAAGAACATGTAGGCCTATGTATGTAACAAACTATAAATGTCTGACAAATTCTATCTACTTTTATACGTGCAGGGGAAAAACCCTTTTGTTTCCCCTGGCAGCTTCCTTTGGTCTTTTTTTACTTAGAAACTGGTAACATTCTTCTGCAGATCAAATGTCTGGATCCCTTTTAAATAACCAACATTGGAGATCGTAAGGGGCTTAATAAATATGCTCTAACCACAAACAAAGCGTCAGATCAGTGCACAGTTTAAGATCACCTTTCCAGTTACAGCATATTTGGCACAAAACACACATTTTAAAAGGTAAAGATGAGCCTCGTAAAACTAATAACCGAGGTCGTAGTCGACAATATCGTGTATTATGTCACTACATTTGTTTGCAAAATCATGAGAGAGCGTATAAAATTACTACAAAAGTAGACCAAGAAGATTCCTTGTCAGTTTTCTGAGTTCTTAGGCACCAAATTCCCCATAAGCTCCACCTTAAAAGGTATTCTACTTAAATCATGTCGGATATCCCTACTTCAACCGCTTCAGCAGAGCCTTAGAACTAAACCAAACTAATCCAGTTTGACATTCTCCTCTAACTTATAAGGAGCCTTTAACACCAAACAGGGATCATCAAGGCATTGCTGAAGTCTGTTGACAATTCTGGTTCTTTTCACGTAAGGACATAAAGCCCTTAATGTCACAACATTTATAATTTTTATATAAACCTAATATGATATACACTTCTTATTTCAAGAAGATTATAGCTAGTAAGAACGCAAGCCTCGAAAAATGGTAAAGTTTAGGAATATCTGAAAAACAAAGAGGCTCTAAGTTGGACTAATACTTAAAGCATTTCCTAGCTTATAATGGTGTAAATACTACAGAAAGTAGATTGAAACGATGTGTGGTACTACCTAAGAATAGCGTTACTCTCAACTATAAATCCATCTCAAAGCACTCTTAACTCTTCTGCAACAACACATGTGCCTAATCTAAAATATACAGCATTTGAACAATTGCTTTGTACTCATTGAAATGATGCAATACATTACCCATTGATCTCATGGGAATGTGCAGAAGACCACGTTTGATACGTCATCATATTCTTTTGATACCTACGAGGCTATGTCAACGAAATTGTTAGGCACCTAAGAAGGAAAATTTATGTATATTGAGAAACATGACGACAAGCGGGAATGCACAAAATCGAGTAAGTCACTACTGTCGAAAGTCACATATTAGGGCAAAAAGTTCATTTGACTGGATGCGATAACCTTGCTAGTTCAAAATCGCTCCTACTATTCGATTTTCGCCTGCTCTTTGCCTTCTCAGAGCAAATGAAGTTAAAGTAATTCCTTGAGATATTTGCTGATTGACTTTTTATCCAATTTTCAGGAGCTCTCGTCCAGATTATATCTTGATTGTTGATATGTCTGTATTAGGCCACTGTAGGTTAGTTGTGATAGGAAGGGCTTGGGTTGGTAACATTTCTGCGTAGTGAGTATTGCAAAGGGTAAACTTGTAACACCCTCAATAACACAGCCCTACATTTGCGGTGTCAACACACATTAACAGCTATAGAAAAGATTGGATTAGAAAGGAAGACTTTTATTACAAACAATCTACGTAGAAATGAAAACGGCTTGCCGCGGAAAGAGTACGAAATTTTTAGTAAACGATTAGGATTTCTTAGGGATTTCTTTTAAAGAAATAAAATGCGCTTAGACATTGCGATCTTCACGCTATTGGAACTCTGAACAACACAAAAATATCATTGAGATTATGTACTTTTTTAGGAACCTAATGTCCATGTTTTTCCCCCTTATTTTTAATTTGGAGACATATGTTCTTTTTGTATTACCCAGTAAAACTGCAAATGGAAATAAATTTGTTTCACATCCAATCTTTCTAACTGCGTTTGAAGAAAGGCTTTGAAACAGCTGTAATCGTATGTCTTTCTTTCAATCATCATCGATGATTGATCACTCTGAACAGCAACTTTATTGTCCGGTGTTTTGAAGAGGGATCATACATGAGCAAACCTTCTCATCCTGATTTCCCAATTGAACAAATAAAATCACTTCCATCCGTAAAAGACATGTGTTAAAGGCACATGTCACGTTAGGCAATAACGTCTATAATCAAAACGTGGTTCTGTCACAAATCTATTGATCCTCGTGCTTCAATTGTATAAAGCAGTGGCTATTTAAGAGAGTGCGGGGCCCTGATATGACTAAAATGCGGGGGCTCAGCTAACATCACGGTGCTCTAACAGAAGGGGGATAATACAATGTCCTTCCCCAGGGAAAGAATTCTTTGTTGGCTTTTTCAATTCTCTCAAGAGAGCTCAGTTTTGGTGCTTGATAATTTCACCAGGGATCCTTGACTAGATTAAACTGAATCTGATTTCACGATGCATATACTTCATTTCAACTTTTTACTTATTCAGAAAAACAAAAATTGACATGAGACACGGAGCCTTGGACCATGGGGCGGTCGCCCTTCAAAAGCGGCCACTTGTCCAAAGCTTAAGCACCAACGTACCGTAATACACAAAATTAATGTTGAACATTAATTAACGTTTTTGCGATTAATTAAATCCACGTTAATTAGATGCTGGCGTTAATTTTAACAACGTAAGTTTTAACGTACCGCTTATTTTTGAAGCGTTGATTTGTGCCAAATTTTAAAAATGATATGCGCCCCTGTAAAACTTTCCTTGATGTCAAGATTTTGAAATCTCAGAAGAAACTTATTTTGCAGGACCTATAGATTTTGTTCATAGATTTGAGCTTCTTTCTTTTACACGTATATCACGAAACCAAAGCATTGTGTGACTGGCTATTGACAGGATTGGAGGTATATGAAATTTGGAGGGACGTGGCAACTAGGGATACAAGTCGAAATGCGTGAGCTTTTAAGCCTTTTACTTCTAAATTCGAAGACAAATATAAGGGGAGAAAGTACAGTGAAGACGGGCACCTGATAAAACCGTAGTGCTTTAGAACAGAAACTTAGATGATTATTTTTTTGTGCTCACATTTTAAACGGTTCTAAGTGAATGTTCGGTATGTTACCCTTTAAGCTACTTTAGGTAAGTGAGAAAGAGGAAACACTCCGCGGAAAAACATGCTTTTTGGTACTTGATTTTAGTCATTTATAAACACATACATTAGATAACGATGCACTAATAATTATTTGATCGTTTGAAAAACCTTAATGTCATCCGAATATTAAATTGCTGATAAAACGTTGATTGATATCCGTGAAAATGCATTTTTCAGTCTAAAAAAAAAGTTAATTAGATCAACGTTGATAAAAGCCGCGTTAATTCGTGTACACGTTAATTTTGTGTATTAAGGTAAGACATTATATGAAATGTTCAATGTATTTTTGGACAGATGTCTCAATCCTAAATCAATGCACCTTACGAATCAAACGTTTTAGGCCACAAAACAAGGCGGTACTCAAAAATTAGGTCTGTTCTTCAAATTATCAAGACTATCATCAAAGATTACACCATCTTCGTTCTCAGGTTCTGAAGAAGGGAGCATTTAACAATGGCTACAATACTTATCTTAAAACAAGACAGGGCTGTGGAACTATAAGTAAGTTGCCTAATGTCTGTCAAGCTTGAAATATCATAATTGTATTGCATTTTTATACCCTTAGTGTGGTGGATTATTAAATGCATTGATGATTAATGTCAAATTAATAAGAAAAGTCCTTATTGAAAATGAAAGTGGTCGGATCAGCTATTTCATCTTGCTCAGGCAGAATCATCCTCAGCCGCACATATTTTTACTTCTTCAAACTGAATAATTTTATATCGTACTATCTTTTAAGTTGCCAAAGGATTGTTCCCCAAGCATCAACCGAGTGTTCTCATTTGAAGAACTATAATCTGATAATACACATTATGATGCCTCGTTCAGATTTGTTCCCTCATCACACAGACTGTTCCCCTACCATGAAAATTATCCTATTGCCGAAGGATTTATATCTTACTACCAAGATCATTCACTTGAATGTTGATTCGACAAAAAGTTAATAACTAATACACAACTTTCTTTGAAATCATCAAAGTCTTAATATTACAATAATTGTTATTATCAGCAAATCTAGCATTGGACTAATAATTCCTTATGATGTATAAAAGGAACACAGTACGAAAGAAAGTATTTGCTTAAATCAGAACACGTACTGTATATTTAAGATAAAAAACCTTATAAATATTGCAACAGTTTAGAAGAATTCAATAATATTTTTGTTTTTATGAACTAATTGAGCTGGATGATCTATGCAATGTCCAATTTGCTTATTCGACCATAGATATTGTATTTTGGCGTATATATTATTTCTTTGCGATAGAGATTTCCCCTTTCCTATGGAGATAGAAGGAAAATCATGCAGCTGTTTTCTTATATTTGCTGATGGGTGCAGCAAACAGGACATTCCGAGCTTAGCAAAATGTAGAAGACGGAAATTGGAAAAGCAGGTCTTATTTTGGTTAGTTAAAATTTGTAATATGGACATGAAATGACGGTTTAGTGAGATTAAAGTTCAAATTTGAAATCACTATCAGGAAATGAATGCCAATTTTAAAGATTATCTGCCAGGAGATTGAAAACTGTTTAAATGACAACATTATCTTCAATAGGTAATTGCTAGTTTACGAAAAAGGAAATTGATTTAGTATTGAAAAAATATATGATGCATATTGCAGGATAGCTTTGCTGATAAAATATATAAACGCAGTATTAGGAAAAACTTTATCATTCGATCGTAGTTTCGTCGGAAGGTTTTAGTAATATCAAATTTCGGCATCGTGAAGCTATAACAGTGGAACCTATATATTTATATAGGGTTTTGGAAAGGTAGGAAGTTAATTGTTTTATGCCAATATTTTTTGGTTTTGGTGTTTTGTTGTTAACAGTTGAAATATACCCCGCTTTGGATAACAAGAAACAATGTGCATGTTTTGCGTGCCTGAGACCATTAACACTGTCAGGGTAATGCAAATGTAATATTCATTATAATTTAAAAATGAATTAATCATTTCCGTAAATTTTCGTGTAACTTTTATATCAAAATGCAAGTCAAAGGTTGTTGTAGATAGCCAGTTTTCCATGTCTTCTCAGATTAATGTAGGTGTACCCCAGGGCTCTACTCCTGGTTCTGTATAATGTTAGAACTTTAGCAATAATCTTCCTGATATCATCATCGATAAACTAAGTACTTTGCTGATAGAATCGCAATTTGTTGAAGTGTTCATAGTAAACTGGGTATACTTTAAAAACATACTAAGAAATAACCTTTAAACTATTCGCACAACTGAAGTATCGCAAGTTGCTTGAAAGCTTTTGGCCATGCGCCGTAGCCTTGTTTACTCTGCTAACCACTAGCTATGTGGCCGCACCATCTCATAGGGACTGGAGAATGGAGCCTTGGTTGTATTAGATGATTGTACACTCCTGGCAGCTTGTATCATCCTCCATCCAGGCTCAGGCTTGCAATGATATGAGCAGCTCCTTCACGCTGAAACCAACGTTTTTTCGATCACGAACACAAAGAGAGTATATCATGACGCCTCCTTGGCTTGATATATTTTCACTGATTGGTGCTGACCATATATTGTACAGTTCATAGCAAATTCCACAGCCAATAATAATTGGTCGCTGTCTCATATGACAAACATGTCTAATCCTGAAAGCGTGGTCTTATTCTTCTTGAGGGCCATTTGAGTTGCTCGACGATCTCGTTCCTCTACTAGATACTTTTTTCCGTTTCCGTTGACAACGGCTACAACTGTCTTATTCCCCAGCTCGGTTCTAATGCAGCCAAAGATTTTGTCTCCCTTTTCTATCCTTCGACTTTGCTCCTAAGTATGTAATTTTACTGGTACTTTTGCCCATCACACGGCCTATAAACAAGGTGGAGGGTAACTAGCTCGAGGCAATTAAATGGAACCAAATAACCAAAGTTTCCCCCAAATATTTCATGCACATTTGCGCCTAGACCCTCTAATCAGACAAAAAATGTCAACAAATTTGATGCTAAAACGAAAGTTCCCGCAGCCATATATTTTCATAATTTATTCTGTAGTTTGTTAGTGGTACAAAACAAGAATATTGCACGAAATAGCGAAAACATTGTGTACTTAAAAGCTTTCTTCGTCTGACACTACTCAGAGTACTAACGTCAGAATGACCGAAATGGAATGTGTGAAAGAGTACACCCAACTGTATTTTGAAGGAGCCAATCAGAAATTGGACTGTCTGAATGGCTTGTGTTTTTTGATTGGTCAAAGTAAATATCTTTTCGTGCCATTTTCTTTCAGAAGATCTCAAGTTGTTTCTTAGCCTAACAAGTTTGCAACATGTGCCTTAGGAATGCATCTCTACAGATTACAATTTCTTTATATCCGCTTGAAAATCAAACCTCAGAAACGCACATGAAAAGCTATTTGATGCAGCATTATAAAGAATATCTTTTATTTTATAAGGTATAAACACCTATCGGTGCCTCATTGCATTTTGAGGATTACTAACATTATCATATATGGTTTAGTCAGAGGCGCTGCAATGGTTTTAAAACAAACGAGTAACACACGTACATGCAGAATGCATGGAAACGGACACACTGTACTGCAAATAAGTGTATCAGGCCCACGTAAACCAACAAATCCATATAAAGTTGGGGGAACGAGTTATTTAGTTTGTGAAAATGGGGGCATGCTTGCCCTTTTTGGTCCCAGTGTAGGTGAGTTTAGAGCTCTCGCAGTTTGTCTTCCCTTTCGAAGTAAATTTAAAGATGGAAGTATTACTAACTCTAAGCATTATATGATGTAATCTTTACCCACCATTATCACCTGCCTGTCGCATCTACGTCGGTAGGTTTGCAGTGACTTATCGCCAGTGCAATGTCAATTTTCGCCAGTGCAATGTCAATTTTCGCCAGTGCAATGTCAAAATGTGAACTCTGTATTTTAGGTAGATATTTTTTATTGCTTTATGAGCTTTATTGCCTCGTCTCCATGAGTTCAGAATGAGATCGAGATGGATGACTAGTTTTAATCCTTAACCTAAACCTTAATTGAAAATGATAAATGTGCAATATATTTGTCTGTTTTTGTCCCTTTGTCATAGGATCGAGGATTCTTTGTCCATGTTCCTGTTTCTCTTTTCCAATTGCAACAGCCTCTGCATTATAGTAACTTAATTGCCTTGCTTGAGTGACGTAATTTTTTTAAACACTATAAACATTGGACAATCTCGATTCGATTCAAATACCGTATTTCCTCTAATAAACGCCGCGGAGTTTATTACAAATCGTAGCTTTGGGATCCGGTCTTTAATAGAGTGAGGCGTTTATCTGAGGTGGCGTTTATTACAAAGTGAAAAATGTTACCAATCAATAAAAAATTCTTCACTACAAACTTTTAAAGCGGAAAAAGCATTTGTTTTCATCTTTAGTTGCTGAAGCATTTGTTGCTAGGAAACATGTAAAACTTGCACAAACTATTTATCACTTCTTTTTTGGTGCAATTTCTAGTAAACGCCCGCTTTTCAAGATGCGGCGTTTATCAGACGGCGGCGTTTGTCGGAGGGCGGCGTTTATTACAAACGTTCGGCTAGAAGTTCGCCGTTTATTAGAGGGCAGCCTTTATTGGAGGAATACGGTAAATGTACCACCATTTTCAAACATGTAAATTCTTTTATTTGACATGCATTAATCGACGACCTCAGCTTTATCATCAGACAAAAAATATTTCCCACCAGACAGTATTCATGCTCCAGTTTAATCTCTAATTGTTTATCAAAAGCGGTCAAAATTATACTCATTGTTTGCAGACTTAAATAAAATGAAAAGGCTACCGAAAATAAGTTGATCTATTAGCAACGAATTCAGAAGAAATGCATTTGCTTATCCAGAACATCTGTGCAATAGTATTGGATTTTTCAAATAAGCGATCGTGTCAAAATGTGGTGCAGCCACAACTCTCTATTTTGTTAAAACCAAAAGGTGTGATTAAAAAGGAAGGAACCCTCCCTTGGGAGGAATTAAGTCTTTGACGTACGCACACAAGTATTAATTTCTAGTAACACATATATGTGTAAGCTGGGAAGGAAATTAGAGGTCCTCGTCCTATAGTTTGTACTCTTAGATCTATTTGTTCGCGAAGTAATGAATCTATGGTCAAATAAATGTCACAATTTGCAGAATCAAATAAGCGAACAGGGACAAAAAGTATTTTAAAGTTTGCTCTCTTGTTGACAAATATACCTAATTTCTGTAGTAGTTCCAGAAGAGGCCTGGTGGCTTCAGCCCCTCCACATTTATGCCAAATATTTCTGTGGCAAATCAAAGGAAGGAAACACTAACATAAATAAATGCAGGAAAAGACAGTCTCATATCGTCTTTTAATTATAAAACGACGCAAAATCTTCTTTGAAACAGGAATGGAAAAAACCCTGTAACTTTTGGCTATCTCTCAGCCATGTACTTGTGATTTGCTGGCGTCGCTCCTGCATATTTAAGTCCCCCTGCAGGTCGTCAGTCTAGTGTCAGGAGTTCTGCTATGTACATAGTAGTGTCGGGTTAACGCAGTGATTGGAGAAACCCATACTCCCACTGAATACGTCTGATTGTAAGATAAGGTCATTTAATGATTCAATATATTGCTTTGGGAACATTTCTGAGAATAAAATCTGTTCTCGCCTTTTTACATTCTTATCGCTAACTTTAGCTTACAGGTGGCTGGTAGCTCACACTTCGCACCAGATACACACTTTGGAAATCGTTGCTAAGGTCCAGCGTAGAGAAGAATACATGTCAATTTCACACTTGTGAATTAACCATTTAACTCCATTTGATATTAAAGGACAAATAATTTCCAGTGCATCTCTAAAAACGATGTTATCTTTTAACAAATTTCTGTCAATGACCTCGGGCTCCACCGATCTGCTCTCATTCTACATGCAAAGATAATTTTGCATTTTATGATATTTGACAAACATCCCTAGCTACAGCATCAGATCAGTAACGTTGATAAAGGAAGGAACAGGGGAGATTATCAATGAACGACATTGAGAAAATTGTGAGATAACATTGGGAAATATAATGAAAGAGGAAATAGAGCTAGGGAAAATAACAAGCTTGTCACTGCACTGCCATGCAGCAAGTAGGAGCCCTGTGGCATATGACGTCATAGGTCACATGAGCATGGGTGTAAGATTTACATTTTAGACTCGCTCGTAGGCATGGACTAGATAGAGTTTGCATGCGACCGTAGTGCAGTCAGAACGCTGTCCAATCGTCAGGAATCCCAGTTGATCTAGGTTGTGACATGGCACCAAATGATATGTATAATTATTCACATTATCGCAGTCGCTATATCATGTTGTTATATAACCTTTATGTACGATACTTTATGTTAATTAATGTAATCATCTTCAATTTTATAGAATATTATCGTAAAGAGATGCCAAGGACGAAGTAATACTTGTCATTCCTTGTTTCGCGCATCAGTATCCATAGTGCCGAAACTCCTGCGTCGATCGCAGGCAGTCATAAAACTAGTAAAAAACTGGCCATGGTTGTTAGGAACATGAAAAGGTTTCCATGAAGGCATGTCTGAGAGGCATGTTTTAGAGCCACACATGTTTGGAAAGGAGGATCCAGGGTTAAACCCGAAAAAGCTCGTGAGCTCGCGCCGGCTTTTTATTGTTTTGATAGAAATCCTATTGTTTTAACGGGGATCTCATATGCTTTTTATGGTAAATGGGTCGCAACAGGGATGGCCAACCTTTTTTGCCCCGTATAACATATTTTGATTGTTGTGATCAAGAAGTACCGCAAACAGTCTTTTTACTAGGATAAGAATCCTATCTATCAGTCGCCCTACTTAATTGACCGTTACTGACCATGAAGATGCTCCAGGGGCTGCCCGATTTTCATGTTTGGGCCGAAATAAAATGAGTTTAGAACGTTAAGAGGGCCCAACGCAAAAGTATTGTAGGCCGCGCGTTGGCCACTACTTGGTTACAATGAAAAAAGCAGATCTTCCACCCATAATGAGTGTTTTTCACGCATTTTTTCACGATCACGCATCATGCAAGCATGAAACGTTGCAGCTTATTTCCAGGTATTTTTTTTACAGACAATTGAGTAAATAATTTATAAATAGGGAAATGTTTTTCATAGTTCAATTTAACACACAAGAGAACTATTGTGTAAACGCCCTTTGAGCCCCTAGCTGCCATTTAAACAAAATAAATTGCACTTAATTTATCTTGTACCTATTTAAAAAGGACCATTTCTACGTCCTACGCTTGCTGGCAAGGGTCTATTCCAGGATTTTTATTTTTTTGGGTGGGGGAATACAAAAAAAAAGTTTTACAAACGCGTAATAATTTGTTGATATGCATTTTTGATACTTTATGAATCGACCAAAAAAATTTTTTTGGGGAGGGTTTACACCCAACTCTCCCTCTGGATACGGCTTTGGGTTTCAGGATATATCGTGAATGGAACCAGTTCTTCTTATTGTGATACGCTTTTGCTTTCTTGGGAGGAAAAGACGTGAAATGACAGAAAGTTTGAATCACTTGAGATTTGTTCTATCAGCATATCGAAAAGTGGTTTTGTAGTGAAGTGGAGAATTGGTATTGAAGACTAGTCTTTTCAGTGCCCGCTTAAAGTCTCTGGAAGCCACTGTGTAAATAAATGGATTCAAACAACTATTAATATATCCAAGCCAAAATGCAATATGGAAAGTTCTGTCTGATATTCCAAGCGAAGGACACAGAGAACCTGAAAAAAATGGCAAATCTTAGTCTTTATGAGGTCAGCAACGGTTAGGTAATCTTACCATAACCTTAAACGGTGATTTTGCCTTTAACAAATACAGTTTGACTTACAGATAAGGAATACGTCATTTGACTTTACAGTCCCAAACAGTAATTCTGATCCCTATTTCATAGCTCTTTAGCCAGAAAGTACAATGGGGGGAAGCTGAGGGCCAGGCATCCTATGCTTTTGTATACCCTTCCTGTTTACTTCCCAGATTTCTATAGGTACTCATAATGTGACGAAATTGATGGACTATGCATAAAGTGTAATCACTTCCTAACCCTCTAAAAGATACTTCCCTGCTAGGAAGACATAAAAACAAGCAACTTAAGTGCTCGTCATTATCACATTCCTAACTTATAAACAAGAAATACAGTATCAAATAGACAGTGCCTTATTTCATGTATGGTAACATTGAAACCGTTCGGTTATACCAGTTATCAGTTATGCTCTTAAGTGTAGACACGTCGTAGCCAAATATGGAGCTTACTTGTTTACTCTGCCTTAATCATCTCTAAACTTTATACCTTCATACGGTAAATTACAACAGAGTTGATACCTTGCTCAAAGACAGAACAGGATTCCCGGTCGTGGACCTCTAAATCTCATAACCCTTGGAGTATGATTCAGAAGCTGCAACCACTCGGTAGCACTCCTTTAACAAGGGAAACATCAAAAGCAAAACAAAATTGATCTACAACGTTAGTAGGTGCAGGGAATGATCCCCTCTTTCTTATGCTTGGATATCCGAAGCAGTGTTATCTACCTTTTCCAGTCTTATAGAATTTTTGGATTTGCTCTCAACTTTTTCGTGACGTACGAATTTACTATCTTGATTAATTTGTTATTAAGGAGGATTTGGACAATATGCGATTTCTATGCCCATAGTTGACTGTAATGCTACAAGTATCGCAGAACAATACATCATTTCTACTTGAAAATATATGGAGAATGTTTAATATCAGAAAAATTCCAATGCTATTTTCTTTATATCTGCCATGTTATTTGTCTTTACTGCCACGGTTTAAAAAGCATCTAAACAATTTATTCCTTTCTATCATTGATTGCTCATCGTACAGTGGTGATAGACAGTAACAAACACATAATCGCTTGTCTAACGATATTGTCACTGTCATACAGGAAAGCGACGTTGAAATGGTAACACTCAGAGAGTTGACACATTGGCAGTAAACAATTGAAACGTCGCTTCCCTGAACGACAGTGACAACATAGGGAAACAAATGATTACCATTTTATTCATTGTTTTAAGTATACGAGCAGCAGGAAAGTCGTCTTATTGGGAAAAAAATTGTCTAATATCTCTTACAGAAGCGCTAGTGACCTCACAAGTTATTCTGGATTTCAATGAAGCTCTGAATGAGAGCTAGGAGTATTGAAGTGTTTTCTCTAAAGTCGAAGCAAACATCAGTCTTATTAAAGAGGCATTTTCACAATACTAGCAGCTCTATGCAAATCCGTGGTCTGTCGTACTACCTACGATACCACTTACAGAAATGAATTTTGAATGGTCAGTACTTTAAAAATGCCAAGTTCAGTATTTGGTCGTGGTTAAATATACTTAACAGAATTAGACTCAACAACATATAGTAAGTGCTAGAAAGCAAACCATTCAGAAAT
>JAAAKM020006971.1:135586162-135610844 GCA_010016025.2 Alatinidae sp. Z8VKAUB7J3 | reverse complement strand
CTGGGCATTTTGTACAATATCATTTAGAGAGACCTCCTAAAGTCTCGTAGTAGTTCAAAAACACCCCACTTTACAAGTCATGCATTTTTAAACAAGCAGGAGTCAATGTTACAGGTCATAATATTACGTGGGAGGGCTTTTTCTTGAAATAAAGATCCAGGGTTTTGGGATTTATACTGCTGCAATAAAAATTAAGATTTTCTCGATTTCTGTGGTAGCCCGCATCTGCGTAGCGTAGGTCACGCAATAGTTAAACCGGGGAAACCACGATTACTTTTTTCAAGTGAAGCTGAAGGAGCTCCATTTGTCAGAACCATAACACATACAGCAGGAAAGACAAATGGAAAGTTAGTTTGTCTAAAATCTAACCCTTTATAATACATAGATAACAAAAATCAGCATTTATTACAGTTTTGCTTAGTTTATATCTATTTGTATGATTTGTATGCTAGTTGACCCTTCGCGATATCCAAAGAGGTCAAACTACATCTGCTTACCGCAAGACCGTTGTTGGTCACGTTGTTCACTTTAATCATAACAGTTATATTTGTTCAAATTAATAAAGATACCCACTCATTTGACGAGCAATCTATTAATGTAATTGACTATTGGATTATTTGAAATTATGAATCATTGTTCTAAGCGTAGAAATACAGGTGGATCAATAACAGAAAATTATATGTAAGTACTCTTTATTCTTCCATCTAAATTGCGTCAATCAAGCTGCAACGCTTGATGAAATTAATGAAAATTGCCCGTACTGCAAACTACTCACGACACCTTTGCCACTGACAGCCGCTGTGCACAAGCAGTTACAAACAGACTGTATAAAGAGGTATATATCTCTACTATACTGTGGTACGTTTAGTATAAGTAACAATCAACATGACATATGATATGATACTAGCAGTAAAAACTAGGACAGGATTCTACGTTTTGTCGGCTCTTTTAAACACCCTAGCGATTATATTTCTTGTCATCAAGATTAAGACCTCTCGCCGACATTCTCCGTATAGTATGACACTTCTTAGTTTAGCATGTGCAGACAGCGTCCTTGGATGGTACGGAACATGGTACAATTTTTACAAGATAGTCCAAGGACAGGGATATACATATGGCGGCGTGGGATTCCGGACTGGACACATCGCATCGATTTTGAACATTTTGTTGATAACATTTGAGAGATTTATTTCTATCTATTTACCTTTCTTCTATAATCGATGGTTAACGAAAAAGAAGCTTTCAATTGTGATTATTTCTATTTGGACTTTAACCGCCAGCATTTGCGCCACAGATCTTATCCTCGAATCGAGTGGATTTCCTTCAAATACGCTTTACCCGTTTGTGTTAGCAGCGGAGGTTTACCCGTCAACGGTTGTCCTGGTGGTTGCCTACTTACTGATGTATCAGAAGATACGATCTCGATCAAGAGTGCGAGATGCGTCCGAAATAAGTAAATTAAAGACAGTAAGCAATACTTCTCTTGCCTCTACTTCTCTAAGTTCAAGCCTTCAGAAAATGGAGAAGTCCGTTAACGGATCTGACAGCATAAAAAAAGGTGGTTTCCTGACAACCGAGTACAAAAGCGGCAGTACTAGTGAATGTCACAAAGAACCAAAACCCATGCCTCCTAGTGTCTCTCGCGGCAATGGAAAAGTCGTTCAAGCACCAATGGCCAATCCCAAAAAGGCATCAAAAAAGAACATGGAGAGCTTACGTATTTTGCATGTAGGGGTGGCCATAACAGCTTCTTTTGCCATAACATTTCTTCCATATGCCACAATATTTGTGATATTCAAGCGTAATTCTGATGCCCATAGAGTGTACTTTGATGTGGGTTACATTATTGCACCGTGGAACAGCATCATAAACGGGTTTACAGTCTTAATTTACAATTATAAGAATATTTTAAGTTGTTGTAAAGTCCAAGAAGAAAAAGAAGTTACTGTAGTAACCTCGTGAGGCTGGAACGAAAGATCGTGTCAACATTAAGAGAAACTGTTCTTGGCCAGTGCATTAGTATTCTCTGTATTTCACTTTATTGCAACAATACATCGATATATAGGCTTGTGATTCTTAGATCTTTCCTGCCTCCGTGAACTCAAAGGATGAACAATTGTTAAGCGCACAAAAATCGAAGAAAAATAAAGCAGTCAACAAGTTTACCGCACCATTCTCCCAACAGCCCAATTAATACTTCTCCATAGTAGCCAGCAAGCCTAGAAAGGTTCAATTAATTTCGTTAAAAAGAAAATTCAAATTACCCCTATCAATGGAGACGGAAGAATGGACGTTTTCAAGTTAAAACTCTACTATGAGAAGTATTTTCAATCATCAAAAAGGGGATTTTCAGGTTCTCCTTGTATATTTCAGACAACGATATTCAGGACAGTTTTAGTTAAAATGTGTAAAGAAGCTATGTATATAAATCCGAATGTTCATAATGCAATGTACACGAAGAGTTCACGGAAGTCGTTAAACGGAATCGGATCGGGGAACTAGTAGAGAATCTTCTTCACTAAGGAAAGTTGATATGTTTTGCCGCTAGTTTCTTAGGATGAAAGCAAGGGCGACGAAACAATCAGCCTTTTAATGGAATTTTAGATGATGAAGCACCACAGAGAGAGAGAGAGCAATGTATGAAAAAATTGTGGACAAGAGCAAATGACCTTTAGGATTCTTGCAACATCTTTAATAGGTATCTACCGGCAAAACCAAAGGAACAAAAGTCTCACTAAAGTCTTAAAGCTATTATAAAAAAACTCTTTGTTCTGAAATGACTTCCTCAGGTGAAATGCTAACCTCTGCATTCATGTTACTTTCCTCACTCATGATTTAGGGATATTGTTTTTCAGTTCAAGAAATATGGCAACAAAGCAAGTAGTTGATACTGAGTATATTTCTTGCCCGTTATTCTCAAATTGTAAGTTATGTACTTGTGACATCACAAGCCTTAGTTAAAATAATTTAATTGATATAACCAGGTTAAACAATTATACTGTAACTTGTATAAATGTATAAATGTATATATATATATATATATAAAGTATCTACCTAGCGGTTGTACAAACAATAGTATTTAAGTCACAAAGTGTTTAAGAATTGTTGAAAAGACAGGGCTATAGCTTTAAAATTTGACGAATATAGTAACAACATTAAGTAATCTTGTCTTTTTAGTTTAACATCCCAGTAGAAAAGGCCACACTTACAGACTGACCTACTCTGATGCGTTGGTAAGAGACTGAATGATATCTGAGATTAATGACTGGCCGAGTGGTACAAAGATAAATTCCATTTCAACGTTTATGGCCTACAGTGAGGGCACATTGTGATGATAGTGATGACGATAATGATGATGCTAATGATGATGATCACGATAATAAAGATAATAAATCAACGCCAAAAAAGTGAGGGGTTATTATTATAGTTGTAGCCTTTAAAATACCAAGAGAGTGTACGAACTTTCATTGAAGGGTAAAAAACACGACAATTCTGTTCCACTTTAGTTGTTACCCTTTAAAGCTTTAAAGTTTGCTTTAACAATTTAGGAACGGCTTTAAGGAATTAAAGATTATTGGCAATTTTAACAAGGAATAATTTGTTTCCAAGATTATTTCCAATTTTGGCCATAAAAATTGTTATGGAACTAGAAAGAATCGTTCTTCGACTTGCCTTTTGCAAGTCCGAGGCGCTTCCATTGGCATGTTTGATATCACGGTATTTTTCGGTTTCACAACTTGGTTTCTCTCCCTGAAATGAAAGCATAAAGTTGATTTTGGGTGTCTTCTTGTGAAGTATTGAAGTTTAAGGAAAACCTAGCAACTTTTTTAGCCACTCCTTGTATTTAAGTACCTATCTTATCTAACAGGTTAATATTTATAATGCGTGGATTATGTTAGAAATGTTAGTCATCCTCCCTCGTTGAAAATGTGCAGATGGGCCATCGATTTCCCACAATTTCTGTTTCTTAAAATTTTATTTCAAAATCGCTACTGTTTCACAATTCTTTGAATTCTAAGAGACCCAGACAGAGACCCTGGTTTGATGAGAGAATTTGGCTGCAAGAGATTGCAGTGGTAGACCAAAGTTTTGGTAAGCTCTCTCTATCCCCTCCCCTCTTTTGGCATTAACCACGGTCACCATTGAATGAGTGAGTTTATAAGGCAATCATTATTTCAGATTGTTTGGACGATTTTAAAGTAGCCTTACCCGAGAAAATAAAATGAGGATCTTTTAAAAATGTCCACTTTTCATAGAAAACCCGATATTTGGTAAAAGACTAGAGGCTTTTAACCTATTATGTAAAAAGATAATTTATAACTTTACGTTTGTATCACTTTAAAACTCAGTGCCTTCATGTCAAAACTTCGAAGAATTCCGAATAACATTTTTTGACGAAACCCTCAACGTCACAGTGTGGATGCTATTGATTGGGCCTATAGAGCCTGTAGACTTGCGTTTAATTACAGATACTCTGTAAATATACTCACACAATGAAATCTTTATGATATTATGTTAAACTGTAACTAAATTTACGCAATTAGTATTATTGTAGCTAAACCGTGACGTATTATTTACTGACGTAATCATCTCTAATTATGATGTACAAGGAACATAAACAGACTGTTTCTTTTTTGCGCGATAAATACATATTTTGACGATTTTTAGCACATATATACGTATATTTCGACGATTTTTTTGGCACATAAATACATATTTACGCAATAATAAATACATATTTTTGACTTATTTACCACATAAATTCCGGCCCCTGATTATCACTTCAGTGGCCTAGTGTAGATTTTCGAGGCAATAGAAAATCTTGAGAAAGGTTGGCCCATTTCAGCCAGAACACGTTCAGAAGTATATGACTATGTATTGCAACCCACAGGTACTCATAATTTAAATATGTGCTCTAATATTTTTGGAAGGCATCCCATTCAAATTATGACTATTTGCAAAAAGGTAACAACAACAAAAACAGGCGCAAATCGCTATCTGTTTATGAAATAAAGCCAGTATGAAAATCTTTAAGGAAAGAGACATAATGTGGATACTTTTTTATTCTAATTTAACTTTTCATCAAGCTTAGCTGTTGACATCCCCGGAGAAATAAGTTACGGAATACAGAAGGAGATCGAACTTTTCCATAAAATAGTAGAATAAAATTGATTATTTTAAAGGTAACAATCAAGAAGTAGAGTAAAATTGATTATTTCAAAAGCAACAATCACGAAGTAGAGTAAAATTTATTATCTTGAAGGGAACACTACAAACGTTGTCAACGCAAGTGTCAACAAAGGAAAAGTACGAGAATGAATAATTAACGAAGCACAAATAAATATTCAAGACAAACACATATGACTTTCAGATATTGTCATCCACCAACCTCAGCAGGGAATTGGTGACTCACGAAACGTTACTAATTTACAATCTCAGCTCTGTACTTAACAACAACGTGGTATCTAGCCGGTTATACTCTTGTTAACGTATTAGCCTACAGCCAACTGAACACCTAAAAGTGGACAGCACCCCTGAATGGAGAAAGAATCAATATGAAACAGACTTATAAAGTTGCCACTGTTCATCGCCTTAACCGACATGCTTCAATGAAAATCATTGATATTTCCAAATCCACGATTTGACTAAATCTTCTTAAAGTTTCTGCCTCAACTACTTATCTTCTTTCGTTGGCATTTGTCGGTTTTTCTATCTTTCACTAATTCAGTCACAATGCACTAAGCAGTCAAGCACGACAACCAACTCATCGTTCAGGATGACATGTGCACTTTTAGCCTCATTTGGGATATCCTTGCATAGACGTTGACAACAAATTTACAAAAAATTCAATACCACCATTCAAATTTTTGTCCTATGGTCCTTCTTTGCTTGCAATCTTAGAAAAGCTGCTGCAGTGGTCATTATATTCCCTTTTCTTATTTGTCAGTTTCAGACAATACGAGGGACACTTTAGGTTTGCATACATGTAAAGTTTATCTCACAATGCTCTCTTATAAAGATTGAGAGCATGCTCATTAAACCAGATATAACCATTTGCCTTTTAATCATTTTCATACAACTAGTCTGTGTTGGCGACTTAACCTTAAGTTGTTATAATGTTTTGTACTTTGCAATTAAAATTCCAACATGGGACACTAACATCTTCATGCCTTTTCTTCATGCTCTTAGACAGGGGCAAGGAGTGTCTGTTTTCAGATATTGGTGTAGTTCATTTTTGTACTCTCTAATCACTCGGCATTATCCTTCAATGCTCATACTGGCTTTCTGCCATTGGTTACCAACAATATACATGTTAAAGAAATAAAGAATCAGGTAGACCAATTTAAAGTTAGAAAGAAGGCATTGGTCTTCCCACGCTATGAAGAATGCCGCATCTACCTGATAAAACGATCACAACATTGTGCAGAAACTGGTAATCCATAGTGTGGTAACGAAGCGAATGAATAAAGGAGTTCTTGTTTGAAGTCGATCTGCAGGATTATGATTACCTCAGCATGGAATACGAGCTCAACTCTAAAAGCATAGATTAGTAAGAATCAGGAATAATTAACTTAAAATTGTGTTTGCAGCCAAACAATTGGTAGTCAACAACTGGTAAAGGAATTATACGATGTTGTTGTAGACAACCACAAGATTCGGAACTAATGAAAGGCAGTAAAACAAGAGAAAATATGAACTTTTAAGTTATCAGGGCTTTTATAGAAATTAGTATACTAGTTGGATGATAATGAGTTGCACTTCGAAGTGTTAATAAGGATTGACATACGTTAAAAGATTAGTGATTATAGCAATTCATCGGTATGAAGAAAAAGGTGCTTTTATTTTCGTACGTATGCAGTTTTCATGGTAGTATAATTAATGATATGTTTTGTTTTCACGACAACTCTTCTTGGGTTGTCTTCAACAACATTGGTATAGAATATACCTCCAATAACTTCCTCTAGTTTCTCATTGGCTTTGATACTCGATGGTAAGTGAAATAAACAAAAGAGGCAAAGGTGCAGAAGCCCGAAAAATAGTTAACTTTACTCCATTTTTAAGATATGCATTCAAGAATCTACCTATCAAAGTATCAACTCATATAATCTTTTCCAAATAGAATTGTCTTAGTATTAGGGTACTACGCTCATTTACTAGAATTTCCTATCATGACAGAATATGTCCATGCAAGTGCTGACAGCTCGAGAGGGTAAAATGTTCGTGTGAAAAAAATTTAACGTTAGTACTATAGTGTCTTGGTATCTGGGTCGTTGGAAACAATTTAAACTTGGAAAAACAAGAGTTGTTTACAAACTACAATCTTCTTGGAAACTATTAAAATTCTTAAAAATCACAATTGTCATTCTTGATGTATTGTTTAAGTGGATTCTAAACTGTTGCAATTGCCATAGCTGTATTTAACACAAGTACCTGATAAATATAACATCAGCTTACGAGAATTCTTGAATTTAAATAATTTCAAAGCTAAATATTGTCTTCAGCGTCTCGTTTACTACCAATCTCTGCTAGAGCTTCGAGCTTAAAATCCTCATCATAAATTGGATATCATTTCAAGATAGCTTTTTCTGAGAACTTTGGGAGATATCTTCTTTCAGTTTCCTCTGTAGCCACTCTATAGTTTCACAATGCCCTTGATCGGCATAATTTCCAGCCTTCTTTGCCATTTAAATGTACGAACAAACTGAATACTCTTTCTTCCTTTATAGTTGACATTGATGACTGTTCTCAGATACAATATGTAATGGGAAACCTTCATCTGTCTTACATTCGTACAGCCTACATGTTTTTTAAAGTCTGACAAATTGAAAATGAAATTGCCGTAGACTATATAGAAACTGTAACTATATCATCATGAATCACCTGTGCTAATATTAGAGAATTTACTGGACCATATACTGGACAAGACATTGGACAGGGGAGAGATGGAGTCAACAATTTCAGCTACTTTCCCATTGTGAAGTACCTATCAACTGCAAAATATTTGTAGCGCAAACTTGACTTGTAATATGAAAAATACTTTCCTACTTCTATCTTTTTTAATTTAAAAAAAAAAATCTTTTAAAAAGATGAAATTTCAAACGGATTCGTCTTTATGTAGATAAGAAATCGAGATGTTTTGAAATTTGTTCATCAGAGTTATTTTACTCCTTCATGTTGCGTTTCACCCAGTGTTGCTAACATACTATTACGTGCGGCATTTTGCTGACATCTGCAACTACTAGGTTTTCAACGCTTTAGTTTTTAAACTTTCTAAGCTAAATAACTTTTTTGAAAAAACAAAATCATCAAATATATAAGTCCTACAGTAGAATTTGCCTGAAGTAAGTTGATAAAAAATTACTTTGATTACCTTTAATTCCTACTATAAGAAAATCTTTAACCTTTTCGTGTACAAGCAATATATTGAAAGAGGTTTACCAACTCCACTTTTATGGAGGAATATAGCAACTGACTGGACATCATCCAAATATCTTAAAAATGCTGAAAGCTTCAATATATTTACTATTGTCACCAGTGATAAGAATTTGATTTGTATTGGTTAATCAAAATGTTTGTACAATATTTTTCCATTAGATTAGATCACTAGCCCTTCTTAACTTGGAGTTTATGGAATTTAAATTAGGCGACGAAAAAGCAGTTCTTCCCTTGTATAAATCAGACAAAGTTAGCATGGAGTATCGTTAATATTAGAAATTAAGGTGCGCCAACATTTACGTGTAGCGGTGAGGAGTGTCTTCTAATGTGTGATACGAATTACAAATTAATTGATGTAATATACAGAAAGCATTTTTACTTTAAAGAATCTTAACTTTTATCTGGACGTAAGACATAAACAACTTTTATGAAACAAATGCTAAATAGTAGATTGATATCAAAATAGCGCAGGGGTACCACCAATAAGCACAAAGCATTGGACGGGGAAAGTAGAGGGAGTGCGGAAGGCAGCGACAGATTAGTTGCAAGCCACTGTAATATTATTTTCATTGTTACCAAACACTTTACGGTGGTAAATGCGATGAACAATTTAACAATTTCTGAAGACTTTGCAAGTAGATATATAATTCACACACTTTTATTTTTAACGGTGTTGGTAGAATTATCATCATTTAACAGGAGGGATATTGCCATCCTCACTGCAAATACAAAGTGCTACCCTGTAACAGACCAAAGAGGGATCTTTCTGCTGACTCTTACTTTGGTTAATCATCTTCAAAGTCATTCCACTTGCTCTGTCAAAATCAGCAACATCTCTTTCTTAACAATATTATCAAGGAGTACTGGTTCCCCTTGTTAATCTCGTGAAGTTAAAAGATGAAAATATTTTACTGATATACCGAAATTGCATTTTACTCTGCTAGCCCTCTTGGAAAGCGTTCATTTTTAGAAAAACAGAAGGGTCTGTTCCCCTATTTTGCAAGCGATATATATTTTTTAATTTAACCAGAATAAATTTGTTAAGAATGTGCTTGATTGTTTCCCTTGTCAAGAGAACATAAATGAATCTTTCGTTAAATTTTCCGTCCAATAGTTTTATATCTGATCTCATAAATACAAAAGTGGTTATGAAAAAATAAAGGTATATAAGAACAATGATCTGCTTCTCGTAAGATCTAAAACAGTTTGAGAATAAATAACCAAAATTCGTCCCACAAATTTTCACAAATGATTGAGGTAACTATCGGACGTCCAAGAGGGCTTTTTTAATATAGTAACAGACCTAGTAACTAACCAAGCTTTCTTTGTGACGTTTTCTCTTGAGACTTACACAATGTTACAAAACTACATAATGCTATCTGGAAATAAGCTTACCACTGAACGACTTTTTTCTTAACGATATTTTCAAATGATGTCGGTATTTTCTGAAGGAGTCCAAAACAAAAGACACTTCCTTGAGCCTTTTATGACGTATCAAAACCTTATGTATGCATACAACGTTGTACGGCAAAAGAAGTTTCTCGTTGGAATGTATCATACTGCAATTCGAGTTTAGATTTTATATCTTTACTGTAGGTCTCTGAGTTCAGTTTCGCCAACTTTCAGTAGTGATCTGAAGAAGTCTGTTACACGAAACGTTGTCAATAAAGTTTCTACAGATGACAGCAAGCGAACAAGAATCTTTCTTTAGTTACGTTTGTTCATTTATAATCTGTGATATCAGCTGTCACCGAGAAGTTGACCAAAGCATTACCATAGGTAACACTAAAGTATCATTGACGAGATGTATGATAAGCCCAACTGAACAATCCAAAATAAATATCGAAATGCTGCTCTTGACATGCTATCGTTTGGTAATCTTGAGATATTGCCATTCTCTGCAAAGAAAAAACTTAATATAAAACAAATTGAGTAGAAGATTTATAGAAGAAGTTTACGTATCACCTACGCTGACAAATTTGCACGGACGAGGGTACCCAGGCATCATACGTTTGCTGGTGCGAGAACAGAGCACTTGGTGTTCATCGAAAGAATTGCTTAAATAATACCATGGACTATGTATAATCGATCCAAATTCCGCGTTCAAAATGCGACAGAGATAGAAACGGAAAACAAAGGGTTCTTTAAGGCCTGGATCGGGTACGACACAATGACGCCGCCACCGAAACACCGTACAAATTACACTATTAGGCTAACTGGACTTCTACTACTTAAAGTGGGATTCGTTTCTGTAGAAACTTGAAGTCTCTCGAAACCACGTAATACAGTTTATGGCTAAAACTCCGGGGCTTCCCTAGAATGAAAGATGTCAATCGACGGAGGCATATCAGTTAAGTATGATGAACAAAATATCAAAAAATTTCTGACCACTGGAGGTACACTTTAAATGCATCCACTTTAGAGCTGCAGTACCTACGTATAATACATAATTGCATGAAAATTTAATGCTATACGAATTCTACACTCGCCCTAACGGCACCCGTAGTCTACTAGTGTTCCCAGGCGTGTTGGAACATCAGAACCTCAATCTCTTCCATGCCTTCCATTTTTAACAGTTATCGGCCTAGACTAAACCGATATCCAGTCCGCATCGAACTTAAATGGTTTGAAAATGAGAAATGAGTGATGGTCTTTGAAAATTTATTGCTACCAACAGTTCATACTTGTAAATACTTCTCTCAACCCTTCTGTAGCCGCCATTATGGATTTCTATAGTGAGCCCTGTTTTGGTAGTATGAATTTGACAATAGTACGTTTTCTAGTCTCGTTTGTCTATGGTCAAAACCATCGAACTCTATATAAAGGTCTTTTATTTTCAGTTCACTGGTCAAAACATGCTCGCCCCCGGTCGAGCAATCCAGAAATTTAGTTGAAGAATGAAAACCAACGACCTTAATCGTCAATTGTGCTCTTTCCACAAATCTTTCTATGTGGATCTATTGTTTTGCTTTGGTGTGTGGTTGAATTGACCACTTCAATACTTACTGATGCGTATCAGCTGTCAAATCCATCGACACTTGAATCTTAGTGCACATTTTATACAGCACTGCACCCTCCGCAAGAGAGTGTTTCTCTATTGCTAGGATTGGTACTACATTTTGGAATATGCAACAGATATTGCAGATATCTGAAGATAGATTTCTGAAGTTTCAACTATTGAAGAGCATTCAGTCCAACAAAGTTCATAGCTCTGTGATCACAGATACTCTTTGCAGTTGTCTGAGGTATGAATATGCTGTGTTAGTGTGTCAGAAACTATAATAATGCGTCAATAAGGTTCCTTCTCATATGTAACTCTTAGGGGGCTTACACACTAAAGTGGCATATGCGACGTGGCATGTCACTTCGGAGCAAACTTATGCAAAAGTATCAAACCTTTCACACCGAAGTGGCATGCGACTTGGCAAATGGGACGTGCCACTTCTGTGACACTCGAGAAACTGTAGATAGTATTATATAATTTACTCTGTTGATATCTGTTTTGAATTCAATTTAGGTACGCTCACGAAATATCACTGCCCGTTCCCATGGTCTCAGCTACTCTATACGATAAAGAACTGCAAAATGATGCAATGACATAGCGACTTCCGAGCTGACTTAGCTTATATTACATCTGTTCTACTTAGAGAATCTATGTAGTACGACAACGTATTACCTTAAAAAGAGCACTGGTCGTTCTTTAGCCCTTGTGTATCTGCAGTGTCTAGTATCCTACCTCTGTTATTAAAGCTTTACAATGACACCAAATGATGAGGACATCTTTTGGGTGTAGTTTAAGGTCTTTTCAGACTATAAAGTGCTGTGCAAGTCGACATTCCCTGTCTGATATGAGATGTACCCACCGCCTCCTTTTACGTTTTCTACTATCAACTATGAGACCCATAAAAGCAATAACATCCTCTTCGTCCGAGCCATACATCTTTCTACTGAGAAGGTGTTTTTCAAACACGTGTCGTGGTATTTGCCACTTCGGTCTCAAATCACATCTTTTGGTGTGCCATTTGCGACGTGCCACTTCGGTGTAAAAGCTCCCTTATTTTGGCATTGTTGGCATCAGAAGGTCAGAGTAGCTTAACAGGATTTAATTAAAGTCTGTTGATTTAATTTTTAAGACCACTCAGGAATGTAGAAGTTATTTGACAGATGTGATTTCAGTACATCGAATAGAATATGTTCCATCCTCTTGCATTTAAGGGAAGTGCACAATTACTTGTAATGCATTATTGAGTTGAGTGAGGGGTAACCACTCCCAAAACCATTATATTTACTTTTGACAATTATATCTGACAACGGAGATCAATGAGAGAGTCAATGGCATTCTCGTGCGTTTTGGAGGTGTAAATGATTTACCCCTGTCAGTAGATACTATTAAGTATAATTTGTTGTTTGTACATATTTAAGAGACCATTAGCAAAGACAGTTAAGCATATCGTAAAGTTTTGAGCCAGCCCCCTTTTGACCCTCAATATCCAAGCTCATTTCTCCCTCCCTTAAGGTCTTCTGTTTCCAAAGCAATCGTAATTGTAATCATTGGAAACTTAATTCAAAGTATTAAGATGGTCTTGTTTAAGATTAAAAGTGACAATGTAACTGCCATAACAGTAAAATAATTGAAGATATTGCAAGTACAGCTAAATCCAGGGGGGGCGAAGGGGGTGCTCCCATGTCTCTTGGAGAATAATCCTTCTACACAACTGCTTTGGTCACGAAAGAGTCAGATTAAATAAAATTCTCAAACAACAAACAGATAAAAAAGAACAACTAGCCTGTTTAGCATTGTAAAGTAGTGCATAGGGGTGGGGACATCGTACGTTTGGTGCTCTCGCTTTACCCCCTCCCCCCACACCTTTCTCATAATTCTCGAAGCGGCACTAGTGAGGGTTCATGAAGTAGAGGAATATAATATACAGATAAAAACTCTTCATCAAAGTGATTTGAGTGAAATGAATTTCATAAGTACACAAAATATGACAGGTATACAACTGTGTGGAGAAGTAATATCAGTAACAGATAATTGAAGCAGGGATCTTTTACGTAGGTTGATGTTCTATGGTTGAAGTGAAGCAGCAGTTGTACTGAAGGAAGAAAGAAATACCAACCCATGATTCAGTTACGTGGGAAATACGTTTGTCGTATATGTGCCAAGCAAATCACAAAATAAACATGTGATCCAGTTGAATATTATTCACAAAATCCCATATGCAAGGACTCTGAATACTGGAAGGCGTGTAATCAACAAAAGAGTAACTTGAATATTTCAATGTCGAATCTGTACTAGCATCGTCAACCATGAGGCAAAACCATGTCAAACCTCTTGGGGTCTGGACACCAGTATGACCAAATATGGTAGTACAAAGGGAGCCATGGTCAAACACCACAAAGTTGTAAAATTTAACAGTGTATAACCGTAGTCATTCGCCGGCAAAATATGCATTTAATGTAAAGCAAATGCAATAAATATCAGCCTATAATATCCAGTATATCAGCCGTTTAAAAGAGTAAAGATACAGAAAACATCCACCAAGGGAGAGGAGAGGCAGCTGCTAGTAACAGCTTAGTTTGTTTCCATTCTCATCTGAAACAAATTGGAAACATTTAAAGTTTTTCTCTTTTTTCTGCCATTTTCACAAAATGCATGTTGATGAAGATTTGGCGGTTATATTTCAAACTTTCTGCATTTTGGTAGTTTTTTAATGAATTGCACAATTATTGTGCGTGGTGCTGTTTGCTACATTGATCATCTTTATGTTATGAATCCTATTGTATCATCAAAAACAAAGATTATTAGGTATTTGGGACTCATTAACTCGAGGTGTTGATATATGTATGGAATGGATTGTAACCATACCCCTTTATGTTTGTAAAATCACTCTCTTGGTACGTGCTACCCATTTTACCAGTTTTATAAAGACGTTTTGTGGGAGTAAGTTACCTCTACACCAGTCCTGGCCACAAATTGTTAAGGTGGAAGGAGGGGGTACAGTGCTGAGAAGGGGCGTAAACCTTACATCTGTGTGGTAGTCAGTATCTAGGGTCCACTGACAGTGGACAATTTTGAAAAATTATTTTATAGTAAACACCATAATCCTGATTTTGACCAATGGTAAGGCTGAAAAATATACTGTACAGAGACCTATTTATGCAGTGCAAGCTTCGCTCGCCCAAGAGGCCCCTTTAGGCTCCGGGCCTGTTTCTTCACCACTTTTCTTTGCCGATAACTTTGAAATATTTCTCTCTTTGTTTAATTTGCAGAGAAAGTAAATATGTTCACTCAGGAACCTTGGGAAATTGCAATCGCCATAATGTCAATAGCTTTGACAACTTACTTTGTGTACATGCTATGGGTTCGAAGACAATATCCACCAGGGCCATGGCCGTTACCAGTACTTGGAAACCTACATATCCTTTCATCGAATATTCACATAGATTTGGCGCGGTTGTCTAAAACTCACGGACCTGTATTCACCGTATGGTTTGGAATGAAACCAATTGTTATCATTTGTGATCAGGCAGCTGCAAAAGAAGCAATGATAGATAAAGGCAAGGTTTTTGCTGGACGAGCAATTGAATCATATACATTTGACATGATTTACCATGGCAACGAAGACATGGTTACGAGGCAATACGATGAAAAGTTGTTGCTGCTCCGTGAACTCTCACTCTCGTTTATGAAACCTGCAATTAATAAAGGTGTGTCGATTGAGGCTCTCATCAATCACGAGGTTGCAGACATGATTAAAACGTTGAAAGGAATGGAAGGACGACTGTTTGATCCTTCCGATCTAATGACGTATGCAGTTTCAAATGTAATAATGATTTTAGTTGTAAGTACTCGGTTTCACAGTCTCCAAGACAAGGCTTTTTTACATTGGATGAGAGTATTACATACTTTTCTGGAAACATTTCAGCAAGGAGTGATCGCTGATCTCTTTTACGTCATGGTCTTTCTAAAACCTGGATTCAAGAAAATGGTCAAGGACACCAGTTTAGCCATTGACAAATTTCTTGAGATCTACGTAAGTGAACATGAATCTACTTACGAAGATGGTAAGATACGGGACCTGATGGACGCCATCCTAAAGAGACAACAAGAGCTTAAAGCTGACTCATCTTCAAGTCTTCAACTAACCCGAACAAATTGTTCTCTCTTGTTGTTCAACATGCTGATTGGAGGTGCGGAAACAAATATCAAAACAACCCTCTGGGCCATCATCATGCTGATACGCTATCCCGAGGTCCAACAGAAGATACAAACGGAGCTTAATGATTACTTGAAAACGCAAGGATCTAAGAACGATGGAACCCAGTTACAGAAGGAAGTAATGATAGGACTCTGTGATCGACCTCATTTGCCGTACCTAAATGCCTTCATTCACGAGGTTTTAAGAAGATGTTCTCTTGTGCCATTGGGTGCAAGTCACAAGACCGCGGAATATACAACCTTGTGCTCGTACCCTGTACCAAAAGATACGGCAGTTATGCTTAATGCTTATGCAATCCATAATGATCCGGATACATGGGAAAATGCTGAATTATTTAAGCCGGAGCGTTTCTTAGACTCCAGCCTTAACTTCGATGCAAAAAAAGCCAAGCTACTTATAACATTTGGGATGGGACCTAGGAACTGTATTGGACAGAATCTAGCAAAGATGGAATTGTTTCTATTCCTCGCAAACTTGTTGCAGAATTTTGAATTTTCTTGTAATAGTTTAGATGATATTCCAACGCTGGAAGAAGGAGAATTGGGTGTGACATATTCACCGAAGCCATTTTCAGTGAAGATCCGTAGTAGTCGTTTTGGTACATCGTCACAGTAAAGAAAGACTTGGAACAATGTAAGAGTCCTCAGCGGGCATCTTGATACAAATATAAAAAAGTTATTTGCATACTAGTTTACAATCAGGGTTCTTTTCAATAAGTGATACATTCATAACAAGGAATACGCCATGAATAACAATAGGAATCCATCGAAGATCTCAACAATTCGACATATATGCAATTATTTAAGTCTACATCGTTTTATTTTTATATCACTAAGGGGTAGAGTATAAGATGTATGCCTGGTCTGTATCACTTCAGTATCAAGGAGATTTAAGTTAGCCAATTCGGACACAGTTGTACTTTATAAGTTAAAAGATTCCCAAGCGCTTTCAGCGAAGGAGAGAACTATTTTCCTGAGCGATGATGTTAACAACTAAGAGCTAAAGACACGATAAAAAAGGTTCAAAAATGTTATCCGGTATTATTGTCTGATCCCCGCCGTACATGTTGTAAGCGACATTTTCTCGGCTGGACCTTTCAAGAGCGGACAACCGCGGTGTGTCAGAACGTATTTGATTTTCGGGTCCACAATTTGGCAGATAAAATTGCGGTCATTTTTTGTTTGTTGCTTGGGATAGATTTTTAGCGTTTTGCAGAAATTATTTTCCCTCGATCACAAAAAAGACTGAGCTTTCATAGTGTGCACCCCCCTACGATTAGGGGAGTTGAGACTTTTTCCAAACTGCCAACGTAGGTGGGGGTTGGGAATATTTCAGAACTTGTCTGGGGGTTGCCGATATAGGTGGGGGTAACTTTTGATGAGGGGGCTCGATTTTGTTGATGTAGAAATTTTCCACCTGGTAATGTTGTAAATCACCACTTTAGGAGAGCGTGAAGACATGCATTCCAAAACCTGACCCTAATCCAATCGATGGCGAGTAATTCAGTACGTTATGTGATTTTTAGGTGAGAAGCATGATGTATTAAGAGTGAAATAACTACACAGCATCGACAAACGATAAATGAAATAAATCCATTACTCAACAGTTTATCGAACTTGAAGTACCTTTCTTTGGCTAACCTAAACCTATGCAGAGTTTTAAAGTTGTTTGGCGTACTTCCTCCTCGGATATATGGTGAACAACAATGCCAAAGCTTTCGATACCTACTGGTCTACATTTTCAAATTAACTAACAATTTCAACATCATGTGCATTTGAACATCAACAAGTGGTCATGAAACACAAAACAAACTATACAATGCATTTTAATATAAAAAAGTTTCGACCAGAATTTGTTTTGTAATAACATATAATGAAGAAGTTGATGTGGGGGTTGGGATCAACCCATGTTTTGATGTGGGGATTGGGGCAAAAGGTGGGGGTGTTGCTATCACATATTGAATGGGGGTTGCAATCGTAGGTGGGGGTTGATTTTTTGATGTGGGGGCTCATACCCCTCTGCATACTATGGCTTTGGAAAGCCTGGACCGTCAATGCTTTCTGTACATTTTGTGCACTGCAGATACCTTCTTTTAGTAGCTAACACACGAGCCTTCCATTGAAAAGACTGGTTAATATACATCAGTGTCTGAAGCCCTTGGCAAAACATGGCTCAAGCGGTAAAAATACGGAACGATTCCGTATAAAACCGATCAGTTGGCAACCCTGTTAGAAGCGGTGGTATGAATAAAGTGGAGAACTACGCAACGGTGTGGTCTATGCAAAGTTGTGGTATATTCAAAGTCGTGGTATAGTCATGGTATGTATAGTCGTGATATAGTCGTGACACAGACGAGGTCTAGGGAAAGTCATGTTTCACGCAAAGCAGTGGTCTACGTAAAATCGTGGTCTACGTAAAATCGAGGTCTATGCAAAGTCGTGGTCTACGCAAAATCGTGGTCTACGTAAAATTGAGGTCTACGCAAAGTCGTGGTCTACGTAAAATCGTTGTCTACGTAAAATCGTGGTCTACGTAAAATCGTGGTCTACGCAAAGTCGTGGTCTACGTAAAATCGTGGTCTACGTAAAATCGTGGTCTACGTAAAATCGTGGTCCACGTAAAATCGTGGTCTGCGTACAATCGAGGTCTACGCAAAGTCGTGGTCTGCGTACAATCGAGGTCTACGCAAAGTCGTGGTCTACGTAAAATCGTGGTCTACGTAAATTCGAGGTCTACGTAAAATCGTGGTCTACGCAAAGTCGTGGTCTACGTAAAATCGTGATCTACGTAAAATCGTGGTCTACATAAAATTGTTTTCTTATAGTAGCGTCTAACCAGAGTGGTTTCTTGCCTGGGTAACCATCTTTGTAAGATGGTGTTCACAAAATGGCGATCATCAGAAGCCCAGCAGTTTCACTTTAACAATAATCAATACTTAGGGTGATATCTACTGGTTTGTGCTTCCGTTATATCATAAAACACCCTTTTTTAAAGCTCTAGCCTGAGTGAAATACCTCATTCTCTTACTTTCATTCCGCATTGTACGTCCTTCTTCATACTCACAAAACCGCAAAGAATTTACAACCACATTCATAAGTTATTCTAATTAAGCCGAACTTACCTTACAAAAAATTAATGTAAGCCTTGTGTTATTACGATCGGTTGTATCTGTTGCCTTCCCCTCTTTTGTGATCTATAAATTTAAAACAGACGGAAAAACAATAATGGCGATATTACGGCATTAGTTATGACTTTTGCGCGTTGAAAACGTAAAAATCGAGGGCCTTATGACAAAAAATTGTATAATTTATAAACTTAGAATAATATCTGGTGGTCGCATAGTATTTAAACGGGATTCGTTGTTGATACTGCATTAAATCTTCAGAAATTTCTGGTGACTTTTCCATCAGTTTTTGGGAAATGGATATCACTTTAATAAAGTAAACCTATCAAGGAATGAAACGACCGAATTTAAAAGACCCTTTCATGATACGCATTCTATTGGAGACACCGTAACAGGGAACTCAGGCCGTCGGATTTAATGACTGAATGTTCTTTGGTTCGATTCAGGGCGATCTAAATAGCAGGCCTGGACAGCATGTAACGGGAGGTCAGACCGATTGACCTAATACCGATTAAAGGCGCTGACTTTAACATTCGACAGAATGGATTGCATAAATTTTCCTCTATCAACATCCACATTGTAATTGTCGTTATTGAACATTTTAAAACCAAGCAAACTACCCAATCTTTCGTTAGAATAAAAACAGCAATAATTATAGGGGGAGCTTAAGCGGCGAGGAGGGCATGTCCAGGGTTGCGCCTTGGGTTTTCCCCTAATATGTACGCACATGAATTGAAACAGATGATTAAGTGGAACTGAGCGTACAAACGATGTCCGTACAAAAACTTTGATGACCAGTGGAACATCATAACTGCGCATATAACATCCAGTGCTTTACTGGCTCCAAACGAACAGCGTACGCGTACGCGTACATTTAACTTTTACCATCACTTCAGTACTGGGAAAGAAGAGTTTTTCGGGGGAAGGGGGGGGGCTTAAGGGGTAAGCCAGCAAAGTCAACTGAAGAAAAACTGACGACTATCTCGATCACCACACACTTCGGGGCCCTATTTTCAAGGAAGGCAGTACAGCTACGCAAATTTAGATAGAATACAATATCATCGAGAAGACAGCATTTGAAATGTTAGGTAAAGAGCTCTCATAAATCCTTTATAGGTTTCAGCCGTCGGCATCTTTAGTCCTTTATAGTGGAAATGCTGATGATTTGAACCAATTAATTAGCGGTACCTACGGGTTTCATGTACTTGACACGTCTAAAGGACGTCTTGATATTTTCTGCCATCAGGCTTAACGACAGCTGATCATCGTTTTTGGAAGCTGCTCAGTTCTTCTCGCATCTCTACCTGTTACTTCCGAAATTAATATTTTATTCTATGAATAGAGCACTAGAGAAATAGAAAAGTATGTCACCACTGGGAATCGAACCCGTGACCCACGCTATCGCGGCGTGCTCTCTACCAACTGGGCTAGGTGAACAGTAATAGGTAGAGATGCGAGAAGAACTGAGCAGCTTCCAAAAACGATGATTAGCTGTCGTTAAACCTGACGGCAGAAAATATCAAGACGTCCTTTAGACGTGACAAGTACATGATACCCGTAGGTACCGCTAACTAATTGGTTCAAATAATCAGTATTTCCACTATAAAGGACTAAAGATGCCGACGGCTGAAACCTATAAAGGATTTATGAGAGCTCTTTACCTACTGAAAGGGCCTGTCAATACTCCATGAAATACGAGCTTATTTTCTTCTATACATGGATAGACATTCTCTTATCCCTGTGAGTCACGATTGGAAAATTCTCAGCTATGAAGGGCTGCAAGTTACTGAAGGAAATTGACGTGCGGACTACTATAGCTAAGAAACATCGTTAAATCTTATCTCTATTACGTGATTTATGAAGCATTCGCCCTCGGCAACTGCACCTGGTTCGCCATCCGGTAATCTCTAGATTCAATCGCCGATTCACCATCTTAATCGGCGCTGTCATTAAATGGTTGACTGTCAAAGTCTTGGCCTTCCTGACTACTCTCCAAAATAATGTTTTGCGATTCTTGGATAACATTTAGTACGCGTTAAACCCAAAGACAGAAAGGCCTTGCTTACGTGATAGCAAGAGGATGCTCAGCATAATGCTTTCTCAAAGATGCTAAGGATCGAGTACTAAAGTGATCACGTCACAAAAACGTTTTTCGAGGAATCGCAATTATAACTACATTACAGTGTTAAAACCCTGCCACGAAACGCCCTTATAAAAAATATCGCTTTCAAATCTCATATCAGCTGCGAGAAACGGCTGTTTAATATGAAAAAGGTCTTAATAAAACTCTGTTAATTTTGCTCAGTTCATCGATTACGAACTGGGTTCATTTAACAAGGTTTTGATAGGCATGATTTGAATTTTGAAAGGGCTTATCTCAACGATTGTTTCGGGAATGGCTCTCAAATTTGGACAGGCTATCTATGTCATGTCATTAAAACGAAAGCAATGAGTCCAAAATATTATCAAATTTCTGATATTCATTAAATCGTGACGTCACACGTTTAGTGCTCTATATTTTGACACCTGATCACTTTACAAGGACTCCCTCAACCAAATTAATGTACTCGTAAGTTGATTGAATCAATCAAAGATCGTTACCACACCTCACATGATAATTCCAATAGTGTTGAAATGAGTACGGCTTTCTGAAAATGGTGTATCGAACATGTTGTAGCCACAAACTAACCAAGGCCACTACGACCTAATTAAGCCTGGTTCACATACAAGTAAAACCCTTCGCCAGAAAAGCGTCTGGCATATTAAAGGCAGCTTTACTTGCTTGCGAACGCTACTACTTGGAAGTTAAAGTTAAAATTTGATTGAGATATGCCAAAGCAAAAGGCGTCGGAAAGTAACAAAAAAATTTGTTCTTTTCCAACGAGTTTTCTCTGTTGGTTTCCAACTATTACTTGAATTGCTGGCGCCTCATTTGTTCTGAAGCGGATATTCCATGATGACGATGGCAGGTGCAAATCTTGACAGATATTTGATACAAAGGGCAGATAAGGCTCCTTAGCAAGCACGGGGGTTGTATCCTGGGCGTGATAATTATTTTTTGAGGTCTGTAGACTAAAGTGTCAGAATCAACAAGATGGATGTAAACCCTCCTCAATGAAATTCTGACATGAAATGCTCCCTTTTAGTTATTTGCTCTTGCAATGACTGGAGTGGGCATGTGAATCAGCAGAAGTAAAGTAAAAAGATCTCCTTGCTTGCTCCTCCTCTCAGACTTAGGGACGGATTTTAGTTGTATGTGAACCAGGCTTTAGCGTGGTCGGTTTAGTCGCGTTTAGGGAGTTTTTATACGCTCTCCGGCCTTTCGGAAAGGAGTGGATGTAGTATCTGTTCTCATTGATGACAGATGCTTTCCATAATTTGCAAGAGGCGGTCCTACTGGGTGGTTGTTCCTGCCTCATGGCTTGCTTCTCTGCCTGGTAGCCTAAATTGAGCCCAGCTGCCCTTTATTTATTAGTTAGCCTATTTGGTGATTTTTCCGTTTAGTTACGGTAGTTTCAATGTCGAACCTACTGCTCACTAGGGGTTTTCGATTGAGAGACTGCTTTCGCTATTCGCTGAACATATATTTAGGTCTTTTAATGTCTGCAGTCCAAAGCTGCTTATGTATTTTTGTAGCTACACGAGAATCTCCCTGTAGTCGCCGGCTACCTTAGAGATACTACAGGCTACCTTGTGGATGCGAAATTCAAAGATTTGAATTATTGGAACATGTATTGCTCGTACTGGCTATGTATGAGTCAACAGCAAGCGATGTAACTTTGAGATACAATTTCTCTTACAAAGGCCAAGTAAACGGATCACAAATCGTTTATCACGGCCCATGTCCTAGACAGCGCGCTTAAAAAAAACCTTGAAATTAATAAAATCGCGATCGACGTCTCTCTGAGTAAATTTTCCCCATTAAACATTTAAATCCCGTGCTCAAAATTTTCGCGATCCACCGATTATGACTAAATTGTTGGCTGTGCTCAAAATGTTTCGACGCATCTACAACCTTATTGGTTTAACGCATAAACTGACGTTAGTATTCGCGGGTGATCGCCCTAACAGTCTAAACTCTCATTTCCCGTGGCTGATGCTCACTGGCGTTTGCAGCGAAAGATTCAATAACATAGTTATCTGCCACAAGGAGCTTGTGCGCATGCTCATAAGTGATCGCTGGCACCTCCGTCATCAAGTATTCCCTAATATAAATCAGCTTTAAATTATGAGATTTCATTCTCTCATTATTAAACAAGTATTTTCATGAGATTATAGCAATGTGCCAACACTATCACAATGCGCTCAAGGCATGCCGTCGTTGTCACTGGATGTATTGTCTTTTGCAATATTTCTTGAAGTCTTTGTTCTAGTTGCAGACAATAGATCATGCCATTTTCGTACCACCTGCGCCCCGCCCCCAGCAGCAACACGTGGCGGGCATAAAATGATCATCAGACAGCACTATTAAATCTTCATTGCCTTCAGAATTGGTGTTGATTTTGATGCAACGATGGCCTAAATTTGAAAAAAAAGGTGCGAAGACACAAGATCAACAATGACTAAAAGTGTCTTATCGAAACATCACAATAGACCTCTGAATTGTAACTTTGTGTAATGACTCCCTATGATACAATGGCGTCTTTATTTTAACTGTCATATGAGATTTCAACATCACCTGACTGCGAAAATAAAAGGGACGGAATTAAAATGTTTTGATTTGTGTTGGTCGGATCACTCAGAACTACGGTGTTCAAAGATACTGTGTAGGACAATATTCGGTTTTTCAGGTGAACAAGGACCATACGTGATTAACGTAGTACAACTTAAATCATTTTCCGCTACACTACTGGTATTGTCAGCCATTGCTTATGAATGACCTGACTGCAAGCCGGTTTTGAATAGAGTGAATATTTTAGAAACATCACATCCAGAATGAAGTACAACTACTACGTTGCCTTTATATCTGTAGCGTATTTTTATTCAGCTATTGGTATTCCTATCGAATATGGATCTTTAGAACACTCGTACAATAACTTAATCGAAAGTAACAGACTAGAAGTCATGGACGAGTCATCGCCCAAAACTTGGGGCATTAAGTGCTGGAGTTGTCGATTATTGGTCACAACAATACAAACTTTATTCAAGCAAGAAAAGTCGAAAGAAGTTATAGGGAAGGCCATCGTCTATTTCTGTGAAAAGTTTAACATTGAAACGGATCGCGTGTGTACAGGAATAGTGAAGGAATTTAAGGATGAAGTTTTAACTGTGTTTGATTTAATAGCGATAGATCCAGACGAACTTTGCGGGTACTATATTTCTGGATCTTGTGGAAATGTACACAAGTATCTATTTCCACCTTGGAATGTTACTATTCCACCACCGGCAGTGAAAAATGTGAGATATCAGCCAGTTCAGTCACCAAAGGTAAGCATGTTTTCTATTTCTGTTCTCAATCCTTATGCTCATTGTCAACAGCTGATAATAGGGGTGTATTATTTGCCAATATTATGGGTAGGGTAGCAAGCAACAGAGGTCTTTAGTACTGAAGTCGTCGGTCTGCTATTTGCCTTCAAAAAGGGTGCACTTCTCTGTAATAAGTCATTTAGTGTAATGAAGAGGAGTGAACCCGAAAGTGCTTAATAAAGCTGGAGGAGGGGAAAATATCACTTGTTACCGGTACTGACCAACATTTTGAAGGGTTTTTGCAGTTATTGGTTTCAAGAATTTCAAGCAAGTTTTCATTCGCCCACCCATCCTTTTTATGTATCCTGGGTAATGTAAGGAGATCGACTGCACCAGGAATGTCTTCATAATATGGGCCTATCATATATATCAACTCGCTGTTTTTTGATGAATTACCTCGAAAGTGGTTTGGGAGGCTGACAGGAAGCAACAT
>JAAAKM020006971.1:135555779-135571586 GCA_010016025.2 Alatinidae sp. Z8VKAUB7J3 | reverse complement strand
CGCCTGGTATGGTGGCTTTTACAAATAATAGAAGAAGGACGTTATCCTAGAAGTTTAAACATCTAGGGCCTCTTGAGAATTTGAAAAGATTGAAAAATACGAACTCTCGAGAAACCGATTCGTCAGGTTATGGGCACAAGAAAGGCTGAATACATACCACTTGTCATAGGTACCTTTTTGGCAGAAAAGAATTTTCAGGAAATGTACTGAGAAATTAGACGACATCCTCGGAACAGCAAAAATATGGAGGCCTACCTATCCTTTTAGACCCCCAGAGAGACTTACATTGCCATTGGTAACTTTCTAGCACTTAGTCTTACAAGATTAATGAACACCACAAAATTTTCTTATTGTATTTGAAATAAAGATAAGTTCAACATAATAATAATGACCTTAAAATTATGTAACACCATTAGCAATACAGTTTCCTCCACAAAAATTTTCCTCTTAATTTCTAGAGCATTGAATTACCTTTGAATATTTTACGGACGTTTCTGCGATTGCTTATACACTTATTTTGCATCAGTATTTATAAATAAGAATCCGTTACTCATCACAATGTCACATTTTGTACAACATTCAACTTTCATACTTTCTTCCCTACTTTGTTATCGTTTAATGAATTCCATAATCGCAGATTTCGCGGACAATGCCTTTTTACGATATTTGATAAGTACAAGGTTTTCATTTTAAAGCAAGACGGAAATTAGACTAGCAGTTTCGAAGTTGACGTTGAACTGTTCCCATACTGCGTATATAGTAGCTATCGTCATCCTTGTGCCAAGAACAGGGAGGTAAAAGGACAGGAAACAATAACAAAGATGTCATCCTAAACTCCTAAACGTCGTATGCTCCGTTTGCTTTGGTTCCAACTGAATCTGCTCCACGAAAGGAAATTAATGTATCGGTAACTTTAACTACTAGGAAGAAAAATATCAGCTGCCTTTGCTACATAAAAGGTCTTCCGGTCAACTAATCAACAAAGAGAAAGCAAGACAATTCTGTGCATAGAAGACATCACACTACAGAGAGATATTATTTTTCTTTTGCTTCTTTTTCTTCTTCTTTTCTTCTTCTTTTCCTTCTTGCCTCGCCTTCCGAGGGATTTGACGAACTTTATACATTATACTTGTTTGATGTTGTTCCTCGGAGATATTCTCATATTCTACTATTTCAAATCATCTTAGCGCTTGAGTGGCAGATATCATCACAGAGGCCACAAATATTACTAAGGTGTTGTTATCAAGTGATTAATGAAGTCAATATTAACTTGATGTGAGACCCAATACACAATTTTATCAACGGGAATTGTCAGAATTTGCACACCCTGCCTCGTATAATTTAATATTATGGCGGAGTGATAAAATTCGAGGAGTTAAAAATTTAACCAATTGGTTTTGTATTTAGACATCCAGATAATTTTGACCTTTCAGAATTGTGCAATATTTTTTTGCAAATTAAAGAAATTATTGAACAACCAACTTATCATAAGCTAGAGATAAAGGAACATGGCAGTTAAGAGATGTAACAGTGAGCTAACCCTATTATTTGGGAGGGAGAGTGGAACGGGGAGTGCCAAAATTGCCCTCCTGATGAAAAGTGCTTCATAATTTTCATTTGGCTTCACCAAACTTAAACAATTTTTTCGGACTTTTAATAATTTAATTGGTCATCTAATGGCATAATTTCAGAATAGTGTTTGTTATAGTTTAGGTTCCATGTTCAATTTGTGGAAACCACGTGTGGCGATTTTGTAATGTGTCGGAATGTTGGCTTGAAATACGCTTGTTAATCCGGTAATTTCTTTCAATGAAATTCAGAAAAAAGTGAAATTTGAACTGTGAGTATGTTTACTTGTTTCCCGTGTGTTTATAAATTATATTTCAATCATTATCCAAAAATAGTGCCAAAATGGTTATAAATGTGTGTAATTTTAAAAGGATGACATTCTACGTTATCTTCTTTTCATTAACATTACATTTTAAACATCCATAGTAGGTACTATATTTTAGATAACTTCTTTTTCTTTCGGCTCCTCTCTATTCGGGGTCGCCACAGTGGGTCCTTTGTCTCCACACCAATCTGTTTCATTGCTCCCTCTTCCGTCACGCCATAAACCCTCATGTCCTCCCTGACCACATCCATGAACCTTCTCTTTGGCCTCCCTCTCCTTCTCCCACCCGGTATTCCCATCTCGAGCATTCAGGCACAGTAATCCTGTCACGTAAGTATCTTTGAGGCCTGGGACATTAACGCTATTCTGATTTTAAAGAAAGCTTTTAGAGCCCCTTAGCAAACTTCGGCGGTCATTTCACAAACTATAGTGCGTAAGAGCAGAAACGTTTTGACTTTTTACTTTCTTATGTGTGAAACATTATGAGTGAATCTAAATTTCAAAAGTTAACTGAGGTCAACATTTGCGTTTTAAAGAAAGGGAAAAAGTGGATTTGTTCTAAAATCAATAAAAAAACTTCTTCAAAGGGTTGTGATGTGATTGGATGATGACACAGGATAAAAAGCTCAATGGTGAAAACGTAGTCCACGAGTAATCGAACCCCGTCTCCAGTGTTGCAACGGGATGTGCTACAATTACACCATGGTTACACTACAGCTGTTTTCAGGGTCAAATAATTCCTTTAAATTTAAAGTTATTCAAACTTTTCATTATATAAAACTCGATCTTCTTTTTTTGCGGTATCTTACACAATTGAACGAATTTCAACATTCTACCTCTAAAATCAAAGAAAAATACTCAAACGCCATGCACACCAATGGTCTTGGTATACAAAAGGCACCTCTTTAAATGCTATAGCATCTAGAACCAAACTCTTTCCACTATTTTAAGACTTGAGGATAGCAATAAAAGTGTGCCAAACTACAGCAGTTAGGGCGCACGATTGTAAAATCACATAGGGGGTATCCAAGAGTCTTTCCATCGTCAAATAGAATCGTATAGTTTTAAAAAGGCTTAGTAGAAAAGGGTTAATGTCCTGCTCTCTTCTTCTTCACAATTCAAATTCGTGAGCGTCAAAGTGAGCATGGCTAAAAAACTGGGTCGTGCGGAAGTAATATCTTTGGGGATTTAATACCTTCTAGATCCTAACAAGGGAATTAGGCTTGATACCACCGGTTCAAAATTGCTCTTTGGGATTGTGATTCAGGAAAGCAAATGGGGATACATTAATGATGTAGGAAAGCAAATTCCTTAGTGCTTGCAAATATCATTAAATGAATGAAAAGTCTTTCGCTGAAAGTCATACAGAAATGTAACTGATCAATAGTTATAACATATAGACACTTAAACGTAGTTTGTGCCATAGGCTCACAATCATGATGAAGTCAAACTCAGTTACAGAATTATGTCCTTTGCAGAAAGGAAAGTGTTAACTGCATTTGCTAACTGGTCTCATGTTACATGATGTGAAAACTTGCAACGCCACATAAGCATTACCACTGTCACCATGGATGTTGATGACTATAACTGAATTTGTGGACATAGTCATTCTTGTTCTAGGAAAGTAGATAAAGATGTTAGATATGACTCATATTTACACCCAGTCAACCATTATATTTTTAGTGTTGTTACATAAGTCACTGAGTTAACTTTTTGGATTATGTAACCATGCTTCTGTGTTAGCTGTATTTTTGCATCTTTAAGTTTTAGATATCAAGGAATTACTGAATCTTCTTTGCCTTACGTCTTCGTTCTGTTTACTACGCGCTACCTACTTTTGTTAAAAGAGTGGTTGCCAGTGCCTTCTCATTTGGCAGTGACTAAAATTGTACATTTTAAGTAACAACCAAATATTTAGATCTTTTTTGCAGGCAAGCGTGGTATTACTTTTCGACTTCTGCGCCATCAGGTGTAGGTAATGTTCATTGTAATCAGAGAATAATACGCTTCTTTCCGCAGCTGGTTGGACAGGGAGGTGAAGTTTGTCCGTAACTTTGCAAATTTACCTGCGCTGTAGAAAAACTAGCACTCATTAGTACGGCGGCGACAATTATTCTCCGCTTTTTTTGTGCTTTTCACGCACTTGCTTTGCAGTGCAGTGAATCAGTAATGCTTAATGATCAAAAAAGGATCCTCCATGTTACCTGAATACCTCACATCAGCAAATCAAACAAGTCTGTTTATTCAGTTGACAGCACAGAACTCGATTCTTGATCTTCTGTAGGTATCAAAGAGTTCTCTTTCGTTCACAGACGTTGTGCAATTTAAAGTTGTTCTCGGGTGGTAAGTGTCCACTTCACTGTTATACTGCGTTAAGTAACGAATTCAAGTTTTGCTAAATGTTTTCGCCATACACTGGTCAAAGCAATCGTATGGTGTGAAGTAAGACGTTTTTAGCTTAGAAGAATTTATAAGAAACAAGAAGGCCAAAACTCCCCCTAGAAAATACCTCGCACGTGAGCGACACCTATTGTCACTCTTGCTATTGAACAACGCTAAATTGTAAATAAATACTTTTTGTCGACAGAATACCAGCTGCTTTCTTTTGATGAAGACGTCTAAATACTGTACAGCCCTTACCAATTCTTGTCTTGGTTCTATTTCCACCACACCGGTATTTGACGAATACTGACATTTTCTACATTGCATTTTGCACTTCGTCAAGTCCTCCTATCATACCTTTTGGTATTTCGCCAAAGTTATGTATTTTGGGGTTCGACACTGATTTTAAATCCCATCTCCATTGCATTAGACCATAATTAATCAGTAAATATTTGCCCCCAGTTATAGGGGGAACTATTCAATTATCTGCAAAATCTACGTCCGTATAGTACTTCTTACCCCATTTTATTCCAAATTGAGGACTTTGCATGACTGTTTTCATCAAATAATTTAGTACCAAAGAAAATAGTAACAGCGTATCCCCATGCTGGATCCCCTGTGCCGACATTAAAATAATCTGCTTTACAGCCATTACGTTCATACAAAATCTACAACTAGCATAAAATGATTTTTTTATGTGCCGCAAAAATTTGTTCTTTACAACATACACCACGCTAAAATACTTGCTGTTTTTTTCTAAACTTTTCATCCGTACGTTCATCCTCACTTTTTAGTAATGTCACGTATATCAAATTGCCAGCAAATACAAGTAAACTAACTTTTCTCCAGTTATCAAAATTTCCAAGATCTCCTGATTTTACAGCATTGCCACAATTCCACTGATCTGTGACTCCATATTTCTCCACAGTAAATTTCAAAACTTCACCAACTCCTCAATGGCAGCATCTCCCTACCAGAGAGGGGATAGAACCAATAAGAAAATGAACACTTCAATTCCCTTAAGAAATAGTAACGACTGGCGTACATCAAACTCTCTTTCTATCGTCGATTAGAAACACGACAATCAAGTTTCCCACCACTTCACATTCTCAGGCTGAAAAATGGGTACTACTGTAAGTAGAAGCTACGCGCACTTGCCTTTACAACAATCGAAGTGGTAGTCACAAAAATGAGATACAAACTGGAAGAATAACTAATGCACTCTTTATGGTATTCTTGTCCTCTATCTAAAATTTTACGCCCTTAAAGTTATTTGGGATAAGAGTCGGAATCTATTTGAACAAATTAATGGTTGTACAAAAGCAAAATATACGTTTCAAAAAAGTAAATACGTTAAGGTTTAAGCTCTACCATTTGCATTCTTTAAACCGTACAGCAATACACAAAGGCAATACCTTTACAAGAATTGATAACTCGCACAAGAATCTAGCAGTTTTGCAGTTTTGCAGACGTCTGGGAACCCATAAAATGACATTGAAACATTTACGCTGGAAAATTTTACGAGACACCTGGGAACACTACTAACAATTCTAAAAAAACAAAGAGCGCGAAAGAGCCCATGTGCTACCAAAATAAGTGAGTTTGAAGACAGGCCCTTCTGTCTGCAAAGCCTATGGTTGCATAGGTTAAATTTCACTCGCGATAAAGTTGACGATTGATTGGCTATTTTCCGACAGTAAATAGGCATGTAATACTTCTAATAAATAAACCGTGTTCTCGTTGTGTTGTAACTGGGGCCAGGAGAGGTTTGCTAGTAGGTGAACGGGCAGCAAGAACAATGACTACTAAAAGGTGCACTTGAGCAAAAGGGCCAATAAAAAAGGTCAGGAATGATTGTTAGTACATCGACGTCATCGTTTCTGCAGATCTCAAGATCGATATGTTACTTTCATGTCGAACTTTTAATGTCAAACTTTCACTCAATCAAAGGAGTTGCCCGATCCTTCAAAATTAAAGTTGCACAATTCTACGGTTTCCACTTCTAAAACTGATTTCAGAAACATATCATATCTAGTCCGACGAAGGAACCTTAAAAACTTACAAAACTCATAAATTCTATATTTACACACAAAATTACTTTTCTTGGTCGGTATAATAGAGTGTCCTTACTCTGGTTCTGTTGTTTTTCTGAACACATATTGTACGATCCAGTTTTCTTATTGTGTCTGTTACAGCTTACTTAAACGATTTGCCTCTTTATTATTGTTTTCTGTTTCATTTGAAAAGGTAAATGTTGCAACTAAGGACAAATGATCAGACGGAAAGATTCCGACACATCCACGAGAAACCAAGTTGGCAACATCTGGAACATCTAATATTGAATTAAGGATCAGTCCATCGGTGTAAAATATATAATCCAAACATGTGTGATATATCTTGTCGTAACAAGTAATCTTTGGTTCGGCTCCCTATAACAAACAACGGAGATACAAAAAAGACAATGAAAACTGCAAAGGCCATAAGCTATAAAATATCCTTTGTGTTAGCTTAGACCAATGAGAATGCTAAAATATTAACATATTCTGTATTTTCTCACGAAGAGGCAATGCATGTGACGTAAAATACGTTTTTGGTTACAAAATTAAAACACTTTGAAAAAGAGAAATCTGGAAATGTCAGCACTGAATTTTAGCTTGACTTTATTGGTAATTGCGGGTAGGATTTACAAATATATAAGACAATGCAGGGGTCAAAACGGTCCAGTAAGCAGGCATAATTGTGCTACTCTAATTTTTCTTCTTGGCTCTCGGATGTAAACTCGCTATAGCACAGTGCTCCTTCGCATTCACATTTTCCTTTAAAAAAAATACTTCGATATACTTTTTTCTTAAACAGCATTTTAAGATTGCTTTTTAAACTACTTTTTAACGGCTTAACTTATTGAAAAGCGAAAGAGAATTTAACAGTAGGGAAATTGCATTCAATATGTCCGCCCTTTAATCAAAGATCGACGACAGGCACCAATTGAAAACGAAGTGGTATGGTATCTATTGGTCTCACCCGAATGGAAAATACTTCTGACACAGTAGAATGGGGACGCATATAAAAAGCAAATATGATGACGTCCGTTGTACGCCATTTCAAAAACGGGTAGCATTTTAAGTGATGACAGAATCGATAATGAATCATTGCAACACGGATGTCTTCAAAATTGCAAATGATCGCAGAAGAGGAAGGCGATGTATTTGATGAAAATGTTTTTGCCTTCTTCAATAACTTTAATGACATTTAGAGATCTTGCTTATGCATGGCATGGAAACTCAGATTAAGAATGTCATTTGGTAAGTGAAAAGTCTTCCTGGCTAAAAGCGTTACGTCAAGTCAGATTTGGTCAGATTATGCTAGTTCAGCCTTACCATAGTCCTTTATATTTCCAAAATTCTACCAGGTTTGAGCTTCATGTTTCTCAAATAAATGTTTCTTGCATAAAAAGCCAGTGTAGCCTGTTCCACAAATCTCATCCTATTACATATAGCAGGATAATCAAAGGAACCGTTCTGGGGTTAAATATTAATATAAGTGGGAATTATCTCTTCTTTGCTACTCTGAGATCCTGCTTCTAAGAAATAAAAACTGTACATTCTACGTGACGCTGCTCTTATTACACAACTACTTTTTATACCCCGAAAGTTCTATATAAATGAATAAACGTGCTCGGAAATGCCGTCTTCATTTAAGCCAAGCACTGCCTATATAATCAGAGAAAGAGAAAGTCTAATGTGAGGAGCTTTATAATTGTGGAACAATTAGATCAAGTTTAATGTTGCGAAGTCAATTCCAAAAAAAACCCCCCAAAACATGCTTGACGATATCAGAAGATTTGAGTATCACCACGTTCTGAAAGAATTTCATTCATGTTTATCACCCTCATACTACCTCTTCTTCCTCTCCATTCATACACCTTTCTGAAGTTCTCTTTTTCTCCCTTGTGTTGTTTTCAGCGCAAGAGAAAGTCTCAGGCGAGGAACATTATCATTGTGGAACAATTAGATTTACCTTAATGTTGAAAAGTCAATCCCAAGATTCCAAAAAACATGCTTGAAGATGAAGTTTTATTTTCAGCAAAGGAAATAAGTAGATTTCAAATCACAGTGATATGTCTCTTGATTGCTTTGACTGCGAAGGGAAATTCAGTTTGAAACTAATTCTCTTACAATAAGTTTGCTTAATCGCTGTTTAGCACCATACTGTTCTACTCTGTAGTAGTTATTTTGACTTGTTAATGATATTTCTTGAGTTTTTTGAATCTAAGCCTGCCTTGTTTCTTAAGTTGTTCATATTTTCTGGCCTAATCTCAGCCTGGTGTTTCTTATAAAGGTTGTTCTTATAAAAAAACGTGTATCGCGTGATAGAACATTAAAAATACAAGAATATAAGCGATGTCAAAACTATGACGCTATGTGTCCCACTTCTTAGGCAAGCATATGGATAGACACGCATGTTGTAAGGCATTCTGTTCAATTTTCAAGTCAAGGGATCAGGGTATTCCCAAAGCACGATTTCTGACACGAGAAGCCGATCTGAGTATCCACTTTTAAATCCATTCCGGTAGCACAGGTGATCGAACGTGCGTTTAATGAATACAGTAACAACTCATATTCCTTTGTAATCAGAAAAAGGTACGAAGACAGCAGCTAGAGTGCTTTGGTTCTTTTAAGGCTTTTATAAATAAAGGCTCACGATATATCAAGACTGAAAGCCACTGAAGGACAATAGTTTTTACCGACTTGAGACATAATAATTCTTCATTATAATAAAAGTTGTCATGGCCTGTTTCGCAACAAATATTTGAGGATAGGAATTGCATCTTCACTTACTTACCAGATACAACAAGAATAGGCTAACCATTTATTGTGTTCACGTTCAGCATAACACAGGGTGAAACCGACCATACTATTGTGACGGGGAGGAGCGAACTAGCTTCTGGGTCATTGGGCTAGGATCATGTGTTGTATCTCTTCCCATTAATGATATATTGATGACAGATACTTTCCAGAATCTGCAAGAGGCGGTTCTACTGGGCGTTTGAGCCTGCTCCATGGCTTGCTTCTCTGCCCGGTAGCCTAAATTGAGGGGTGTTGCCCTTGGACGCTCCAGCTGCCTTTCATTTATTAGTTAGTCTGTTTTATGGTTTTTCTATTTATTTAGGGTAGTTCAATGTCGGGCCCACAGCTCATTAGGGGTCTTTGATTGAGAGACTGCGGTTTATTTTTATCCCATGTTATTGTAACAGCAATAGTTTCTACGTCCTTCGAAACCGAAGGCAGGAGGGTAATCTGCCCTCCCAGTATATTTAAAAGAAATCGAGGTGCCCTTTTCTGTTTTCAAGAAAAAAAATTGAAGAATCATCCTGGAATTACGAGGACCTTGGCCCTTCAGGATAGCATATCCCTATCATCAACTATACATAAAGTTCCCTGCAAAGGACGCGCTTCTACAATCACGAAACAACACAACTCCTTCCATCACTTGTGGCTAGCATTAGAGCCAAACGAGCGAGAAAGAAATGGAATATACAGTATTAGTAAAGGGTTTAGCTTGAAATTTCTTACAGCTTTCTCCCATATTTCTGTTTACGCGGATGTCTGCTATTGCCTTTTCTTAAAAAACTGTCCCCCGAAATGAAACAGCTTCCGACGGCCCTACTTTCTAAAGGAGAGGAAAAAAGGTGCACAAGTGTCGATAACCTTGCAGCGACAGTCGAGCATTAGCAGGAAGAACAGATGCTATTTCGGAACTACTGCTTCCAAATTGCCCTGCGGGCACCAACACTACTTGAGTTCGTTCAGGTTTTTTTCCCAGAATACAGAACTATACAAAGTGTTACTAATCAACCAAATGTAACTTACTAGCATCAATCATGGAAAATTTTGTTTAGATTTTCCCTTTTTTGTACATTTGGGTATTAGCTGCTAAGAAAGTGTGAAAAGATTTGCTATCAAAACATATCTATGACTATCCGCCGACTTTATTCTCCTTACTCGAAAGTTATTCTCCCTCCGAATAAAGATGACAAGTATTCATCTCAAAAATAGAGCAAAGTTGACTATGGATTATACTCAAGCGCCCTAAGAATTTTGGTACTCTTTGAAGACTAGAGGACATCAGTCATCCGTTCCTACTTAGTTTAAGTCTATCAGCGATAAATGAGCTAGGCGGAAAGCGTGATCTTTAGAGAAATATTAAAACCCAGTAAGACGAATGAAAGGTGAATATTCCACCGACAAGTGCGCTAAATTAGCCAATTTTCAGTAGTGGCCTGAAGAAGTTTGTTAGACGAAACGTTGTCAATAAAGTTTCCATATTTGGCGTTTTAAGTATCAAAACCCAGCATATAGGCCGCAAAAAGAATCATGATGCTAACGCAATAAAATACAAACAATTAATTAGATCCTGTGCTTTCGATGTTTCCTCATACCATTTTCAAAGGTGGATTACAACGTGAAAATACGAGTTAATAAAGTAAAACTAAAACAATACCAAATGTAACAAACAATAGTAAAGTACTAATTGCCCCTTAGGAGGAAAATACGTGAAGAAACAAGGTGGAAAATGGAAGTGTTAGAAGAGAGAAAGGTTTATTTGTTTGTATTTTATTGAATTAGCATCATGATTCTTTAGCGGCCTATATGCTGGGTTTCAATATTTATCTTAAAATTTGTTAAAGTCTCTAATACTGAGTTCGGACGAGAGTCGAAAGATAGAGTTTACAAAAGCCAAAGTATTAATATAAACGAAAATAAAAGATGGATATATTCTTAGTGAAAACAGAAATTAGGTAATTCTTGTGGTAAACCATTCCGTATCTCTTTACTGCTGGCTTACATCACAAATTAGACCATCATCTAAATCGAATTATCCACTTTGGAGGTAGAAAGGAGATGCCGTGCAACAATGTTTCAGGTTGAAACTTTGTTAGTACAAACAATGTATACCACCAGCAGTTTCCATGCTGTATAAGCGTGCTGTTCTTCCACCTGAGATATGGACTATGACACGATGAAAGTATTTTTTCTCCCTGTTAACTCTGCATGCGTATTTTCGACGTGGCATTCCGATTCACAACAGCAAGTAAAGGTCTCGTTATTAAATATAGTGATGTATTACCCTTCTATAGGTTGATAAGTTAAGCCTTTGAAATACTCTAGAAGGAGAGAAAACATGCACATTAAGTGATAAATATGCAATGATATATTAATCGGACGGGCGAGAAAACGAGCAGGGCTGGTTATACGGTGTTATATAGGCAATGGAGCCTTGCAACTGGGAATCGGCTTTGAGCGGATGGCCGGGCCAGATGTAAATCTTACCGAGGTCAAGAGACGTGGCACAGCAAGGCCGGTCAATTGCGTACAAGTAGATGGCGGTCATCAGCGGCAGAGTGATGGGAGCTAATGTACTACTAAATTAGAGTACGTTACATTAAGGTTCCATCAGCTCAGTTGATAGAGCACACGTCAACATAACGTTGATGGTGGGTTCGAGCCCCGGTTGTGAATTTTTTCTATTTCTCTAGTGTCTTTTCATACTTAATTTTTCTGATATGATCTATACACAAATAAAATTTATGGTGACTAAACCTTGATTTGTTTGATTTCAAGATTGAAAAAAATCAACTTCGATGATAAAAAAGTTTGGATGTTGTTGGTACTATTGAAGGACACTTTGTTCCATGACGCGTTTCAAATGACTGGTACTTGAAAGGGATCAAGAAAATGATAAATTAACTGCATTAATAATCATCATATGCTTTGGTCATTGTTGCCCTTAAGTTGCGCGAACGTGCAGCCTCTTACTGAAACAGAAAATATCTCAAATACTGCCACAAACAAATACTGCACAACCACTGATCTCTAAAAGGACTGGATTGAGTGTCGTTCGTTCAAAAGGCATGGCCACTCATAAATAGTTTCAGCGCCATATTGGGACTGAAGAGCGGATGGACAAACGGTAAGGTTAATGCGAAAGTCAAGTGCCGCTTCTTTTACTGCCACTCCTACATACCTTAGGCCTCCTTTTCTTTCGCTTCCGGCATCCCAAAGCGGAATACTGCTTACCTTGCTTCGCCATTTTACTTTTTGGTTCCAATTTGGCGCTTTCAGTTTGGCTGCGCTGGCCATATTTGTTTACATCAGCAAACAATAGAATGCTCGATCCAGTCTTTTTTAGATATCAGTGTGCACAACATGTTATAGAAGGGTAACAAGTGTAATGCCAGGAGGAAAACGTAATCTGCTTATAAAAATAACAGCCAGGCTAAAGATTGTCACAGAATGAGACATATTGAGGTATTTTCCTCTTCTTTTAAACTAAACTAACGTTTCGTCAAACTATCGACACCTTCAGCGTAATAAGAACTAATCGTTAACTGGATGTTACTCAGTGGAAAATATAATCTATCAAGACGAAGGGAAAAATTACCTAAAGTTAACACTATACATACAATGGTAAACGAACGCATAAACAAAGAAATGGTGGCAAAGTGGTAACAATTAACAAGGGACAAAAAAAATTTCAAAACTAATACAAAGGGCCATATGTCAACAATTGTTCAATGTAGCACTCACGAATTTTAATATGCATATAACAATAGATGTAGGTGTGATGCTATGGAGATGTTAAGTAATGGCACACATTTTCCTCCCGTGAACTTCGGCTTCGCAGATATACCAACCACTACGGTTAGTTACTGCAATTCAAACAGTGCATCAACCACGTACTTTTTGACTACATAAAGTTGACGTAAGTATGGGAGCCCAAGTGAATATAGAAAGCGAATTACATTGAGATTATCGTACGCTTTGGAGCTTAGTGAAGAGTGTATTTGCTCCAAGTGAAAGTGTAAAAGACTTTTAGTCACTTTTTATTGACGTTTGAAGTTTGTATATGAGCAATGATTAATTTTTCTTGCCTTGCGTGTCGACATCTTTTTCTAGGCCGTCATCTAAGCTCACTTCAGTTTCAACGTTACCCTCTCCACTACGGAGGTGCACCTGGCAGATTGTAATAACATTATAAGAAAGTGTTGCAAGGAATAAGTTAGTGATTTGACGCGCGTAGCTATTTCGCAGGGATGGGAGAACAGGAGGGCAGAGGGGGCCAAGGCTCCCCAAAGATTTGCCAAATCTAAATTTTTTCCTGGACCACTTTTCAGCTTTATCAAAATTGAAATTGATTGTAACAGACATTGTGTCTCATTCACAGCAAGATATGCATATCGGCAGGAAACACCCCTTTCCACACATTGAACCAGGGCACCTTGGTGGAATGTGCAAAAATAAATTTGAGCCTAGCTTACTTGCCACTCCCCCCTTCCCCTCCCCCCAATCCGCCCTACCTTCCCCTGTCGCCGTGGCTGCTGCCTTCTCAATGACAATGTCCCTTCTTTATTTTAGATTTAGTTCGCCAAGTATGGGATAACATCAATGGATCAAGTGTGCAAGACCTTATTGCTGATCCACGATTTCCCCATCGACCAAGCACCGTCACTTACTTGACGTCTTTCGATGCACCAATAGACACCAATGAAAACTACGGCCAGCGCTTACGTGGCTACTTCTTACCTCCCGTCAGTGGGCAGTACACATTTCACAGTAGCTGTAATGACATGTGTGAAGTATTCTTAGGTCTAAATGGCAAAGAAGGAGAGGATAATAAAATTATCAACCAGAAAAGAAGTTCAGGACATAATGACTTTGAGAGGTAAGGTATAATTCTTGTTCTTTAAATGGTCTCTCCACAATCCCATGAGCTATAATTGTCCCAATGAAATTTTCGGGAAGCGTTTTTAGGGACATCATAAAACTGTCACTGAGTTCAACTTTCATCGGGATGAAACTAGCTTTTACACCGACGATGCTTACCAGGGTAACACGACCATATATCATTACCTACTTACTTGACTACCGTATTTTCTCTAATTATAGATCTCTTCTAATTATAGATCCCCTCTAATTATAGCCCCCCTCCAATTATAGACCCCCTTATCGAGTAATGTCAAGTAATTATAGACCCCCTCTAATTATAGACCCCTCTAATTATAGACCTCCTCTAATTATAGACCCCTCTAATTATAGACCCCCTATAATTAAAGAACCCCTCTAATTAATGACCCCTCTAATTAATGACCCCCTTGTCGCATAATGTCAAGTAATTATAGACCCCCCCTACTTATATACCCCCCCTAGGTGGTCTACTAATTGAGCTAGGCTACTCCGGATGTCAACAAACTCTTTTCCTTTGGACTTGTTCTTCGTAGTTTTGACATTTTATTACTTCGAATTAGTAAATAATTGTTTTCTTCATCACTTAATGAAATTCCCTTCTAAATCTGATGCCTCTCCTTTCCTGTTTTGAGGGGCAACATATGTACTGCAGCGGTCGAACGACAAGAAATGACGATGAAGCTAATTACCAGACATGCCAACATGTCCGTTTCATTAAGTTCAAGATTGTGTACTACTTCATCGACACCTCTCTTTTAGGTGCTACTTGGACTTCTAAATGGTCCTTGGAACATCTTAATGCATCTGTTGAGCTATTTAAGGTCGAGAAAGCAGCGGGAGCTGTGCATGTCTTCAAATACAAAAAAATCTTCAACCTCCTAGCTAAAATCCTGATGGTTTCTTTTGCAGGTTATGCTCTACCAGACGAGCGTATGCGTAGGATATGGAACCATATTCAATCACTTCTAGAACAAAATATTCGCTAATGGCACTAATCATTCAAAATTGTGCTCAAGAACAGTGAAATAGCCGTTGTTTACTTAGAACAATATTTGACAGATGTATTCAGGAATCAGATGAAGTGGACCAGTTAACAGAGCACAACTTTCTCGTTGTGAGAAATATATCGCGGAAGGGAGATTTGGAGTTAAAAAATGATTACATGACTGGTATAACATTCTCCACCACACCAATAAAACCACTACTTCGGAGCAATACTGACGACATGAGAGTGACACGAGTCACAATAGCCTGCTGAAAAGGTGACCACCGGTACCTGTGCTCTACTATGGTGCGTGCAAACGTTATCATCGTCCTACTACAATCCATAGTAATGTCTAAGTAACGTACCTTACTTCTGCGCCTTCTTCGGATTATGTACATACCCAATACTGCCACGACTGCTAAAGCAATCAAGGCAATTGGGATGAAGCTATATTTCCATGGCTCAGTTGTCGTAGTAGGGGTCTCTTCCTTTTTAGACGCACCCAAACCAGGAGTTCCATACGGGCAAGGTACATTAAATTGTTGTAGTATCGCGCAGTCTTCTGCGTTTACACAGCGCAGTCCTTTCCCTTGCATCTTTGGGCAGAGCTCGCTTGCACTCACAGGAGTATAATCCTTATTAGGATCCATGCTCACAAATATGAAGTAAGTATAATCAGACACCTTTAACATACCAGTACTTTCCACGTAGACATTGCTTGGTACAGCGCGCCGTCTCCTGCCAGCATTGGCAGAGCCTGCAAAGATTAAAATTACAAGACATGTTTTAAACAAATGACA
>JAAAKM020006971.1:135496497-135555679 GCA_010016025.2 Alatinidae sp. Z8VKAUB7J3 | reverse complement strand
ACAGCGCGCCGTCTCCTGCCAGCATTGGCAGAGCCTGCAAAGATTAAAATTACAAGACATGTTTTAAACAAATGACACCGAGTGTCTGTATCTTTAAAATTATCTGCCTTTTCATGTATTGCTAAAAAGGGAAAACTTATGTACATCATCCTCTCGTACAATGGCAATCGTGAGTTTGGAAGTAAGGTTGTGTTTACCTGATTATCTTTCCAAGATATACATAATACAAAAAACATTACGTAGCGTTCTTGTGTGAATTCTGATCTCATGACCTCTGCTTCTCTGTGCTATTGAGGTCAGTTTAAGTCAGCAAAGCAACTTCTTGCACAGTTGGTATACAATCAGGAGTGCACCTTGTATCTATAGAATACCTCGATTACACCCGAAATGTTGACCGGGATTAAACTAGAAAAGGAGTTTAGGAATCACTTTATACTGTCTTTCCTTATAATTTTCCCAAAACTTGTATGGTTAGGGATGCTAACAAAAAGCCGTTAAAGGCAACTGCAGACTATTCAAGCAAAATAGAAAGACCTTTAATGGTGCAATTTCAGAATGTCAGCAGTATTTTTTCACACAGTTTTACGTAATCAGTCTATTTGTAACCCCCCAGTTGCTATTGATTTATTTCCAGCTCTCTCGAGGCTCTACTTTAGAGTCTGTTTAGCCCGGTAACATTTCAGTATACACGATACCTGAAGAAGTTTTGCAATAAGACGAAACGTTGTCAAAATTGTAGTTTCCTTGTTAGTGTTTTACCTATGACACTCAGAGATTAATCCATACAAAATAGAAGGCCGAAGAAGTAAAAAAACAAACAACGTCCCTAGCTTAGCAGGTTAAACAACTCATTCAATTGCAATTATTTTATTAAAATTTTATCTAATCAGCACAAAATTTGACGAAGCTAAATCTGAGTGGACTTCGTGATCCTGCTAAAAGATTCGCATAGTTATTAGTTCATGTACAACCTTCAGTAATCGACCACACAGGCTATGAACGTGATGAAGAGTTAGATCACGTAATCAAAGAAGCATATGGCAATTGATGGTAAAAGGTGCACGGCTGCTAGGGACAGAGAGCACACAGTAACGAAGTGAAAGTGTCGTAGCCTCTTTTATGGCTTGACTTTAGAAATTGTTGCCGACTGTGTGACCTTGAGTACGTGTAGTCTTGGTCTGTAGTCTACCTTGTGTAAATCGGATCAGCGTGCCATTAACATATGCTAGAAATCCTATCTTGAAAAACTTAATTACTTCTAGAGTTTATTTATTCTTAACATTAGCCCCTTAACTCACACTTTCGAATCATTCCAATACTCGTAAGTAAAACTTACATAGCAATATATTTACATGCAATAAGCCTTAAATGATGTTGCGAGTAGATTTTGTATGTTCTAATTGTCAGTTCGATGTAGTCTTGGTATACAATTTGTGCACACCTGGTCTGTATGGCACATATACTTAAAATTTTACGTTGGAAATTTGATTGTCTCTGAAGTTCAGCTATTCTTAACACTAGCCTCCTCACTAGCCTCCTGCTTCTCACTACGAAATCGGTCCCAGGAAAATAACAATGCAATATACATATACATGCAGTAAGACTTACTTGACGCTGTCAGCACACTTTGTATGTTCTTATTGCCAGATCGATTTTCAAATATTTCTTCTAGGAAGTCTTCCAATGCATATTTCTTCTCACCATTTGCAAAGATACTGAACTGGTACTTCAGTAAAACAGGTAATTGGTAAGCTGTTGCCATACACCTATCAAAGGACAGAATTATAAGATGATGTAATAGAAACAGAGTAATCATGTGTGACTACGTATTAATGGCAGTGACTCCAACTCGGTATGAAGGAAAGAGAGGAATTAGATTTTGACAACATACGAATTACATAACTAAACCCTGAAACCTTAAATCTTATCAAAACACACCTCACTTGGGCAATGTTAGTTTTGTTAGCTTGCTTGTATGCTCATTTCTTCCATTATGATAAATCAAACTGTTCGGCTTATTCAATTTAGACCGTTTGTTGTAATTACCATATAATGGAACCGTGTTAGATCTAAATTATTTTTAAATTCTAAATTCTCCGATCAAGCAACAAAACAACAAGAAGTTACAATAAGTGACGAAAAGGGGTCCCATTGGTTCCGGTGCTGGTGGTTGAAAGGATCTAAGTACGAGGCTTGAAACAGCCTTAAACAGTCGACGAAGACCGCTGTTCCTACTTAATAATTTGGGCAATTTATGATTACAAACACTGAGTTGCAAGAAAGATAACAATCCTTGTGGATCATCAATGATGGCAGAAAAAATGTTGCCCGTTTTAGGGGTCATTATCATTTTAAGGATTCAATCTCCCCTTACAACTCTGCACAGGCCCGAGGCTACTTGATAACGGGGAGGCCTAACCCCCTTAATTTCACATCAGCCCCCCCAACTCTTCTGTCTAAGATTCAACATCTATAGGCCTGCCTTAAGCAGTTATAAAGTCAGCCCCCTAAAATTCAAAAGAGCCTCCCAAAAATCAGAATAGACCCTTCGGTTTTTATATTCTGGCTACTGCTTTGGCTCTGCAATCGATAAAATGTATCACGTACATGCAGTAACGAATACGGATACAGAACATATGTCATCTTAAATATGAACGGGGCAACCAAACCCTTTGCGTGGAAATGTTTGCTTTGGGTGTACGAAGACGCTCCAGGCATCTCGAATTCATGGTTACAAATCATCCTATGATAATGTATAACTTACGGATAAATATAAACTTTCTAAGGCCGTGTGATACCAATTTACAAGTGTATCAACTTTAATTTCTTCATTTGAAAGGTAAAGTTTCCCAGGCGGTATAATAATGACGTCATGCTAGAGTAAATCAGCATGAAAACAGACGCTTGTAGTTAGGGACTTTGCTTACGATGAGTTACGTAGAAATAAGTAAAGGATGGAATTTAAGGCATTGCTACGAGATTTTATCAAGGAAAGACATGTTCTGTTCACAGTTGCTTATCCCAGCTTGATCGCAGCCGAAATGATCACATGATGATCGGCGTTAATAAGTTTCGCTATGTTTTCATTTGACTATAAATTAAGAATACAATGCCCTTTATAACAATATTAACCTTAAGCCTTTCTGATGTTCACAAATCGCATCGAAATTATTTTGCAATAGCTTTTTATCTCAAAGCAGGATGAGACCCTTTGTCAATCCATGACTTTCAACAGGTGGCGTCAGCTTAATAATCATGTATTTCTTTGTGGAATATCGCTATCACGTCAGGAAAGAACCAATGCAACTTTGAACAGACGGGGGGTTAACTTGTATACTTAAAAACAACAAAAACTGACCAAGTCTGTTCAGCTTAAACCCACTACTTAGTACGTGTTAATAACTTTTCTCCTACCTCTGTTTTGCCAGGTAGTGGCTAACGCAAACTTCTGACGTGGGACATTGGATGCTGGCACAGACTCCGGTAAACCGATCGCATCTTTTCCCTTCATATCCTGGCTTGCAAACACATTTTCCTCCACTCAAGACAAAATTGCCACTACAACCAGATGCTTAAAGAGGAAAATAGGAATATTTTTACAATAGCTTAAATAAACGCTGAAAAGTATATTAAAGATTGCTATTCCCATTAGACACATTCCATCAATCTTGTAGGTTGTTTAGTTTTATTACTACATTGTGACGTGAACATACCTTCATACCAGAGCCATGCAAGCAACTGCTATTGTCCTTAAATAAAGACGTGGTCCTCTATCTCCTCTGTCTGTTATATTCAGTTTGGTAGAACGTGTCGCAACACGTACCAGAAGAAAAGTTCAATTTTTAAAATGGTTTGCATACGTTCATACTGGAACTTGGTTAATAAAGTGAGTTTTTATCTTAAAATACTCCTCATAATTAAGAGTATAATTTAAAGTAATGACATGGGGGCATTAAGAAATCTGTTACCTTAACCGTTCTTAATGGAGCTCATTAAACCAGTGGATGCCCACTGTAGCAAGGTAGGTAGAATGGAAGCATTACTTCAGCACGTATTTTCCTTTTTTTAGTAAATGTAAACATGACGCCGAAGCTGAATTATAGACAACTGCATTTTCAATTTATCTACATACCAAAGACCATAGTTACAAAACAGCCCCCCATATGCCCTAAAGCACCAGGGAATGTCAATATATATGCCCCGCCTTTGTAATTCTTCGTATCATCTACTGCTGTACCTTGGCCGTCTTACAAAATAGCTCCACAAGCTTTTATGTGTAGGAACAGGAATACGGAAGAATAAACTAGGAGTACGCATGATGATGACGGTGGTAAGAACAGCTGGTGTGGTAGGGATACATCTATTTCTATAATTAGTTCTGATAAGAGAGCATAAGTGATACGTCAAACGATGTTTGCTGGGGAATTTTAATAAAGCAACAGAGAATATTGATTCGTCTAGTACCTATTGTTGAGTGATTTATTCAAATGTGAGGTGGGTACATATGAGCAGATCTGAAAGGTTTGAGATTTTGAAGAGACGACGCCATCAGGTAATGGACGTTAAATGATGCTGCAGCTGCTAATAATGACGATAATCTTGACGATGATTATGATAATGATGATGATGATGATTATAATGATGATTATGATGATTATGACGATAATGTTGATGATCATTATTACAATAATGATATCGATTACGATGATAATTAATTTTTTCAAGGAGGGGTGGGGGTGGGGGTGGGGTGTTAAGTCCTACTCCCAAGGAGAAATAGGGTGTATACTCAATTCTAGCATAAGTAAAGCCTATGGAAAGATAAAGTATAGTAGGGAGTGGAGATAGCCTTTTCTTGGCAGTACCTTTCAATAATAAGACACGATCTACAAAGAAATTGTATATAAGAAAAGCCAAACATCAGTGGTTTAACTGACTCTAGTGGGTTGTATCACCTTTCTGGGCCTAGGGTCTTTGCACCTGCGTTACAGGGTACTGACAATTAGCTTCCACGACTTCAAAAAACACATAAATAAACTACACAGTCACAGCAACATGGCAATACAGTATATATACTTGTTAAGTGAGGGTCTGGGGGGAAGTACATTTAATAATTTTCCTAAAGGTAAGTAAGTACTTACTGCATGCCATGTTGATCCAGCAGTCAGTTCTGTCTTTTCCAATAATACCACGTCTTTTACGCCTCTTTTTGCTAAATGGTATACAAGACTTGTTCCAACAACACCACCTCCAACCACTACGACTTCAGCCTCTTCTTTGAGCTTCTTGTTTAACTTGGAGAAACTGTAGGTATGGCAGATAAAAGCTAAATATATATATCGAGGGTGTGTTCGTGCCTAAGTTATTGTCAATGTTGTAAAAGGATATCCTGGAAATTTCAACATGGTAGTTCCTATAAAAGGGCAAAGTTCCTGGAACAATCAAAACATAGGGAGCTAGTGTGTGAACTGACCACATACATGTTTGGCAGCATGGGTAACACGGAGGGGTAAACCACCCGTATAAAGTACCGTACAATTTCGCCAGTTATTTTTTGGGTTCAGGGGGCGAGGGCCGTGAGGTGGAAATAGCGATAGACATACTACCCCCCCCCCCCCCGGCCCGATAACCATTTTTGTGTCTTTGGACGTTGCAGCCCGACCGCGCCTGCTTCAGGGCCCGGCCCTGTGTGCGTTCCCTAAGCCTGCTATCCGTCTTTCGACGTGAATAACAAAACGTCTGCGCCAAGTCAGCGGACGAAGTGGACGGATTGGAATATAATTACTCAAATCTACGTAAAACATTTCTATGGGGATATGTATTGTAATTCGGCCTTTTCCTCTAGCCGGGGCACCAAGTGTTACTTGCACTTTGTATGAATACCCAACAGGTTAGGGAATACTTTGGCAAATGGGAACGCAAATATTACTGGATTTGGATATTACAACAAAAGACACGATCAAGGAGCTCGTATTATTCAGGCCTACTAAAACCGACACTGAAAATAATTTAACGACAAGAAAAGTCCCCTGGCCAATTGTTACCGATCCATGGTCTACTAGATTGTAGAATATTCTAATTCTTAAAATCTATTCTCGGCATTGTCTGTCAATATACCTTTCGTGACTATTTGAAAATTTTATCCGAATCGAGAAGCGGTTGGCAGACAGGTAATACCTTAAACTTGGGGTGGGCCGAATTTGATAGGGTAGAATTTCAGCCCTCATGTTCAGTAATTAGATATTTGATGCCGGATAGTAGGCGTTGGTTGTCGGTGCCGTTCTGCCTGCAGCTAAATTAATTTGTACGTTACGAAGGAAGTCTTTTATATACCGTGGCTGCAGTTTTTCCCTTTGCCTTCTATCCTGCTCCTGTCGATGTGGGAGAGGGTAGAAGGGAATGACAGAGCACATTGATGACAATAGTTATTCAAAGCACACAATAACAAAGTTAAATTCATGTGACACGATTCACACTCAACTGCTCCAACGACGCAACGTTGCTTTTTTATTTGCATTTTCTTGTACTGGTTTTCAGAGTTTGCTGAAACGAGCCCACATCACAATTCCACGAAAAAGACCTCACGTTGTTCTTATCTACCTTTTCTGTGACTCCAGTATTATTAATGTCATATGATATATGACTGATGTAGCGGAAATAGAACTAATAGCCGTTATTTCATGAAAAGGATTTTTCGAAAATCCGTGTGACATCAACTCTAATGAACGGTGGAGGTCACTGTAACCAAACGTGTTCCCTAGCCTACTTCGATACCTTAGCAAGTGGCTATGCAAAGTACGTCAAAGACTGCATTGCTAAGAAACTTCAACATCACTGTCCTTTATTTTTCAAGACTTGGTTGAAATATTTACCAAATTAACTTCGACTAAAATGTTTCATTTTCAACGGCATTTCGTATAACTTCGTGCAGCCTTCAATGGCACAGTGAAATTGTTATAAATGCTCAACAGCAGTATCTACAAGGATTAAAGTTGTTCTACTCTTAAATATCTCGAAATATCCCTTAAATCTTCTTACATATTAATTTGCAAGATTCTGTAAGGCACAGTTAAAGGGTAGTTTTCTGTTTTCGAGTAACAATTCAAGAACGACAAAAAATTAAAACGCAATCATCGGCTTGCAGACCTCAGGACCACTTCACTGTAGCAACATGATTTCTGCAAGTATAAATAGAGAGAAAACTCTCAAAAATTTAAACACTACTATTCAGGAAAATTCTCATGCTAATGTGTGACCTTGAAGTACGTTCTAATCAACAAACAGCCGAGTTTTCATCGAAGTGAAACTAGATACAACATCGCACTTTATGCAAATATCGCAAATCATACCTTGAAGTTTCGTTCTGTAGAACGCTACTTGAACTTGAGATCAGCCTACAAGAACTAAGGATGTTCGTCCTACCGAACACACTTCTGGATATGTGCTTTCCAACACTACAAATAGTAGCCATCGTTCTTGTAGTGTTGTGCTGCTCTAATTCTTCATTCTTCTACAGGTTTCTGGTTGTTTTTTGTTTTGATCTCCTTCGTTCAGTGATGGATCTGATGGCCTTGTGCGCACATCTAAATGGGGACTGGTCAAACTGGTTTGACCAGATAGACTAGGAACAGCCCGCGCCGTCTCTAACATGACGTCAATAGCCAAAGCCACGTGGTGTGTCTGATCACCTTAGACAATTTCCCAGGTGATCAACGTTCCGTGAAATCTGCCGAGCTTGTTCCCCGAACAATATTTATCTCAAATTGCTTTCGATCAAATGCTGTGGTGAAAGGTCAATAAAAGCGATGATGGGTGTCCTTTCGAGAGTCGAGGACGTGACAATGTATGCCTTGAACACGCCATGATAAAAATAGTGGAAAGTGAAAATGAAGAGGGGGTATAGTCTTTCATGATGTACCGAGAGACGACAAGAGACAAAGAAAACTTACAAATTGGAAAATATTAATCGACTCCATAGTTACTTTTCAAACTATGTTGACACCCCGAAAACTGAACTAAAACAGCCCGATCTCTAAGGAACTGTTAAATTTTAGCGTTTCCACTTTGTATGACCCCTTCCTGGACCAGAGCTTTGGGGGTAGTTATCCCTCTCCTGTAACGGTCTTCAAGGACTGAGCCGCAGAGATATTATAAAATTTGTGTGGTTTGAACAATTTAGCTTATAGAAGTTTTGTTGCACTAATAAAATCGGGGAGTAAGGCCTTCACAGGAAATCTCGTCCCCTTGTGCCAGTTATTTTGTCGTGTTAACATAGATCTCTAAGAACTCCTTTTGTTTTAACGAAAATTTCGTGATTTACTCCTCGAAAAATCATTAACAGTCATATGTCAGGATTAAATACAGAAAAAATTAAACATAGGGGCCCCGTAAACGTTCTGAAGGGTGTGGGATGGGGTGGAGGGCGTGCGCAAGCAATTAAAATCCTTTGTACATTGCAAATCAAAAATTACTAATAAAAAGTAGAGCGGGAAATTCGTGGAAAATGGTAGGCTGTACAGTACATAGCATCGGATTTATGCTAAGCAGAAAATAGTTAAAAACATACAACAAGTAACGAAAAGGGAGGGGGGAAGAGGCAAGTTAACAGGTGTAGAAAAGAAGATGGGCATGGCCAGCGGGCCCCTGATTCCGGTTCTCACAGTACTTGAAAATCCTTGACAAAAAGAACTATTTATTGAAGGACCCTACATGTTCGTTACAGCGGGGCAGAGATGAACGTAACATCTGCTCGTCCTGCTCTTGGAATATGAGCAATACGTTTTCCATGAATAATATTTATCCTTTTTCCCTTTTCTCTCTAGGTCACAACTAACGCTGTTTCCCCTTTTAGTAAGCTTATTAAAGAAATAAGTCTTGTAGAGGCAGCAGGATTAACAACAACTAAAATATGGAATTTCCAGGAACTCGAGAAGAACTTGAAAAGACATCTGCTCTTGGTAAGGCCCTATTGTTGTCCAAATGTGCTGGGCTTCACACAAGACTTAGCTTGACTTTTCGCATTGATTGCTAGTGTGCTTAGGTACCCGAAATCCTGAAAGTTTATAAATTGGAGACGATAGAATCTGATGCCAATTCAGTCAACGTGGCTGCCACTCGAAGCACTACAGTAAGCCAGAAAAAAGTTCTTGAGTGGGTAAGGTCTGGGTCTGAACCACGCGTTGGGTGAGGCCCATAAGAGTTCGTAGTCATTGTTAACCAGAGCAGTTAAAATTATTTTGCACGTATTCAAAACAAAGGTACGCGTCACAAAAACCCCAAACTAAATGGAAAAGGGGCAAACTTTTTCGGCAGGCAGGCACCCCTCCCTTGGCTTCGTGCATGCTAATCGAACCTCGTGGTTTTTACTCAGTTCTTTCACAGTCCAAGTTTCTCACTCAGTGCTGAATCAGACGTTTTAAAAGTTTCCGACTACAAACATTAATTAAAGCTCACAATTCCACTCATGGTTTCATTACAAAACATATTATTCTCGTGATCAGTACAAAATATACAACAACATGTCTTACAAACATTACATCTAAATATACGCTACAAAACCACAGTCTAGAACCAGGGGAGGTTTGAGGGTATGGCAGACAGGCCCCCATGCTCAAAAGGGGCCCCGCTGCATATAAGAATTATTACGCACGATAGGCACTGTGTAACGCCCCATATTATGTGAGCTAAATTGGATGAGTTATTGACAAATATGCATCTCCTTAATAGGGCCCCGCGTTGGAACAGTGCCTAGGGCCCTACACGTCGGAAAACCGCCCCTTGCTAGAACAGCCTTGGTTACGCGGTGGTAACATCATGTTCAACACACTATTAGAGTAAAGGGTCTCTCTCTACCAATTCTTGATAGTTAATTTAATCTATCAGAAGTGTGAACACATGGTGCCTGATCATGGCGTTCTTTACTACGTAGTAAAGTACGCCATGTGCCTGATACTTCCTATAGCATAGACATTTTTGCAGCTGTAATAAGAACACAGTGTATTAAGAATGCCGTTGCCACCACGTAACCAAGGTCACTAAAGCCTATAGAGCGCTTTTTATTTTGTAGCGTATTGGACGGCAGTACCATATACATAGGCGCACGGACAAACGGGCTGAGGGGGCTGCACCCCCCAGTCTGCTAAAATGTTATATTTTTTCAAGCAAAACATTTTTTCGAGCCCTTTTGTAATTCCTTAATAAGAAATAAAAATGAACTAATTTTAAGTCTTACCAGCCCTCAGCGTCAACATTCCTGCCGAAGTGCTTTTAGTCTATTCATGTCCCAATAATTTTCGGGCAAATGTATATTTTTTCGGGAAAATAATCCACGCCCCCTCCCCCCTAGTTTTTGTCCGTTGCGCCTATGAGCATATACCGGGTAAAACTACAGGGGTGTCACACGTGACTAAACCGGAATCGCTCTTTAGCCCATAGCCAGCTTGGTTACGTGGTGGCAACGACATGCTTGATACAGTGTTTTCTTAATGCCGCTGGGAATATCTACATTATTTACAGTATCACGCAAGATGTTGTATAAATCATTGGAAAGATAAGATAAAATTTGGTATATCAGGTATATTTGGCCGAGGGAATAATTTTACACGTAATAAGCCTAAACCTTTAGAAATGTTTTCAGCATCTTGTAGAAAATACTCTGCTGAGCATGTCGTTGCCACCCTGTAACCAAGGCCATTCTAGCTTCCGGTTTAATCGTATATCAGCTCTTGTCTATTGTCCCTGCCTGATTGCAGGATGAAATCGGTTAGTTAGGGTGTAGATGTATTGGTAAAATTTTATAGATTGAGAGTATGTAGCGTCATTGTCCTAAGAAACTCATTAGTTTATGTAAATAATGGTACAACTGGTGTCAGAAGTGGGATACCAGGGTACATACGTGGAACACGAACCCCAGGATCAAGAAGCAAGGAAGGGAGACAAAAGTTAGCAGGGAACCAAGGAAGTTGTTTAGTGTAGGGGGATACGTATGCTACTTTTTCTCGGTAGTAGTGCGAACATTTTGAAACGCTGCTTTATTTGCATAAATGGATGCTACTATTCCGTTTTGCAGCATTTCATATTACTTTTTCTCCAAAAATATAATTGTCGAAGACTTTATAGCTCCTCACCACAGAAATATACGGTAATAGCCATTATGAGAATGTACGTTCTTCATGTCAACAGATTTTAACTATACCTTATTCGAGAATATACAATTTAATTTTTATTGTTCTGGAAGGCCCTCAGATTGACTAAGATCATCTTTGAGGCATTATTAATACATTTCATCACACTATTATTTCTTAAATTTTTATTTCCAGTTATTCATTCCAGTGCATGGGATTTACGGCAGACAGTGAGCGTGACTTTGTCAAAAAGGACCTGGGACCTACACTAGTAGCTAATGGTTACAAGGACTTGAATCTGATGATTAATGATGATCAAAGATATTTTCTTCCCTCCTTTGCCGATGTTGTCCTAGGTGACCCAGAAGCCAAGAAGTATGTGACAGGTAATCACTAGAAATTCTTTTTAGATTTCAGATATATTTGGTGTTGATGAAATTGTTTGAAAGATTAAAAGGCATACACATTGGTGGTTACTCTTCAGAAGAAAGAATTGAAGAGGTAAGATAAAAACGTGGTACAAAAATCGTAACTTTCACGCCACACAGGGATTGAAACCAGAGGCTCACACTTTGACCGTGTTATCTGTACCACCTGAGCTATATTTGGAAATATTTCACAACTTTCAGTAGGCTTTGAGGATATTGATGAACCATATGACAGTCCTACCATGTTCAAGTCACTCGTTGCAGACAGACAGGTCTTAAAACTTGTGTAGGGCCCGATGTTGATGTCCACAAATGGCAAATTTAGGGGTAATGTGGCAACTAGATAAAAAAAAATTTCCATCGCTGCTAATCACAGCTTATATGATAGAACAACATGCCATGAAGCTTGTTTTTCTTTTCCAACTCCTGCTAGTGACATATTTCTATTTCAAATTTATCTTTTCAAATTTATCGTTTCAAACCCAGTTCTCTTCGTACCCAAGTACAAACTTCAACATTTGATGGCAAATGGTGGTTGTATATTGACGATTTTAAAACCTTATGCAGTCAGTAAAAAACATCTCCTCCACTTTTCATAATACCATGCCTACTTTACTGTCTCCGTGATAAGTACTTTCCTTCTCAGTTTTTAATACAACGTGGCTGCATAGAATTAAACCAGATTGCTGTCAAAATATGCAAAGATTTCCTAGGTATCACCACGATGATAGGATCATAAATGAAACAGTATCATATTTGTCATGTGTTTGGGCGTCTACTCTTATACCAGTTGTATTTGGGGCAAGATAATGACAAGCGACTCGCGCTGTGCTTCAGTTAATATGGCGTTCACCATTTTCTACCGTGAACTAATATGAACAGTTTGGTAGTCCAGCACCGAGCACTGCCGCTAGTGACATATTTCTATTTCAAATTTATCTTTTCAAATTTATCGTTTCATACCCAGTTCTCTTCGTACCCAAGTACAAACTTCAACATTTGATGGCAAATGGTGGTTGTGTATTGACGATTTTAAAACCTTATGCAGTCCGTAAAAAACATCTCCTCCACTTTTCATAATACCATGCCTACTTTACTGTCTCCGTGATAAGTACTTTCCTTCTCAGTTTTTAATACAACGTGGCTGCATAGAATTAAACCAGATTGCTGTCAAAATATGCAAAGATTTCCTAGGTATCACCACGATGATAGGATCATAAATGAAACAGTATCATATTTGTCATGTGTTTGGGCGTCTACTCTTATACCAGTTGTATTTGGGGCAAGATAATGACAAGCGACTCGCGCTGTGCTTCAGTTAATATGGCGTTCACCATTTTCTACCGTGAACTAATATGAATAGTTTGGTAGTCCTGCAACGAGCACTGCCGTCAGTAACTTTTTTGCACTTTTTGGCACTACAGGTGAAAAGCGGTTTTTCCCCATTTTAAGGTATGATTTAAAACAGATCAAGAAATATGATTTGCAATGCGTGTTGCCATCAGATCTGAAATTTGATGACAGTAGAGTCAAACTATGCCACTAAGGAGGCCGGTTCACAAAATTTTGAGAAAAGTGTATTTCTCTGCAGGATGGTATTTTAGTCGTGAGCAATGCTAAAAGGTTAAAGTATTTAGATGAAAACATTTGACTTATTTATCATGTTGATCTCTTTCTCGTCAAGGAATCGGAGTTCATTGGTACGCCAACGCAGTATCGCCCCCAACCCTCCTCGATACGACCCATCAAAGGCATCCTGACTCTTTTATACTGGCCACAGAGGCATGCGCGGGTTTCACGGGACCAGATCAAGGCGTCGTGTTAGGGAGTTGGGAGCGAGGAGAGGAGTATGGGCATGATATTATTGAGGTAAGGAAGTGACGTTTGCATCGAGGATTTTACCGGAAACTGAAATTGACTATGAAAGAGTTACCTAGCAGATATGTAATTACAGTTTAGTTCCAGTTTTCCTGCTATGATTTAAGAAGCTCGACCGCCATAATTTTTATTGTCTTCTATTTATTTCTAATCATTTAAGCTACTTTGTTGTTATTTCTCCTGTGGGCTCATCCTGAGCAAGTGATAGATTCACAGCTATTTGAGCTATATACAAGGGACCAAGCCAGGTATTTCAACAGGATTGTCTTATTTATGGGCATTCGAGGGTAGTATACATACATCATCTTTATTGTAGTTTGAGATGTACGTAGATGTAGCATGGATGAGTGAATATGTATCAACGTATTCATACAATTAGAGGGATTCAATTTAAGAAGAAAATGGGGGGAGGGGGTGGTAATTTCTCGTACTTGTGACTGATTATGTACTTGATCAATTTCTTTTGAAAATGTCCTTGGAAAGTGTATAAAGTGGGCTTCGAATATGTCTGTCACATGTTAATTGAACGAATAAGTGAAAACAAGTCTGAAAAAAACAAATTTAGGGGAAATCTGTATATGTAGTATTAGGGTCACACTATTCTTTTATATGAAAGCGTTTTTCTGATCTGAGAACAAATATTATTTATCTCTTGGTCTTAAAATAGGAAAGTTCAAAGCAATTATGAAGAATTTCATAAAGCGGAATCACGAATCTCGTTTATGTTACACGTGGGAATTGAACCTTTGCTTCTTCAATAAACTGTGAATGCAATATAACCCGCTGTTCACGAAGACCTCGTTTGGATATGCTTTTGTTTGTTTCTTTAGATAATTGTTGTCGCTGTTGTTGTTATTGGCACTAAGAAAAGTAGAAGTGAGTGATGTAGTTTTCGGCAATAATCACTTTTATGTGAGGAAAATACCCGCCTCAAAGGCCATCCTTGTACGAAGCTGCATTCGAACGGGTTGGAGCCGTTTAGCGCTTGAGTGGAATAATTACACGCTATCATTGGCAGCTTCATCGATCTTCAATTCATTGATGCGCTTTGTTTATCACACCTTTTCTAGCTTTTCTGACACGGATAAATCTAATAATAGTAAAGCTCGTGACAATTTTCGAAAGAGAGGCTTATTTATGACAACTTTCTAGAAGTGGATATCAATTCTATTAACGCCCCGCCTACAGAGAAGGCTCTTCGTGAAAGGTCGTCCTAACAACTGAGGAAACGAAAGAACATGGGCGTCGATTTGTGTTGAAGTTAGGGGTGGGGGTTGGTGCAGATTGCCAGTCTCTAATGTGTATTGATGGTGCTACATGTTGAAAAGTTCATTGGTGAAAATGTAGGACCACGAGGGATCGAACCCCGTCGTTCGTCGCTGCAACTCTGACGTGCTTCCCATTACACCATGGCCAGAAAATTGGGACGAAGAAATTTAGGATGTCTTCTCTTAGATTGGCATCACTACAGGTCCTAGGACATCATGTGACGTCATTGTATATTCAGTTTCTCAGTTTTTGTACCCTCTGCCTCATTCCAAAAAGATTTAAGACTTCGTGTGAGAATGTGCACCTTACTAGGAGGAATGATAGTAAATGAAATCAATAATGGCATCATCAAAGTTGGTAAAACAATATGTGTGTGGTGCGATAAGGTTCAGAAATTTATCTGAAGTGCAGTATAATTTTAGAGTTAATGCTGCGGATATCAGAAAGATGTCCACAAAATTGCAACTTCTGTACATGCATACCAAAACCTGGTCGAACGTGTGAAAAGTTGAGGACTTGCCCAAACGATCCATCACCGATCAACGCGTATGGTTCTACCGTCGGATCAACCGATTATCATGTTTCCTCCATAAAATATTGCAAAAAGGTTTACCAAGCGCTCTGTTTTGTTCAAATATGTTCGGAGAGGAACGAAGTACCTGCCTTAACTTCTGTCAGCTATGGTCGGTGAGTACATTTGGGTTGGTTTTTCCTCCTTCTCATTGCAGTAAGGACGGTTTAGAGGGGCTCATCGCTTACAGTATCCAAGGCATTCCGTATTACTTGGTATGCTAGGTAACTAGTATTCCACACCATTCATGTTTGACTTTTTTGTCGCTTATCCTTTTTATTCTCTGTTATTCACACAAGAACCTGAACCATTGGGTTGTCGGATGGGTTGACTGGAATCTTGTGCTTAATATGATTGGTGGTCCAAACTGGGTAAAGAACTTTGTTGATGCTCCAATCATATGGGACACCAAACAATCTGTTTTTTACAAGCAGGTAAGAAAATTTTTGTCAGACATCTTGCTATAGTTCCTTCTCAGTGATAAGGGCCAGTATTTCAGTAGTGTCGAAGTTTAAGCCGAGTCTGTTTCCTCGTGGAAGTTAGCTCACAACAAGTGGACACCTAATAAAAATAATTGATTCATAATGTTTTATCGATGGATGGATTATTGCTGTTTAAGCTTCAAACAAAGAAATACCTTAATATCAACATTTTGCTGGGAATCGACATGCTTTTGGAAACAAGGTCGCCGCCAGCCAGCAAAAGCCCCCGGGATTGAATAGCGAACCCCCCCAAGAGGCTGCACTAACAATTTTTCTGAAAATTTCTTAACATGGAAATGTAGCATCTTGAAGTCAAAAAGAATATGCTAACAGCATCTATATCATTTTTTAAATGAAGTTGTTCAGATGTGCTTACAAATGCTTTTTTTACTAAAATATTTGATTCAGTTGAATTTAGAAACATTAAATCAAAATTTATATAATATTTTCCATTTGGAAGATGGTGTGGTATCGCCATACTCTGTAAATTACTCTTATTGTAAAAAATGGCAAACAGACATCCATTTTCTAATTAATACCAGATTCAAATTTTTGATTGAGTGCCAATCACCATCTCATTGGAAATGCAGCTGTAGTATAGTGTTAAAGGTGTGGAGAAACTGCTGTAAGTTTTAAGCTTTTTCAAATATAATTAATCAAATTAAATCAAGTAGTGTAGGGGTGGTGTAAAAGTAGGGTGTATTAACAATACGTTTGTGATGGGTGAGAAACTAGTTAGGAAGCGTTTATGCATCACGGAAGAGGGAAATATTTGTCATTGATTGTCGCAAAACTACAGCGACTCAAGACATGATAAACTCTACCGTCTATGGCAATGACTGAGTTGAAAAGCGATAGAGTATTCAAAAGGAAAGCATTTATTCAAAATTTTTCGTACATCATACGACCGTGCTGCGTTGATTGTCCCTTTGCATCAAGCAGACATTATTGATATAGTTGATAGTGTAATTCTTTTATCATAATTCGTACTCCAATTAACTCGGCTATCAAAGCTACCTGGTCATTGTTTTTATCTTATTGGTTTGTGGGGAAGGATAGCATTATCGCAACCATCCATAATCGATCCAATCGGGGCTCTTTCATTTTGTCTATAAGAGCACAATACCTTGTAGTGATTGAGAACTTTTTATTGATTTTGTTGATAAATTTGTTTTTGTTTATACAGCCCACATTTTATCACATGGGACATTTCAGCAAATTCATAACTCCTGACTCAATCTACGATGCCCGTACCAACTTTTCTCGACGTCGACGTCGATCAGGAGGCCCGGGCTCCAACTCATAAGTCACCACCATTCATCGTGGTCCGAATTAGGAATGACACTAAGAGAGAGTGCCTAAAATCATCTACGAGGGGCATTCGTAAAGAATTTCGGAGGGAGGTACTTTTTGGAGCTATAAGTGTGGGCTATGCATGCAAAATTTAACGAACAACTTAATTCCAATTTGACGAAAATGGGTAAACTATCTTTACTTCTTTCTAGTTCCCAACCCTCCCTATCATATTTCTCAAATCAATGTCGCCCATTCTTCGATACAATTTAGAGCGTTAAAAAGACCCTTTTTAATGTGGTGTTCAGTATTACGGAGGACCAATATTTTTCTTCATCATGAATTAGTAACAGTCCCAACTGTTTGTCCTTACTTTTCTATCACCCGATTCACTGAAGTTGTTACTGTACAAAAATGTTTGCCAGTGTGACAGTGCCATTAACCAGCTTTATCCGGGTTTTTTCCCCTTGATCATTCTGCGTCAGGTATCACGTACAGAATTGCCCCGTACACGTTTCAGTGTATTTGATAATAACACATCACGTAAGTGCTTTATTGCACCTGATGCGAAGGTTGTAACAATATGACAACTAACGCCCAGCTTAAAAGTGAGTTAGTGCAAAGGCGGCTGCATAACATGGAAATAGTAGGTGACCGTAATTGAATTTAGGCACTTTTCTGATAGCTTCCATGAAATTGGTCTCTGGAGCTTGCTATTATCTTGCTAGGTTTCACAGTCGCACTATTAATATGAAATCTTATCCCCATTTTCATTTTCAGGTAACGCCACCCATTGGATTATTATTGGCGCTCCTATGCATTTGTATTATCAAGGAACCAAAACGTGGTGCTTCGGAAAGTCATGTCTCAAAAAAAGAGTTGGAATATAAAAAGTCAAGCTACGTAGAGGACCTTACGTATCTTCTTCACGTGTGGGTTCATGTCGTGATATATCTCACTTGTGTACCCTTTGTGCTGATTCTATATTTTTATGTCACGTTGTATGTCACGAATACCTAGTACCGACCCTTGTTCCATGAAAAAATTACCAACTGTATTGAAAGGATAGTTATCATGCTTTATTGCAAGAAATAGCGAAAACATTGTGCACTGAGAAGCTATTTTCGTCTGACACTCCTCTGAGTACTAACGTCTGAATGACCGAAATGGAATGTGTGAATTAGTATACCCAACTGTATTTTGAAGGAGCCAATCAGAATTTAGACTGCCTGTATTGTTTGTGTTTTTGGACGAATCAGGGTCTATCACATCAAGATAAATTGAATAGGCCTAGTGAGAAAACGAGTTCTTTGTGTCTGCATAGCAATGGTTTGGTTGATAATGCTTTATGGTTGTATCATAATTGAGGAAGAGATAAAGTGCAAGTGATGTCGGCCTAGTTATCACTGAGCATTTTGAACTGTTGTCGATCGTACATGTTGGCGTAAAGAACTCTTGGAATAATACAAATCATTGTCGTGTCATATTTGCTATATTTGGGTTTACTTAATTGGTGTCTTTACGAAGGGAGTTGGCTTTATTAACATCTGAACCAATAATTGCCAGAACATTAATTTTGCAAAGTTTTTAGGCATGGTTAGTTGATGCAACTAACAAATTACTGAAGGGTCATTTAAGTGTGCAAGGGTTTGTAGTAAGTCGATCGATTCCACAATGACGGAGGAGATTTATAATTGGTAAGTTTAAGTGCAGGGTTACACTGAGAGGAGATTGAGGGGAATAGGCTGTATTTTAAGAAGGCATCTCTACGGTATGTAAGCACATTATTACGAGTAAGCATGTTTAGGTTTGGAATTAGAAAGGAGGAGGAGGTAAAAATCTGATATCGTTAAAGGGGCCTCAGTTAGATATGGGTTTGGAAAGTAATAGGATACGTGAGTTTGATCAGTGTTAGTGTTTCCTTCTGTATCTTGGCGGTATTCTATTGTAGGGTCGTAGGCACCCCCCCACCCACCACCTCCACTTTGCGACTGGATGCAGGATGCTATCAACGCACTTTTTGGCCTACCTTTGCTTCCCATTGCCATGATCCCCGCTTTAATGTTCATCAACCAAATTGTTTGGCAAATTTTGAAATTTTCCTTTTGAATGTTTTACAGTAAACTCCATTTCAAAGGCAATCCAATCCTGTCTCGTGTCTAGCTGGTCTATCTTAGCTGCTAATCCGTAATACCCTTCTCCGAAACTCCTCTCGAAATCATACGTCATCTGAGTCATGTCGTCTTGTAATAAGAGGTGCTGCCAGAGTGAACATGGAGTGAGAAAAATGAATAATACCTTGAATTTTATGTAATAAAAAGCATCATATAACATATATTTCCGCCAAGTAAGATTTATTGTAATTTCAAGCTCGTCCTCTTTTACTTGTGTTATGGATAAAAACAGTGACAGCCAAACCTTCAAGGTAATTCCAAAAACCTGTTTATGAACGATAATCGTGTCCTTTAGCTGTCAGCTTGAAGCACTGAATTTAAATATATTGTCATATTTCTTTTTTTCTGTGTTGACTCAAGGGATGCCCGTTCGTTTAAATTTTTTAAAAATTCAGTTGCAGTTGGGTAGTGACACTTGTTTCCTACTGGGAGCACGAAGTCACAAGTGAGGTAGAACAAAATTCTGTGGTAGTAGCCAAATTGGTCAGGCGAGGCCGAGTTGTACAGTACATGCGGCATGTCGTGAGGCAAGTTGGGATCGAGATCATTTATCTAGGCAAGAAACTGTATTTAGCTTTTGAAGAAAAATGTTAAGGCAGTATGATACGCAGAGACGCGCTATGAAGCGGTTCCCTACTCTTGTTGTTTTAGGAAATCATATATCCTGACCGTGGTGGGCTGTACTTGTTATTACTTTGGTACTGGAGCTTTGGGATATTGGGGACCAACTTACATGTATTATGGATCACAGCTTACACGAAAAAAACTGACTCAGGCTGAGTATGTTTTGCTATGAAGTGCTTCATGTTGTTAGGTTCTTTTCGTTTGTTAGTAGCACCAACCACTTTCTATCAGCATTACAGCGTCAGATCATAGAGTACTCCACATATTTGCTAAAAACCGCGTAAACGTGTGATATTGAGTAGACACTGTGCACGGGACCAGAAGAAGCACAAAATGGCAAGAAAGTAGGCAAGAAGAGGGAAGAAACATCAACTTCCCCGTTACAGCTATCTTTATCCTTCTTCGTGCACCGTTATTGCCAATCCAAAGCCAAATTATGTCCAAAAGTGAGTTTTCTTATAACTTTAATTTCATCTGCTACTCCTTTTTATATTGTTGGAACGCTTTCCTTTTTATAGCATTAACATACGAGTAAAATTTATTTCGATATTTTTCAATATTATTGAATTGTTTTGGTCTCTGTTACTTATATACTATTTTAACTTATTGGTATTCAGGTGCTAATTTGTTTTTTGCTATTAGATCAAGTGAATACTTTGGAATTGCAATGGTAGCGGCTGGATTTATTGGTATCAACATGGGAGGTATGGCTGGAAGATGCTATCGCAAGTATAACCCTGGGGGTGACGCACTAGTGAATGCATGGTGTGGCATTATAGCGACGCCTTCCATATTCTTTGCGTTATGGGTTACAGACAAGCAAATAGTAGTCACTTGGGTAAGCCCCTGGTCTTGTTGTTCGTTTTTATTTGGTTACATCAATTGGTTGTTCATGGTTTATGGCTAGCTCGCGATGGTAGTGTCGCCCAATTTACACTGCACTCAAGGGCACTTTGTTTGAAAATATTCTGTGGAATGCAAGTTATAGGTAAAATATCGAATCTTTGGTAGAGAAAACGTTACGTGCTATTTTCAAGGATTCTTTAGGCTCATATTTCACCATCAATTAACTGTGTTAGTAGACCAGTGCAGCAGACACGAAAAAGTCTTACAATAAGAGGAAGGATTATTTTAACCATTGTCCTTTCCCCGTCGTTTCCTTGATACCTGTACAGGTTTCAGATATACCGTAATTATTCGATTTACCGCACCCCCTTTTGAATAAGCACATCCCCCGAATAAGTGCACCCCTACCGAGCAAAAATTGGTAATAAGCGCACCCCTTCGCTTACGCGCACCCCAGGTAATGCTTCTTGGTCGTGATGATGGAAACTCAGATGAAAAACTAGATCATGATGATGTTGACATCAAGTTTCATAAGGTTTTTTGTTTCATTTGCTAAACTATGATTTTCCGACTTTTCTCTGTTGTACTATCTGTTTCGATACAATTTAGATGAAGACCCCTGTCCGTAAAGTATGTGATAAGCGCAAGCCCTCGAACAAGCGCACCCTCCAAATAAGCACACCCCTAAAAATTTGAAAAATTAAATAAGCGCACCGTGCAGTTAATCGAATAATAACGGTACTTATCTTGCAGGTGACGTTAACTAGAGTTTGTCAACATTTTTTAGTGTTCAACTTTATCGAAAACACTTGTGTACTTCACACTGCATTTCTGCCGCCATTTTTGTTAATGTTCTTAAAATAAAAGATACCATTCCTGATGATATTATTGCTCAAGCGATTTTCTATTATGACTCCTAAAAGGAAACCACCGCCTCAGGTTTCAAAGACCAAAAACACTATTAAGCAATGTGACTCTGCCATAGGGCAGCACTTGCTTGAGAACCCAGACTGTGCCAAAGTGTACACGGACGATTGCTTCCGTATTATAGGAAAGGCCAGGTCTGCATTTCATTTGGCCGTTCTGGAGTCAGTCCACACAAAAGCAAGAAAACCTTTGCTATGCAGACAAAAGAATTCGTTTTCTCGCTAGCCCTATTCAATTAATTTTGTTGTAATGGACGCTGATTGGTCCAAAAACACCAGGCATTCAGGCAGTCCAATTTCTGATTGGCTCCTTCAAAACACAGTTGGGTATACTCTTTCACACATTCCATTTCGGTCATCGTGACGTTAGTACTCTGAGGAGTGTCAGACAAAAATAGCTTTTCAGTACAATCTGTTTACGCTACTTCGTGCAAGATTCTTGTTTTGTACCACTAAGAAACTATAAAATACTGCTTTCCACAAAGTAGTTCACTTATACCATTATGCGCCAATGTGGTGCTAACGACCTGCGGCAAGTACAACTTGAGTAAACCTAGGATCATCTTCAAGGTTTCGATACATTTACTTATGTTCATGGTTTGTTTTAAGTACGTTATGTGTTATTGTGATATATTCTTTTTTGATCTTGTAGATTCTCGTCGTAACATCTATAGTGCTGTTGTTGGCAACGTATGTACCCAACATGGACCTGATATTGGTAAGAATATTTAGTGATTGGTCGTATTCTAGAGCAAGGGCAATAGGACTTTGCAGGAGAGGGGGATGGTCGATGGTACGAGGTGGAAGGAAGGTAATGGTGGATGGATCTTAGCTAGTAATAAATAATAGTCAAATGATAATATGAATGCTTTCATGGGAAAAGTCATAGATTGGACGGTTGATCAATCGGACATGAGTGGGTCAGAATCCAATGTTTTAAGGAGGTAATTCTTACCAACTCAGGTGTGCATACTGTAAAACGGGCGTTTGTGGAAACGATTGGCTGAGCAAAGCCTATTGATGTGGGGGAGTGTCATTTGCTAATGTCAGGGCAGTAGTAGAGCTACCAATAGCTGGGAATAGGTTTCTCCGCTGTTTATCAGGGGGACTGGTATGAAACACCGGTGGGAATACGTGGCATCTTCGATTTATTTTAAGTATGCAACTTCCGATTAATTGCAAATGGAATGGAACTACTTGGAACAATTGGGTTATGTTACCCAACTCACCTTCATGGTTCCAGTAATGTTTTGTGCGTTAAAATTGTTGTCTTCCAGACTCACGAACTACATCTTTCCAAAGATCTTACAATAGGCATCCATGCCTTTGTGTGTGCATGTGTAGATGACCTGAAGTAGGAATAACTTTGCACCATCACGTGTGCGTCGTGTACATTACATCGCCAGGATTTTGAGTATTATGGAACGTTTGAGAAATTGTTAAACCTTAGATTCTTTACAAATCCTTGCACTCAATCTGCTCTTGTTAAATATAAGATATTTCCTTTTACTGAGCAATATTGCAAACTCCATATGTCACCACAGCGTTCTAAATACCGTATAGATTCTTTCCAAATGGGTCATTTATATCAAGTTACGGAATGGCAATCGGTTCTCTGACTCTACAGTTGGCATGAAAAGAATGATTATACCATCGTTAATGGACACGTTTTCTGAATAAAATATATGCCATGTGACATACATTCGTCTCAAAGTTGCCAAATTCTAAGGAACAAGGACCAACGTAAATTTAAAACCGCAAAATGCAATGCATTTAATTCTTGTGAGCAGTAACAAGGAGTTCAATGTGCTGTTCATGTAATTTCAAAGATGGGGATTTTAGCTGATGAGGGGGCTTTGACTGAGATATTTAGGTCAGTTCAGAGCAAAAGAGTGTTGGTGCCGTTGAAAGGCGTTGTTTAGGCAATACCCGTAGTGCAACTGCACGCGAAAAAATCTCGTATGGGACATCGGCACTGCAGAGACACGATAATTACACGAAGTGTGCAAGTGGCTAGGTATTGTACTGTTCTTGGCATTGTGCTTTTTTGTCGATTCCATGAACGTATGGCACTACATCAAAAATTTTAGGGAGGAATTCATGATTATTGAAGCAATTGATCACACTGAATGTTTCTTCGTTTTGAAAAGAGTATACCTTCTTTGGATCGCAATAATTTACTCGAATCACTCCAAAACCATTTGAACCACACATGCATTAAGCATTGTTCTTGTTAGAACACCTCAAGATGAGTTTCGGATGTTTGTACAGCTAGAGATCTGCCGGTATCTCTTTATGTCGTATGAAAGTACTCTTAAATTTTGGGCTATGAAATACATGTAGATTGGGACAAGTACAAATATCGATACGTTTAATGAGTCAATGAATTAATTGATTTTAAATCCTTCCATCATCAACTACTGCTATCTTCAAAACGTCTTGCATGCCGATACTAAGACAATGACGGCCCAGCACCCATATATCTACGCTATCTCATATTTCAAATTACCGACTTCATATTTTCACTCGGTACCATCTAAAAATTACGTTCGTTCAATTTGGTAGCTTTGACTCTATACCCCACGTTCGCTGTAAAGATTTATAACGGCAAAATCAAAACTGTATTTGTTAGATTTGATATTATCCCCTCCTCCTTAGCACGTACGTACTTTTTTGAATGGTCCTATTGTAGTACACGTGTCGAGGATATACGCCCATGATGAGCCTCCTGCGTCCCATCCTAACAAACATGATAACGGGCATTGAGTGTGTTTGCCTATTTCTACTTTGGATTGTTTATGCTATCCCTTTACAGGCTGATGACGCCAAGAACATCATGCGAACCATCTTAGAGGAAGCACTTGACAACAAACGATATGAACCAGAGTTTTGTCGATTCAAAGTGAGACTCCTAAGTGACCAAATCAAAGAGAAAGTCAAATTGCTGTTCCTTCCAAGATATAAAGTAATCAGTAAAGTGTTCATGGGCGAATTGGGACATCAGGGCATGCGCGTAGCAAGTCGATGTGCATGGGATGTAAAAGCTGATAGTTACGCTGAGTATATGTACAGGAACAGTTCTCTGTGGGCTGTGGCTTTAGTATACGGGGTATACTGCGAATGACGACATACGGCTTCCGATTCAATGACAATGCATGGCGCAACATTCAGGTCTGCGCCGATATTGGGCAGGCCCCATAGTAAAACTTAAACGATGCCTCGACCAAGTGATAACAAAATATGGTGTGGTAAAAATGTCTTCCAAAAACCTGTTAGACGCCTTTATCTACTTATACTTTACCTTTCCCGTCTGAGCATGGCCAATTACGGTAAAACTGCATATCATTCTTCAGTTAAGTAGTCTAATTACCTCCATTCCCCAAGATTGGATTGAACTGTAAATGTCCAAAGCTGCATCTATAATATTGTAAGCCACTCAGCAACTTCGTCGGTTATCGCCGAATGCCTTACCGCAGGATTGCGCTACTGAAGGATTTAATATCCAAGAGCAGTTCTGATGACCACTGGCACGAATATCGCAATGGGATATACCTGCCTGCAGCTTACAGTCCGTTCAGAAAACGCGAGATATAGGATAAAAGTTGCTAGTGTTGTATAATTTATTTATTTCCTATCCTTTTCATGGCACTCTACACAGTATATCAAGGAAGCGAGATCTTCTAAGGGTCCATGGCCACGTACAACGTATGATTCAGTACCAAATGAACAAGGGGCTCACCCTTTATTACTGCCTCGATAAAATAAGCATCACAATAACCACTGGTAAAACGTATCTCTACTCAAAGCCCTTGAAGCAGATATTAAAGTAATTATGTACCGTACACACAAAAATACATATTTTAACAAACATTTCATATAATTAACTACCAGCGATTTGTAATGTAGAGAAGTCATCTTTGTATATAAACCAGAGCAATTCATAGATAATACGACATATTACTATTAGCGTGGATTACCGTGACCACATCCATTGTCAAAGATACATAAGAAAGAAATTACAATGGCAAGTACCGCCGTCTATAGCGTGAGGGAGATGATGGGGTTTGCTGAGATAGACAGTCACCGCGGTAAGAAACCTCGACAGTTTTAAGGAATACAGACAGAAATCTGGCAACAGCATTTTAAAATTTCATGGGAGGTCAGGTTTCACCAATATGTTAATGATTTTTGATTCTTAGTGATTCTTCATAATGATTCTTAGCCTAAATCATCATGTAGTAAAAACGTTCAAAATAAACTTAACCCAATTTCTGATCGAGCTTTTTTCACATAGGATTCTGCTAGAAGAAATGTAGGACTTTGAGAACTACCATACGTACCTTCGCAGCCATAATTTTGGCACACTTGTAATGTTATCTTTAAGTACTTAAGTACCTTTATCTGTACTTTGGCTAACAACACTTTCGAACTAAATTTTGCCTCTCAATTAAGCGACGGTATCAAAATAATTTTTATGAAGTGGTTGTATACAAGTCTTTACAAACAATGTCATTGTTTTTGATATACATTGAAATAAAGTTTACGTTAAAAGGGCAATTTGAGCCTCAAACTAGTCGGTTAGTGTTGCGTTTCGTGCTTATTTTTAGACTATACTACAATTTTTAAGATGCATATTCAGAGCGGATCTGATCATAATTCTAGTATCAAAATACAATTCTCTGGTGATAAACATAATATAAGTGTAAATTTTGAACATTTTAGTTCTCAAACACGAAAAAAGTGGCAAGACAAATCCTGTAATGGAGGCTCCATAAGTCACCTTATTCCCTCGAGTAGAATAGGGCTAAGACAGTAATAAGTGCCGAGGCATTTTCTTACTGAGCTCTGTGTGACCACAGCTTTTAATAAGGTAATGAAATGGTATGTACATGGAATGGCCCCATCTCCAAAACGTAATTTACCAACGTTGTTCGCGTATGTGCCCAATATAAATATGTTATAAAAACGCAAATAGCAATAGAACGGGCACAATACAATCTCGTTCTTAAACAAAAAAGCAAACAAATACTCTTATAAAGTTGTTAGTAAATACTATGAATAATACTGTACATATATACAACATAACAAGGTCATTTTGAAGACAGTTTGCGCCAGCAATAGCCGGAACATCGAGGTACAATGTTGAACATTTTTGTTCCAAGTCTGTTATTTATGCAAATAAAAACCAAAGGTACTTTTAGTTTACTCCTTTGACTACCTGTTTAGCCTTAACATTTTTAAAATCAGATGGTACAAACATAGCCTTACTAGCACCCTGGTCAATGTCAGCACAACCTATGGGCTGCTGACCTGTACATCGTAAGCACTACATTGCATTATCTATAACTACAATATGTCCATTAAGTACTGTAATTTTTTGTTCATCTCACGTCCCTGAACTCTTCGCAGACGAATTAGCAGACGATTAAAACACACACCGTAAAAATTAAATAAGCGTCATTCAACCTGCGGACTAGCTGGGTCCTTGGCTTGGGGGGCAGGGAGGGGGACGAGGTAGAGGAAACTAATGAGTTACGATTACGGTACCCTTTCATTAATAATATCTAGCAACCCAAAACATTAAGAGTAAAAAAATCGCTTAAATTGGACCACATGTGTCAATTTCCATATCCATTTATAATTATCAAATCAAGTTCAAATTTCAGTTTCTACGACATAATTAGTTACTGGGTTGTAAGAGATTGCATAGGACTTTGTGTCACACTTGAAACTTTCGGAAACCTATGAAACTGGATCGATTAAAAAGGGCACAGCGCTAATAGGGAGGTCGGAGTACAAAATTTAGACTAGCAGAGGGCAGGCATAATCGACAGCGAAGAGTATCGTAGCAGATGTTAGTGATGGTGTTCCTCGTTGCAGCTCTGCATTGTCCGCTCATTCCTCTGTGGCTAGTGTCAGGATATCTACACCTCTTGCACATTCTTCACATGTGACAATATCCTTCTCTATTTTCCTGAACTCATAGGATGCATATCTTTACCCTTGGAGCGTCCTTCTGATGCGCAACTAGGCATTCCCCGCATACATTTTACAAATGGATGGGCATTACCAGCAGCTTTGGTATCACGAGACGTTCACGCTCTTTTGTATTTCACGCAACTCATCCACAATTTCCAAAAGTTTTACAGCTGGTCCCAACTTAAATCCCATGTAATTTATGACGATGTCACGCTTCAAAAGTAAGAGTGCTTTGCCATCGATTTCCTGTCAAGAGAATAGGATTAAAAACCTGAAATCAATTGTAGAATGTATTATTTTAAAAACAATATCACTTAACCACTACAAAAGAAAAGAACTGATTCATTAATTAATAAATAGTTAGCTGTTTCACAACGCCTATATCGGCCCTTTTGGAGGGCCTGGCAACACAGCGACTTTTCAAAAAAATGGCCCCATATTTTTCGAAGCGTGTCAAGTGATAGCACAGTACTACCTGAGCACCTTCTGCAAAGGGGTGATAGAGATCCGAAATCGAGGTACCAAACACTGCAACTTGGTTGAAACATGTGTGTATAGTACTGCCTTCTAAAAGTCTTCGAAATACTGGCCTCCCCAGTAAGTCACAAAAAAACTACAAGGCATACATAGTTACAGGCTTAATAAACTACCGGTTACACAGGATTGAAGTGAAACAAGGAAACAAGAACTTACATTGATCCTGAAACCTCCTGCGTGGTCTCGGAGGTCTGTTTGTTCAATAAATTTCGCAACTTCATCGATTGTCCATTGACGAGGTGGTTTGTTTATTTCAATTGGACCTTAAGTAGATAAAATGAAACAAATGTTTTAACACTTTCATTTTCAATGTTAAGAACGAAGGGTTTAAATGTATGGTCTTGGAGACACTGAAACTTATTCGTCATTTGGCAAACTTATAGATCACCTCCTCTTCCGTATTTCCTATCTCCCTTTCATTGCCACGTCAATCTTTAAACTGCATTTAACTATACATTTTACAATTTTAATAAGAGTTGTTAGTTAACATCAAGATACAAAAAAACACGGACTTTTCGCCAACTGTATGCAGGCCACACATTTCCCTTAAGAGTCTTCATGAGAAGGACGAGTTCTAAAAAGCTCCGACAAATTAATTTTTTATCTGATCGAAAACGGTAATTAGTAACGAAAACCCTGGACAATTTAAATTTCACGATAACCAGACAGCAAGAAAGAGGTCTATTTATATTATGCAATTTCCTATTACTTACACCCAGAAGCAGGTAAATAAAAAAAACTATTTGTGGTGTATATGAATTGGAAACATGGTGAGAACTCGTATCATAATACCTCAAAAACAAATTTCAAGGGGCAAACATTGTGTACAATTACAGAAGTTTTAGCGGTTTTTATAAAAAGAAAAAACCTTACAAGTGTCTTGCATTTTATAAACGTTTCAAGAATACTCGGCTTCAACCAAGGTTCCAATTTGACTATTATTTGGAAAACTTTTTTGCTTAATGGTGAAGATACAGGTACGATCCAGTCTCACAAAGACACCCATTGTTGAATGCTTCGTAAAGACAGTAGAAATTTACAGTAAAATAACATTGTGGTACAAAATGAAACTAATAATATAAAGTAAGTACATTACCAAAAGACAAAGTTTCACTTGAGTCCAGCTTTGTTCGTTTGAAATGAACAGCGGACAAAAAATTCTGCGGGGTATTTCCCTGGAGTTACACTACGCATTTGTCAATCTGATTTCAGGCGGAGAAGTCAGGTCATGCGCAAAACCCCATCTAGTCGAAACCAGGCCTAATAAGTGTGTTCAAGAAATGTTAAACCTTCACCACCAAATATGGCATTATTGCCACAAGAGATTAATGATCTCGGAAAAATCTGATCAAGCAAATCCTACTATCCACTTTGTGGTCTTGTCTATATAATATGCATCTCCTTCCGAACGCAAGTACATGGCAAATATTGAGTCATCGAACAGATTTTTCGGGTATTTTCCAAAGGAAACAAGACCATACATTTTGCTATTTAGCCATGCCAAACGCAAAAAACTATTTGAAAGGATCTAAGCTTATTAGTACGTTTGATTAACAAGTACGCTATTGAAATTGATCAAGTTTTGAAGGTCAAGTCACTCGTGCTAACATTGGTCTTAAGTTCTGGCCTTTCGCTGGTGCACTCTTTAATCCACTATCTGTCTGGCTTTTCCTACTCTGGGATACCACACAAAGCAATGTCAAACTTCTGCAAGCTTAAGTTTCTTGGCCTCTGGAGTTTAATGTTGTAACTGACTCCAACAAGACGTCCTTAAGGAAGTGAATCACCATCAATAGCAGCTGTATGTGCTCAAGGATTGCAAAAAAGACCCCTGATGGTATACGTTAAGTCACGTCAAGTCAAATCCAGTTGAGTCAAGTCAAATCCAGCCAAGTAAAGCCAGGCCAAGTCAAATCCAGTCAAGTCAAGCCAAGTCAAGTCAAGCCAAGTCAAGTCAAATCCAGTCAAGTCAAGTCAAGTCAAGCCAAGTCAAGTCAAACCCAGTCAAGTCAAGCCAAGTCAAGCCAAGTCAAGTCAAATCCAGTCAAGTCAAGCCAAGTCAAGCCAAGTCAAGTCATGTCAAGTCAAGTCAAGTCAAGTCAAGACAATCCAAGTCAAGTCAAGTCAAGATCCTAAAGTCACTCTATCTCTTTGAATCAAAGCAAGGTCCAAAAGTACTCTCTGAACATTTTGAATTTCATCCAAAACATTCCTTTCAGGATAGCAAGATAGTAACTTTCAGCAGTGCATTATGGATCTCTGTTTTGTTCCTGCACGCTAGTTCTTGTCATACTCCGATGTCACGAGTCATAAAGAAGCCTGGGTTCAACCATGATCAAATAGTGGTGTAACACCAACCAAATTGCTGATCGAAGCAATAATGAAAGACATCGTTGATTAAAATACAGAAAAGTCGGAAAGTATAAAATGGGGAGCTGAAATACGAAAAAGAGAGAACACCTCAGGAGCCGAAAACGAGTAAGCTCAATAGCTGAGAAGGTTCCAACTCAATTACGTGTCGCAGAAAGAAGTCACCATTTGAAAGACAAGTCATTCTCTCCAGCTGCAAACGCCTACCTGAGCCAGAGCACTACCAGCGCCAAGACGTGGGCGAGCAATTAATCGAACAGAAGCATACGATCGAACTACGTTGAACATATTTATAATCAGTTTATAATCAGTTTGTCCATTTGTAATTTGCTGTGAAGTGTTAATTTTGTGTAATTTATATATCCCGTTTCTTTTAAGAAGGCTTTATTTGACGAACTCTTTGTGCTTTGCGATGTTACCAACTAGCACCAGCGCATTAATCCGGGCCATGTGACATTCAATTAAACACTGGTTACTCTAAAAGAAACTGTCTACCATTTTACGAATGGAATCATTACACTAGTTATCTGGCCCTGCGTAAAATTACGCCCAGTAAAATGAAACATAATACAAACCTGAAAGTGATACTAGTAACAGAGATTATTACGAATGCATACCTCAAGCAATAGCGGCAAAAGAAAGACTCATCTTTTTTCCATTACATTTTTCATCAGTTTTAGGGCCTTGTATTCCCCCTTGATACGGGCTAGGGTGGGGCCCATATATATGGGACTTCCCTTGGAGCTAAGAGCAGTTTAAGACCGGATGCCTTTCCTGTCGTCACCAGTGGCCCTACGGGGAGTCACACCCTTACCCTTTAGTATAGAGAGAAGCGAAAGCAGCCAAAGGAAGATACCACACACTATTTTCCCTGGAAGAAATTCCTTTAAAAGAGCTAACATGAAGTAATTCCCAAAGACCTTCCATACAATCGTATCCCTTTGTGACCAATCATGAAACACAAATACCAAACAGCCGATCCTAGGTGGCTATGATGAAACTGACACTTCAGTGCAACGTCAGAAAAACAGCGTAATGAGTGTGGGAAAGTAAGGGTCCTCTGTCAACGCTATGACACTGACATTTGAGTGCAATGGCAGATAAACAAGTAATGAGCCTGTGAAAGTAAGGGTCCTCTGTCAACACTACGGCACTGACATTTGAGTGCAACTGCAGATAAACAAGTAATGAGTGTGGGAAAGTAAGGGTCCTCTGTCAACACTATGACACTGAAATTTGAGTGCAACGGCAGATAAACAAGTAATGAGTGTGTGAAAGTAAGGGTCGCCCGTTAACGCTCCCCTTTTATTAATTGCGAGGACGAGAGGTACATGCGTGGATGATTAAATAGCAAAAGCAAAATACAGTCACAGGTGATGTATTTAAGTTAACAATGCCTTTCTACTTTATCTGGATCCAGAAAGAGTAAATTAAGCGACCATGACTGGAGTTATGCTGTCTGGAACTATCTTAAGTTACCAAATCTTTATGAAACTTTCTTACCGGACATCTTCCATCTGATGTAATTCCCTGTTTAAATAAAGATACATGTAAGATGATCAGAAGAGGGCTACCAATACTGTTTTTGCCATATCACATTGACAGCAATAAACATTACCTTTTACAATGATAACTTTCTTCTTGCAATTATTAGTTCAATTTTTAGACACATGCAGGGTACCTTCCAAGCACTTGTTCAGGACGAGTATTTCTTCTTAAAATTACAAGATAGAATAAAAAAAGAGAAAGGAATAACAGGGAGGAAAGAGAGGAAGAAAAAAGTGGAAAGAAAAATGGGGAAAAAGGTTGGGAAGATATGGAGAAAAGAAGGGAAGAAAAGAAGGGAAGAAAAGAAGGGAAGAAAAGAAGGGAAGAAAAGAAGGGAAGAAAAGAAGGGAAGAAAAGAGAGGAAGAAAAGAGAGGAAGAAAAGAGAGGAAGAAAGGAGTGGAAGTAAAGAGAGGAAGAAGAGAGGATCAAAGGAGAGGAAGAAAAGAGAGGAAGAAAAGGGAGGAAAGAAAAAGGGGAAGAAAGGGGGGAAAGAAAAGAGATGGAGAAAAGAAGGGAAGAAAAGAAGGGAAGAAAAGAGAGGGAGAAAGGAGTGGAAGTAAAGAGAGGAAGAAGAGAGGATCAAAAGAGAGGACAAAAAGAGAGGAAGAGAAGAGAGGAAGAAAAGAGAAGATGAAAATAGGCGAAGAAAAGAGAGGAAGAAAAGAGAGGAAGAAAAGAGAGGAAGAAAAGAGAGGAAGAAAAGAGGGGAGGAAAAGAGAAGATGAAAATTGGTGACGAAAAGAGAGGAAGGAAAGAGGGCAAGAAAAGAGAGGAAGAAAAGAGAGGAAGAAAACCTACTTTCAAAGAAAATTTATGCTGAATTATGTTGAAGAGATTCACTACTCTCCCCTAGTTAATTGTACAGGAGAAGGATAAACTGTCTTTTTTGAAAAAATCCCTCCTCAATTTCAGTTAATTACTACTAAATGCAACACAACAAATTTTTCCTAATATAATGAGTGGTGATGTTGTTTGTTGCTGGGTGTGTGGGTGATTAAGACTGGAAGTCAGCAACACAACATGATATTTGTCACTCTTTTTACTTTTCATAATAAAACAGGTAAGAGCTCCTTTCTACTGAGTTACATGGAATCAAATCATAAACATAAATGATCGGAGATTGGCTGTCAAGCAAGCAATGTTAAACTAATTAAGAAATGAAGGAAAACAGCTTCCCAATGATCAGGTAAACACAACATCAGTGTGTAAGTCCTATTATTTAGTGCCATACATTAATATAGCAGTCTCTAGTATTTATGGTTGTTGTGATGAAATGGAAAAACATCGCCTCAACACAAGACAGCAATTATGGACAGGAAAACGTCCAAGAAATTGGGACTGTTCCAAATCATTATTGACACAACTTTTTACCCTCAAGGAACAGACAAATTAGCCTAGTACTGTTCCTGCAGGCCGTACACTAGGTGAGTGCATGTAAGTGAGGAATACAAGGAAATCTCAACAATTTAGCACCATTCTTAAATGGCTCTTGTCCAGCAATTGAGTGTTCTAATGACTTACATAACTCTAATAGAAGAGGTCAGAGATGTTTCCACCAGTATGATTTGACACCTTGTCTAAAATTGTTTCTTTGGCACAGACATCTATTTACAGTTCATTCTGTACTTACACTCGACACACTACTGCCGTTTAAAGATATCTCCACCCCTCCCCAAACTATTATACCTCTGGTCAATAAAATCTCACCCATACACCTGACTATTCGACCACAATGAGGTGGAGGAGAGTACACTAGGTATATACTGTAGGCTTCATGACAGTTTCTTTAAATTCAAACTGAATACATTTGCCACAGTTATAAAAGACCATTCAGTATGTGTCATGGTAATTCTTCTCTTAACGAGTAAGCTCAGGAAAAATGTCTGTCCCATACATTTTAGTTAACAGTGATAGGGGCTAGGGCGTTGCCCATATATATGTGACTTTCCTTGGAGCTTAGAGTGGTTTAAGACTGGATGCCTTTCCTGTCGTCACCAGTGGCCCTATGGGGAGTCGCATCTTTAACCTCTACTATAGCAAGTAGAGATGGCAGCCAAAGGAAAATACCACACAATATTTTCCCTGGACGAAATACATTTAAAAGAGCTAACATTACGTAGTTCCCAAAGACCTTCCATACAATCGTATTCCTTTGTGGCCAATAATGAAACACAAATACCATGCAGCCGATCCTAGGTGGCTATGATCACACTGACACTTCAGTGCAACGTCAGGAAAAACAAGTAATGAGTGTGTGAAAGTAAGGGTCCTCTGTCAACGCTATGACACTGACATTTTGAGTGCAACAGTGTATAAACAAGTAATGCCTGTCCCAGACATTTTAGTTCACAGTGATGCCAAGTCACAAGATGTTTCCTTTTCACTGTACTTTCAACATCTGGCCCTAGCTTCATTGGGAGGTGTGGGATAAAAAAACGTGAAATTGCAATATTGTAGTCAAGACACCACCGGCCCACAGCTGGGTAAAAATAGAAAGGATATTTTGTACCATGATTGAGGTAAAGATGTCGCACTTTAAGACAGCCAAACAAACTAAGCCTTATGGACAGTGTAATTAACAAGCAAATGCAAGAAGTGCCAGTTTCAGCACTTTTCCAATTCTGTGTCTAATATCATATTCCCTTAAAGGAACCAGAGTACTACATATTATAATTGATATTAAGATGTTTACTAGTACCCCAAAAGTCCATACTCCAGAGGATATGCAAGTTGAGCTGTTAAAGTCATAAAGTATAAAATCTTCGTAAACTTGACAGGGTTTCTTATACACCATCGTATATCTAAACCCAATTACCAAGTACCCACAAACAAATCTGTACCCACGTTGAAAGTGTACTATTGTACCTAATGTAGCTCTAGCTGCCTGCTCACATGCAACACCATTGCATAGTAGATTTAAGAGGTAAATGACAAGTAAAAGATTCCACAATATCATTAGCGATTTGTACTAGACTAAGACTAGTTACTATTCAATTCTTGCGGGACATCTGACCATAAAAATGTGATAATGAAACAGCAACAGTGTGGAAAAACATGCATCATGTTCAAATGATACCTTCAACTGCTGTTATGATCAATTACAGCCCCTTACACACAGCACTGAGCTTAAAAAACCACCTATCTTATCCTCTATATCGCCACTGCGTAACACAATCATGTAAATATACAGCCACACCAAAAGGCAATTAAACTTATAAAAGGGGTTGTGATAAATACCTGACCGATCATAAAGTCTGCGTAATGTTTACCAAGTGAACCATCTGGAAGGGACTGCAGGGAATTTACATCCAATGTCTTACTGTTCATAATTGGTCGGTCCCTAAAGAAAATAAAGAAAATAGATAACAAAAATTTTGAAATTTTTGAATATTGCGCAATATTTCATAGCCATAGATGACGTCATTCACACCAAATAAAAAAATTGGTTTTTTAATTTTTCTGGAAAAGAGTTACACTATAAACATGCCAAATATCATTGTAATAGCATTGCTCAATATTAAGTTATAGTGTGCCAAAGTGCCGCGGGCCTTGCCATTTCTATTCTCTGCCTTATTTCTGTATTTGTTTTACCGTCTGCTGTGATTGTCTTGGCAAGGTATTTAAATCTTTCCACTTGTTCTAGTACTTATCCATCTACTCTAATATTTGCTGTTGGTGTCACATCAAATGTACTCATTACCATTGCCTTGTTTTTCTTTACATTCATCTTTAATACCTTCTTTAAACTTTCACTCCTGATAAGATACAATATATTCTGTAAATCTTCTTCCGTCTCTGCGACTAATTTTGTGTCGTCAGTATATCTAGGATTTGTAATGTTGAGACCTCCAATACTGAGTTTTGGGAGATCCTGAGACTTCCTGAAGATGTCTTCTTTGTAACAATTAAATGCTTTTGGTGAGTAAACACAACCCTGGCTCACTCCTCTTTTTACCTCGAACTCTGCTGATTCACTATCTTCCATTCTGATGTTTGCTGTCTGCGACCAATACAAATTCTGCAGCAACCTTATATATTTTCCATCCATTGCCCATTTCTCCAGATCTTCAAATAGTCAAGGATGGTCCGTAGTTTAATAATCCCTTCCCTTGTTCTCATACAAGTTTAATACCCAGAATTCATCTAACGCAGTCCCTCGTCAAGCTTCCGTTCATTTCTCATCAGTATAATCGTTAGGATGACTTTCATCAGATGGTTGATCAAACTTTATATACGATATTCTGAGCACTCTAATGCTTTCGGTTTCTTTGGTAACTTATTAAAGAGAGAATGCTTCAGATCTGAAGGTAAGAATCCCATTTCTAGTATATCTTGACACAGTTCTGTGACGATTCCTAGCATTTCACCATCAAGTGCCTTCAGGTATTCCTGTAAAGTGCGATCTCGACCTCCTGCCTTACCTGACTTCATACTTTTCGTGGCATTATGGACTTCAGCCTTAAGTATAACATGACCCATCAGTGTACTTCTGATAGTGGTATTGATGCTCTCTTTCTATCATTATATAGTCCCCTGATGCATTCCTCCCATCATTCTTTTACTCCTATCTTTTCAAACAACAACCTTCCACTTTTACTTTTAATGCAGTTGTTTCTCGTCTTTACATTGATCTTCTTATTTGTTATCTTTTACACTTCGTCATGCATTTTCCTAATTCTGTGATTTTTTCTAAGCCTTCTGCTTCTTTACACTTTTCATTTTACCACTTTTCCTTTTCCTTCTGATTGATCTCAATCTATCTGCTTATAATCTGCTTTTTCTACGTCCTTTTATAAGCTTCCTGATATCATCCATTATCCATGATTTACCTTTTCTAAAGGTTTTCTTTGAGAGTATTTACCTTCTGCTTCTTGGATAGCAACCTTCAAGCAGTTCCAGTGACAGTTGATCTTCTTTTCTCTGTTTTCTTTATAAAAACATTGGCTAAAGTAAAAAATGTGTTACTGTAAAAACTGGTTACAGGATTATGATATGCGGGAGACCAAAATTTTAAAGACATGCATTCTCATTCAGGTTTTTTCATCGTCAGCTAAAGAAACAGCTAAATTAAATTCCATCTGACTAGGGCTCCTCAGAAAGTTGTTAATCAATACATACAAAAGTAGTATGATAGGAACTTTATATGTTCCACTGAAAAGCTGCAAAGTACCACAAGAAGAATATTTGAAAACTCTCATCAGAAAATCATAACATCCTAATTATATTGCACATATTAAAGAACTGAAAAATTCAGCAGCGCTAAAAAAATTGCTTTTTAGAATGGACCTATAGGAAATCTTTAAATGGCTCTTGGGAAAAACCGCGATAAGATCACTGTGAACAAAATAAAGTAGCAATAAGATTGGTTTTCAAGTTTTGGGGCAAAACCAGAGTCAGTGTGTGTATGTATTGTCTCTTATATGGGGGTGGGGTTCTGTAAATACTAGTGAGAAAAAAGATCTTATCTTTTTAAAACCGAATCTCCAGGGAAGGGAAGGATTTGAAGGGAAGGGAAAGTACATTAAAGGCCTTTTATTTCACCAGGGATTGCAAAAGGATTTGGTTTTACAAGATCCAATCGATGGACGTCGTAAAATGGTTGCCATGAGGACGAAAAGCACTGAAGGCCTGTGCTCTTTTGCGTGCATTCTTCGTTTGAGGTCAGTTTTCTGTTTCAAGGTGTTCGTGACCATCTGTGGTGGGTTGTCTTTAACTGGGGAATTGGGATTGCAAGGGTAGGGCAAGGTCCTAGGTACATAAACGTAAGGCATTTGAACCTAAAACTAAAATAGATCTTGCAAGAATTTGATTTGACAGATACGAGGCTGGTGGACACTACCCCAGTATTGCTGTGGTCGTCTTTATTTTGCTAATTATTATATATTTAAATAGAAGAGAAAAAGATTTGGTGCTTAGCGTTGGTCTATATTCAATTTTTATGTACTTGGGAATAGGAGGGCTGTAAATATCTTCACTGTACAACCAGGTAGCAACAATTTCAATAGCTTCAAACAAAGGGACGTTGGTAGAGTGATGCTGATGTCAAAAGACCACATAACCCACTGTTTTTGGCCAATTTTTAGATTACTGGCTTCAAAGTAAACTGAATAAGAAATTAGCTACTGTCAATGCCATTTTTCCAGAAAACGGCTACCCAGAAAATGTTAAGAACATTATCATTTCTAACCAAATAGCCAAGTTTTCTTCTGACACAAATATGACCCGATGAAGTGGCCAGTATATTTGTGACTACTGTGGATTGAGAATGCTTCATTAGATTTTGATAAGAGGATAAATACAGGCGTGACCATGAAATTTTACGCTGTACAACCGCGTGTTGACAGAATCGCGCGACATGTACCGGCCTTTATAACTAGAGGTAGTAATGTTTCAAAAACAGTACCGAATGATGTCAACAAAGCCGAGTCAAAAATTCGCAAAACAGACTCGGCTAGAGGATAGCATTTGCTCCAAAACACAAGTGCTGACAACTATCAAGAGGATTCTTTAATGATATGAGCCAAATTCCAAGTTTCATCTCATCTTGCTGCTTTAGAAGCCACAATTACAATTCTATTATCTAATCTGACACATTTTTGAGGATCATTTGACATTTTTCAATATAATTGAAACTATAAACTCTGAAAAAGCAAAGAAACTCATTCCACTACATAGTCTAACCCATGACTTTCATCGATTTCAGAACTACTCTCGTTATTTCTTTCCAATTTGCAAAAATCGATGCTTTCTTTTTTAAGTCCGGACTTGAAAATTGTAAAAGGGAATGGTCCCTGTAAATTCACATCCATTGTTGATATTTTGAAAGCAAAAATAGTGCAAATATCGTGATGCCATGCCTCATTTTCTCTTGTACGTGTAAGAGTCTTTATCACCACTTTATTATCACTCACATACGAGAGCTAATTCGCGTTTTCAGTAAGGCCTGGCGCACATGGACGATTTATATATGCCAAAAGACGAAGGATTTTGAAGTCTTAAGGAAGTCGCTCTTGTCGTGTGGCCGAAAGACGCTGACTAAAGACCGATATTTAATATGTTGAATTTTAAAGAATGTTTTTTAGAATACAAAATGGAAAGTTGCTGATTCATCCTGAATGAGACAATTGTAGTGACTAGATATGGTAAGAGCGAGAACTCTCATTTCTTCGACACAATAATAGCAGGAGCAAGATAACGAGGATAAACTTATATACCATTCCACGTAATCGAACATCTAATCATAAGAATCATTTATTCTTCAGACTTTTCAGAAGCAGTCACAAATGCTATGCGTCTCAAAGGATACAAGCAGAGTGAGGTTCGGTACAGAGGAAGCATAAATTAGCAACCATAGAGTGTAAGAATGCCAGTGCTGTGCCACAGCATGGTGAGTAGGGTGGCAATTTACTTTCCTTATCACCTTTATTCTGTTCAGAGTAATACCAGGCACGTGTACTACTACTACTAGGTTTGCAGTAAAAGTGTCAATATCGAAGCACTTTTGTTACCTAGACTTGCTCTCTGCATAAGGAGCTTACTGATTCCCATACTTCTATGTCCGCAACAAAATACTTTGGTTGATAGTTTGTAACAACTTGATGAAAGGCCATGCGTTTTTTTTAGCCTATTTTTTGGATTATCACAGTTAATGTATTTTTTTAAAACATAAGATAAATTTTACGCTGGTGATCTTTCTCTGCATCTTCTTGAAACTTTGTGATGTTCTAAAAACACTTCTCAAAAATCTACGCGCTCTTCAATAACACGAATGACAAAAAAAGTGTCGCTCACATGCCTTGTACAGCATGTTTTGGGTCTTCTTCCTATCTCTTAACTCTTCTCTAAAAGCTTCCTTACTACACTCCATACCATTGCTGTGATCATTGTATGGTAAAGACGTTAAGCAAAATGAATCCGTTACTCAACACAAGATTTAACTTTTTATTATTGATTAACTTTTTATTATTTTACAAATTTACATGTCAAGGTAAGAGCAAATTTATAGATTGTGCGTGGCAGGAGCAGAATTGCGCAATACGTGCCGGATTTCACAAGTAGACGCAGTAAATTTAACGAGTCGTATAAATAAAACGAATTCAACTTAACAGATCTCAAAACTAGGCAATAGAGTCATCAATAGAATTTGTTTAGGGGATTACCTAAAGCTTGATCTCCTTTTACGTTGATGTTATACAAGCCAAATATATCAAAACAAAGAAGCGTAGATCTCTATGGACAAAATGACTTTGCTTACAGCTTAAAAGTGTTTCTATAACACGAGTGACAGAAAACATATCGCTCTGAGAAGACAATCGCAGAGTATTATATACTCCGATGTATTTCAGTCTTCAATGCTTTGCAACAAGCGTTCTTATTTTGTTACAGGCAACTAATATAGCCGGTGTATGCGGAAACATTTAGTAAACGAATCCATTTTTCAATGACATATATAAATTTTGTGCCACAAACCAACTTTTTAAACAAGATGCAACAAAAAATTACGATTACGTTCTTGTTAAAACGTTTTTGTAATATTTCATTACATAACATTTACAGTATATGACTTCATAAATACCAGATACACGTAAAGAAAAACGTGAGTTGAATAAGAGTTAAACTACATGCATTTGCCTAGGATTGTTGCGTGCAAGGTTACGGTTAGTGAAATCGCTGCAGGTTATTTCCCCTCCATGCACGAGAACGAAAAAAATGTCCATGTAAGAATGAATAGGTGGATAGGACATTCTTTATAGTTGGTAAAACAGAAAACAACGATAGACCATCAATAAAATGCAAGTTTTAAGTTTAAAAAAATCATGATGGGCAACATATCCTTGTCCTCTGCAACTCAGGTGTTGCCAGAAACCAACTATGGTGCTAAACTGCCTCAGAAGTTCTTCCACAGTTTCCTTTCACCTTTTGTCTGCTTTACCTCTTGTTCCTCATCCATTTTCCAAATGGTAACTAAATGTCCCATTCCTTGCTTTTTGTTACATGGCCAAGAAACTCACTCTACCTTCTCCTGGTGCTGCTGCACAGTTATTTCTCATGACCGGCTTCCAGTAACACTGGTCCGCTCCTTCCCCTCGGCATCCATGATATTCTGAGCATCATATTTATGCACTTCGTTTTATATCGCCATCGTTTCATTAAACCTTTGGATACATCATCGGCGGCACAACCTATGATATGAAGACCAGTTCCTCTGCCATGACAATAGGCTTTCATTGGTAAGGCTTTCCTATCCGAGAGTATATTTTACTATTACATTTTGCGTCGCAGGTGACTTAGATGCCAATATGATTGATTTTCCTTACTTGCTAGGAATAAAATTAAAAGTTAACAAACTAGCATTCGATGTTTTGAACATCAACATCGTTTGAGTGTTACTGCAGTTCAGCAACCGTCAGTGGTAGCGATTGGCTCCCATCAACTTTTCTTCAAAATGAAACAAGATTAATGATTACTCACAGGGTTCACCAGCAAATATACTAGAGGGCAAACAGCACTGAGATTGCTGCATTGTCATTTGACAGCGTTGGTCTTTAGAAAGCAATAGCGGGCTTTTAAATTCTTATTTAAAGAGCCAACCCTACACACATGGAAGATTTTCGTGACCAAGTTGATTATGACTTCCACAACAAATCACTTCTGTTCAGATGCTTCACCTTCACGTATACGTGAATCTACCGTCTCTATTAGATTTCCTCTGCGTAGGAAGCAGCGCGCATGATAGAGTGAAGTGATGAGAATACAATCATTCAAGGGCAATAACAAATCTACTGAAGTAGTCATTCAAGATCCACACAGATAAAATACTGATGTGATATTAAGGGGGTACAAGAAATATACACATAGAATTTATAATCACTGTTTCATAAAAATGGTACATAATTAGGAGGGTATTTTCCTCCACTTGCACACATTGTTCATATCCACTATCTTCCAGTTCAAAGGGTACTCAGTCCCATCATCCGAAATAGGCGACTCGAATAACCAATTATGAAGAACATCTTCAAAATCGTGCAATCTGCGAACGTATTCCGTAGATTCATCCTGTCTGACAACGAAGGCCCTAGTGGGGAAAAAGGTAAACATAAAAATAATAGAAATAGTTACTTAAAAAGATTAGGGTGAAAGGCGAACAACATAATTGACATCGAAGGGAGAAGGTAAGGGTACTCATGACACAGGGAGAGCTACGCCAATGCCGAGGAAGAGCAGCTATGAAAAGACGGATCAGGTGAAAAGATATAGGTCTAACAGATAACATATCTTGAAACCCATCAGTAATGGACGCACGTCACTCTAATCGCTTCTTTGGGACGTACAAATTGACACGTGCATGTATGCTTTCATCTATGCCCCTTCTCTCCATTCTTGTTGGGTTGCTTCCACTTGTGTACTCAAATTAAGCACTTGCATTAACGTAAAAAACATTATGGAGAAAATTACTCATTTCGTTCTTGAGTGTTCTGAACATCGAAGATTCATGAAAACCGAACAGACACAAGAGTTTATTGTATTTTAAACCAGAGAGACATACAGAACACCATACAATCGCTTGCCCTCGTATAAGCGAATATACACGATTTTTTTCCCCCCCTTATCACTGAGTAGATATCTTATCGACTGTCTCTCAAGCAGTTTCTTTGACATAAAGATAAACCTAAATCGTAAACTTGAAATGGGAGAACCTGCTTGAGAGCAAAACTATGACTGGAAAATAAAACCATCATGAGCCATTAATCAAATTGACAAATTGTCCAATTGTCAATTTTCGTACAGAAACAAAAGTGGCCACAGTAAACAGATACGTAGAAACGACTAACACCATAGCAAAGCATTGCCTAGATTACTATACGGTACATTTTGGGGGGGCTCCCCTCCCTCTCCCGTCCCCATTTTCAACGCTGTTGATTGAATTTGTGTAAATTTGTGAATTTGAGGTCTTTTGTAACGAACTGCAAGGAGAAAATTATCTAGGGATAAAGATATGACTCGAGACGATAATAGTAACATAACGTTTATGCTCAATATAGAGGCTTTAAACGCTTTTATGATCGAAAGAGCGTGACAATGAGAACTGTGGCATACTGTTGCACGTAGATATACCGTGTAACATCCATTGAGTCAACATGGTGGAACATACGATCAGCGAAAACTGACGATATGCAAATAAATGTTATATTAGGAGGGAAATGACTGAAAATAAAAAAGATAGTAAAAGGCGAAATCCGTTAACTTAAGATTGGTTACAGAACAATCTGGCACCTAACGCTAAGCCCTTGACTAAAGCAGAATAATTAAAGAAAAAAAGACGATCAACAAAAATGTAAGGAGAACGACGACAAGAACAATAAAAATAAATCGGCGAAGGGGCAGGAAGGTGAAAAGAAAGAAAGAAAAAGCGGTAAAAGATGAAGAAAAAACGCAGACTCAACTGCGGACAACGGAAAGATAGCGGAAGGGAGATAAACGAGAAAAGAGAAAAAACAACTTGAGGAGATTAAAAAGGGCGGGTAACGATGAAAATACTTAGGTCATGGTTTCTGCTTCTACCAAACTGGGTTTTCTTATTACAATTCTACAAAGGAAACGTACAGCTGGGAGTTAGTGAATAATTAATACTTCAAACTTTAACTGACATTTGATCAAACATACATTAAATGTTCTTAAGTAATTAAATTTACCTTTCATTTGATCTAAATAGAACATTGACTTGAAACCGAACTCCATCATTAAAAGACTTTTGCCCCAGATGTTTTCCCTCCTTGAAGACCTCGAGCAGCTGTTTCACTAAAACAAATTTAATGAACAATTATAACCATCAGTTATAAGTAGTCGTGACCATCAGTAGTCGTTTAAGTTTATTGCAAACGATTTTCGATGATAAAAGTCTATGAAGTAAGATTTCTCTGATCTTCGCATTTTGATAGCAATAAAGAAAACAACGTCCGACATTGTTAATTTATTCCTCAACTTTTCAAATCAGTGAGTCTAAGATTTCTCACCATTTTCATCTCCGAGGCAAAAACGTAGTATTAAATTAATGGCATTACCAACAAATATATGAATATATGTAACGGATAGTCTTATCATCATACTATATATTATCATTAGCCATTTCTTATCCTTTGCTGACGTCATCCTCCTCTAGACAACTTCCATTCTATTCTTTTATCTATCATTAGCTTCAGCAGGCCTTTGTGTCCGATAATGAATCTGTCAGATTTACTCCTTGTTCTTACTTTTCAAAGTATCTGTTTACTTCCATTGTTGTCCAGCTTCCTCCAGATCTATTATTGTTTCTCATTATTCCAGGAAGCCCATCTCTATCTTGCTCCAGCAATACACTGAAAATGCTCGTTGTCTTCTCACTTTTCTGACATTATCGTTCAGTTTCTTATTCACAAAGAACTGGAGCTTAATGATGAAATGTGCCTTAATTGCACGTTAGTCTGGTGAATACGCGTAACGAATTAAAACATAGGACGAAGAACTCAAAATATGATCTGCAACTTTTGCATAAATTTAAGTACTGATCAAAAATGGGGAGTAGCATCGAAAGCTATTCTATCAAAAAGCCGAAGTCGTTTAATGTCTATCAAAATGTTTCGCACTGATATTCTAAAACTTAATGCCACAGTTTTACTGATTCTCTATTCCCTCGGTTCAAGTAAGCCCTTAATCAAAAGCTTTTTCTTTCTTGTATAGGAAGCGTTCCTAGACATCTTGTTATTAAAAGGAAGTGATCATCGCGCGCCAATCGACTCTTACATCGAAACGATATTAATGAGGCGCTACAACATTATACTCAGATGGTGACGTCGTCAATAATGCAGAACACTGAGACGCGGGGAAAGACGCCAAAAATTGTTAAAATGGTGTTATGTAGCACTTGAACAATCCTCATTGACGGTTAAAAATCTAAATACCTCCATTCTTATCTCGTTATAGGCAGAAAATTGAGGCCTGGTTAAGTCCGACGTGATAAGGAAGCGTGGTTTAACATTCTTGACACAAAGCGTTGACTTTTCGCAGCCGTAGAAACCATACTTGAAAAGTCATTCATCACTTTCTTCCTTTACAACGCTTGGTAAATTAACTAAAATCGAATTTATTGGTATATCTGGTAGCTTTATTATACTAATACGTACTATGGCATCTTTATACGCATATTAATAACAATAGTTAAGAAGAATGACATATGTCAACTGAAACATGGAAACTGCATTGCTAATTAGAGGTGTCCTACTTATGTTAGGCCAGCATTCCCATTATTGGCCAACTTATCATCTTCGAAGCTACTCACGTTAATGCAGCATTAGGGGTAGCAAAATGGAGATTCCCTTGTATTTGCAATATCAGTTTTCTATGAATGACTTACGTCTTTGTTACCTTACATGTCAAGAAAACTGGTTACAAGAATACATGCCAACACACCTCCGAATTGCTCCCTTTCAGTCACTTCATCAATGTAGCTTTTGCTTGTCACCATATGTTGTCCGAGAAAGGAAACAACCTGCTCATCTAATGGTTCGCTTTTCCCAAATACAGCTCTAACACCTGCCAAAAAATATTACCTAAATAATGTTAAATACAAAATATTCCTAAGGCAGATTCTAACTCTCGAAGCATTACAATTACGTACTTAGCAAAGTCAAAAACTAACACAAAATATAATACATGAAAGTCTTTGACAACATGAACAAAGTGTGTTTCCTTCAATTTGTAGGGGCATGCATAATTGGCTTTACCATGTATCTGCAATGTAAGCCTTCGTGCCCCACTCCAACAATTACTGACAATGAGCTGTTTTGAAGAACGTTCGAATGTAATTTATATATTTATGATAGGTATGATACTTTAAAACAATCTATGGAATTGTTGGAATACTAAAATGCCGTTCTATTGACATAAACCGAAAAAAACTGTGGTGACATTCTAAGTAAATGCGAAAGACATAAGATCACCTAGTCGAAACTATTCCAATACTGTATTCCCTCCAAAAACGCTGCATTTATTGATGATGATATTTATTAGTAAACAAGCTTTACAAGAAATGAAAAATAGTTCATACGAGTTTTACACATTTCCATTGCTAGATTCCGTTTCTTCCGCTATAATAGATTGTCATGAAGAATTTTTTGCATTAATTTTATTCCTTTTCTATTTTGTAATAAACACCGCCATCTGTTAAAAGTCGCCACCAAAAGCTGGGAAAGACGGTTTGGGTCCTTATAGAAATGCATGTACAACTGAACTTCAATGTATGTATATTCATTAGTATAGTATCAAAGTCCAGACTGTTTCTCTTTTTCTGTTGTTTGCATCTTACTGCAAAACAAACATATTTATATATGTTTAAAAAATCGCAGTTTATACAATATATATATCATCAGATTATAAGATACAAGATCAGATCTCTCACCGGTGATTTGCCAGCCACCAATGTCCTGCACTTCCTTAAGGGGAAAGACAATCAAAACAGAAAAGTAAATTCATGGAGAGCAACAGCTTCTGGAGCTGCAAACGTTTGTGGCAAGAAGCTGCACAATTTAAGATATGGCTATGCTAAAACTGGTTAAAAGTCCTTGGCCACCTCAACAATGGAAAGAGCAACACTAGAGGGGACTTATCCTCTTTCAAATATGTACAGCATCGGTTCTGTGCTTTGGGTATCTTATTTACTAGATAATGCTTTGCATCAAATGCAATAGAAGGGTAAATTATTACACCCAGATTTTCAGGAAAATAAAATAGATTCCTTGATATATTTAAGTTACATGTTCTAGTCTTGAACACCACTTACCAAATGGAACGTCTTTTTCCTTACTGATAGTAAATCCAATCGCCTCTTAATGTAACCATATAGCTCTTCACCTGCATAAAAAAGCACAACAGATTTCAACATTTGCAAATACATAATAAATTTTGAGTACACACAATACTCTACAAGAAGGGAGAGAGGCTAAAGTGTTATCGGGTCTTGTCCACATGCTATTCAATTTCATCTATCCTCTCTCTTACAAACTACTTGGCTGTCATTTATATGGCAATCAATGTACCTTGAACTCAGTAGGCATACCTAAAACCTACATTTCCTGTTCACTAATGACACTGTTGATAATCATTGCATTTAGATTATTATGTTACTACATTCACATATCTCAGATAACTCCAAATCTTTAAGACTTTCTGCATGTACCTGGTTTCGTTTGTCATACAATGAATGATAATAATGTATAAAAGATACACATCTAAAAAACCCTCCATGCTACACAGTAATGTATTACAGTGTTAGTGATAAAAAGACACATGAGAGCTTGTGGCACAAGTATAATTCTTCCTGAGATTTATCCTGCTCCACACACAACTTTGTATAAAGTCTCAATCTCATGAACTCACCAAGAATTGTGCTGAGCTGCTTTGATGTTCTCTGGTGACACACTGGCAGATGATCAATAACCATGCGCACTGCATGCTTCAAAACATAACGAACACAATAAAATGAAAGACATTGCATATATATACAAATATTGCACGGAATAGTAAAAACAGTTTTTACTCTGAGGAGTGTCAGACGAAAAAAGCTTTTAAGTACACAATGTTTTCGCTATTTCGTGCAATATTCTTGTTTTGAAGTTTTCCGATCGCGGCAAAGACAGGATCAGAGGGTAAGAAAAAATGAGTGTCATTTGATACCCCATTTAAAATATAAATAATATATAGAGTATTATTCTCAAGGTTCTTGAGAAAGTAATTGCGTTCAGGACCAAAGACATCTATACTGGACATTGGACTTGTGTCAAAGTATTTGGCATATTTGATGGTATGCAAGACATCAGGCGGATCATTGCTATCCCATTCGATGACATATCCTCCTACAGGGGTGGTGTATGTCCTAGTTACTTCCACTCCATAAACTAAAATAATAATAATAATAATAATTCTGACAAAAAGACAAAATTTATGCTTTGTATGCAAAGTAGAAAAGATGAGAGTCCCGAAAAGAAAGCATACACTTTTCTTTTAGTGAGAACACATTAAATAAGAACGCTGAGGCTCAGATTGCCAAAACATTAAGAACAATTTAAGAACAACACCAGGCTAGATGAAAACTCATTAAAATATACTTTGCTGCACAATGATTTACAATAAAACTAGTTCAATACCATCAATGTCTTCGGCTCTTATGTACTCCGATGAACCGTCGCTAAATAATGTACTCTCCGAGTTTGTTGTTACAGTACGTGATTTCTTCCTCAAGCCAACCATTTTCATACAGACCCCTAACTCCTTTGCCTACAAGAGGCGCATTTAATGACTTTAGGAAAAAAATAAGAAAAAACGAGCCAGCTTGCAACCGAAAAAAATAAGAACACTGAGCCTTGGCCAACATTATCTGGTTCTTACTAAAAAAAGTGTAGTTGTTTACCACTTTGAGGGTAGTGTTGACATGGTACTTAGACTAGAGTAAAAGGATACTGTATTTATTTGGCTCCCTTTTTTGCTAGGCGCTTTCAATAGCGCTTTACAACTGATAATTGTCCCGCAGTTCAAGCCTGCTTTTCAAAATATCTTCTTATCCATTCCTTGAGAACTAAAGAAGATATTCTAAATAGGCGTTAGGTTTTCATGTGCTGACAACTGTCAAGAGGATTTCTGGAGGGTTTTAGCCAAAGCCCGATCTCCTTTTCATCTTGCAGCTTTAGAAGTCGCATTTTATCAAAACAAAGAAGCAGGCACTCTGTCAAGAAGTCGCATTTTATCAAAACAAAGAAGCAGGCACTCTGTCGACAAGAACAATTTGTCGACAATTTCAGCTTTTTGCAATAACATGAGTCGCAGAAAAGGTGTTGCTCTCGTGACTATTATTTTCTACGACGTGTTTTGATCTTCTCGTTCATTGTAAAATCTTTCTCACTTCATTCCATGCGATTGCTGTGATCAGTGTATGGCGAAAATGTTTAGCAAATGAATTCTTTCCTTAATGACTGACTGACTAATCAACGCCCAGAGCATATCTACCATTGCCAGGTAGAGTAATGGATAAGGCATTGTACCCCGAATCAAAATGTTACAGCTTTAATTCCTGTTTATGTCGTCTTGGTGTTCCCTTGAATAGATCAATTGGACTCTAATGAGGCATACTTGTGTAACGAGGTGCATGTTTAAAAAGCTGTTAGAAGTGCTTTGCCTTTAACAAGAACAAACTAACTTATCATCGATAAATCGATATAATTGATTATTAAAATTAAAATCAATCAAAATATAATCTCACCGATCTTCATTGATAACTCAGCAGGCCCAACATATCGTGCTTTGAACACCATTTTCGTGAAACCAAATTGACTCTCGCTTTGATGAGACACAATGCAAAACGAAGTTCTATGTCCCCTGTCAGTAATTGTTACGCCAAGAGATTCCTTTAAGAGAAAACCAAGAAAAGTCATTTGGGACACAACTGATAAGCAGGCGAACAAAAGTCAGGTAAGGTACTTCAGTAAAAACAGGGAATGCACTGTTTTGGAGGTCGACAAGGTAGTGGTTCTACTCTAGGTTGTTAACATTAAATGTTGAAGAAACAAATATAGACAAGCAAAATAAAGGCTGGGGGGGGGGAAGGGGGGTGCAACTATTCTGCATATTTCTTTAACCTTTTAATGACCCGGTAAGTGAGAGAAAACACTGAACATGCGTAATGGTAGGATTTTGCATAGGATCGATAAGACGTGTCAGGGGTGGCTTGTGGCAGGGATTCTCTACATAGATTTGAATTGATGGAATACACTTGTTTACAGTCAGTGACAGGAGCACGCAGCAAACAGTAATGAAAAACAGCGGCGACTTGTACACAAGCAAAGTAACATATCTGATGATACTCAGCGTATTTAACTAACTGGAACTTGGCAAAACACGCTTATATATATACAAAGTCACAATAAGTATAGTGTTAGATTAAGAAACGTAAAATATTGTGCCAGTAGTAGCTAAAGTTGTAAATAATACGTCAACAGAGGTCATAGAATTGCTAGTAAGCAAGTTACTTGCACGCCTATGGCAAAATACTACAATAGGAGCGAAGGTGTAGTGAATGTGTAGACGCAGAATGATGCTTAGACTCAAGATGCATAGTAGTCTTGGCTATCGTATCAAAACGGCTCTAGGACGTGGGTAGGGTACAGATACAATACATGAAACTATAGAGTAAGCTAAAGCTAGGTCAAAAGATGTAACATGAGAGTAACTAAGCTATTATATTGTGTAAAGTGACAGGGTCACAGAGGGGATAAATCTTTGCTGACAGAACCTAGTCTCTTGAAGACGTTTTCACTGTTTGTACTTTTAAGTGTTTATTGTTGTTTTCTTTAAGACAATATATTGATTTGCATATCCCCTTTAAACATTGTTCTGTATGATTTCAGTACATAAATTGCTGTAAGATTTGAAGTAGGCCTAGTGTAGAAAATTGAAATGAAATGAAGCTGGAACCGTAAAAAGAGATTATATAACCGTAATAAGAGTTTATATACATCTATGAAATAACTTTACTGAGAACTACTTACAAGTTTTTCCCAGCCTGCGTTTCCCATGTAACTTTCCACGCTGTCTCGCGTTACTACAAGCACCAACGAACCCGGTGTTATGCCATCAATAAAACTTATCATATTGTTGGTGTTAGTTGTGCTGCCATAAGTGTCAAATTGGCCGACCCCTAGCACCTGTAGTGTTCGGATATCAAGAACTGCGATTGAAATACCTCTTTGTGGTGACAGAATGCTGTTCCCATTCACCATCATTTGAGATTGGCCCAACGGAGAATCATTATTTCCATACGAAAGGAGGAAAATATCTGCTATCTCTTCAGCGTACAAAGGAATCCAAAAAAGAGAGGAAGAAAAAGTTAGGTTTATATAAGGATCATATAGAGCCGCCATGGTCCATTGTATAGTTCGCTTGCCTTCTATGCTAAAGAGTACCGGTTCGATTCCCCGAAGGTCCATTAGCGAAGACAGGAGGGGAATCCGGTCTATGCTTTAGCAAAAATCCCATATATATGGGCACCGCCCTAGCCCCTGTTAAAGGGGAGTACAAGGCGTAAAAACCGATAATAATAACAATAAATAGATAGTAGATATAGCTTGAGTGTAAGCTTAAGAACTGATGCAGTGTACGACTTTTATTACTTTGGAATCATTCCCGACAAAGATGTCTATATACCCTAATGGTAGTTGATAGTTGCATTTGATGTTCTCTCTAGAGATTTTCCACTAGCTATCACCTTATGAAAGTTATGCAAAAAGCTGACAGCAACGCACATCTGAACGTGCATTGCACTTCCTGGTGCCAGCATGCATTGCAAGTTCGCCTTTGAATGAATTGTGAACTTCTGTTCTAATCAGAAAATGTATTCCAATCTATATACCTTGGAAGAAAAGTCCCAGGTCATACGGAAATCAGGGGCCGTACATAGTGTTCTCTTACTTTAATGTGGATCCAATAAGCTGATATAGCAAGGGTTAAAAAAAGAAAAACTTTGCAATGAGCGCAAGAGTATTTTGATACACTGCTTAAGTAACCGATAGGTCTATCAATTTATTGATCTTTTTATTACCTTTTTAATTAGTTATTATTGATTCATTCACACATCCATTAAATACGAGTAAAATACGAGTGTCCCTTGTCCACAGGTTAAATTTTGAGGCCAATGCTCAGGATGTTACAAGAAAATGTGTTAGCTATTACCTGGTGTCCACTATATAGCATGTCTCCTACGGACATGTTTGACTGCATTCACTTACTGATCCACCATATTCTTCAATTATTTATCCATTGTAGTAGATTTATTCAATGAGTGACTAATTCGTACTTTAAGTTTTCTAGTTATGTATTACATATTGATTGATTAATCGTTATGTTAGACGCATTGCTGCTCATATGCGCCAAGCAAACAAAACTTGACCTGAAATCTCTTTTAGCATCTACGGTCATGGTCAAAATTGCTGATAAAATCTCTAATCTATACAAAACTTACTCTTCAAAAGAACACCAGAGAAAAAGAAAATATGTCACAACCGGGAACCGAACCCGTGACCCACGCTTCCTCGGCGTGCGCTCTACCAACCGAGCAAGTTAACCTTCGATGTTAACATACTTTTATTTCTCTAGTCTGCACATTAGCTCCCAATTATCCCCCGGTGGACATCGACATCCAGCTCAATGCAATTGGAGACCAGCCTCTCTGAGCCATGTGACCCGGGTTCGATCCCCGTTGGTGACATATTTTCTATTTTTCTAGTATTCTTTTCAAAACTAACATTTTAAATCTTCTCTTCTCTATGATACTTTAAAACTTACTCTGTGCTTCGGTATTGTATAGATACAGTGATATTAGTAGTGTTCTTGTCAGGATCTTGAGAATCATTGCTCAAATCTGATAACGAAAGATAAAAGATATACATGTAAAGTTTGACAAGAAATAAAAATCACAGTAACACCGTTGTCGTTATACGTTTGTGGGAAGCATTTTTTTCCTTGCTGTAAGGCCACGAAAATTCTGCCATCAGCACCTTTTCTCGATGGAAATATAAGAGTAAAAGAGTGTACCTTTTGATGCAATACTTATGTGAGCTACTGCACTTGCAGTGCTACTTTACGCATCCGTGTGAAACAATGCTAGATCACTGAACAAAGTGGTCTAAAGCCTAGATCACATAGGAGTAAAATCCGTCGGCAGACAAACGTCTGGCATGTTAAAGGAAGGTTTTCCTGTATGCGAAAAGTTAAAATTTGATTGACATATGCCAAAGCAAAAGTCGTGGGAAAGTAACAAAAGATTTTGTTCTTTTACTGGCGCCTCTTTTTTTATGACGTGAAAATTCTATGATGATGATGATAGGTGCAAATTTTGACAGCTATTTGATACCAAGGGGAGATCAGGTTCCTTAGCAAGCACGGGGGAGGGGGGTGTATCCCGGGCGTGATAATTATTTTTTGAAGTCTGTAGACTGAAGTGTCACATTCAGCAAGACGCATGTAAACCCCCGTTAACGAATTTCTGACGTGAAATGCTCCGTTTTGATTATTGCAAAGAATGGATCGGGCATGTGAATCAGCAAAAGTAAAGTAAAACGATCTCCTTGCTTGCTTCTCCTCCCAAACCTGACGGGTTTTACTCTTTTGTGAACCAGGCTTAACAAATAAATTCATATTTTGAAAAGCCACGAGTCGAGAGAGGCATGCCTGAGGATTACAGGTTGCCTGTCACCATTGATATCATAAGATAGCGATGGCGTGATGAAGAGTCTGTATAGGAAATGGCAACTCACATTGTAGTTGGAGGTTGGATGGATTTTATGATTCTACGACATTCACCCCCGGACATATACCAACAACAGCATAATGATAAAGATGTTGGGAAAACCGGGTCATACGAGATGGAACAAAAAGGGCTGTAACCAGTGACACAGGTCATTGGGACACAGGTCATTGGGACATTTTCCATGGTAATATCTGTAGCAAAGGCTAACACTGGCCACAGTTCGCCAATAAAATATAGGTTAAAAGGTGCCAGCAAGGGTTGGGCCGACGAAGTTGCAGACACGCCTCTAGATCCGATCAAGCACCTCTAGATGGGATGTAGGAGCTGCTAAGTCTTCCTCGTCAGAAGCACTGACCTATCTTTTACTTCGGCAAAGAAAATGAAGCAGAGTGCATACATTACCCGTGAATATCATGTCAAAACTAGGAATACAGTTACTAAAGGCTACATTTATGTGGTGAGATTGTATCTGCGTGGGCCTCACATGGGTTGAACCCAGATTAATTTTGAGATCAAAATCGGTATAGATCCATGGTTATTTCCGAACCGGGTGATTTTAACTGAGTGGTAACCTTTTTTAACGATGTAAGTCCGGATAACATGTTCCCCTGATTTTTAACGATGTTTGGAAGTTTAAATCGAAAATTTCTTTCGTGAAGTAGGATTTCTTCTAACAACAAGAACAAACACCATTTATTCACAAAACTTTTTTCTGGAAAACTGTAGACATATAAGTTTGCAGTTTAAAAAGTTTGGCCTCTGTTGATGGTGTACCCCAGGCGTATTTAATTGGCGGCCCGTTGGCCATATGCGGCCTAGAAATATTCCAGCCCATCAGCTGAGAAAAACACATTTTGCGAAACTGACCGAAATAATCCTTTGTTAGCTCATTCGTTCGTAATGTTGAAACACCAGGCTACTGTTCCTGATGAATTATTTGACATTTGCTAGAACAAAAAACATTAACTCCAGGCTACAGTCATATTTTACGCCATATTGATTCTCGTTTACCACGCTTGAAACTTTGGTCTCTGTGGATCGTCTACCCAAGGTGTATGTTAATTGATGGCCTGTTGGCCATATGTGGCCTAGAGGTACCTCTGCCAAAAAGCTGAGAAAAACAGATTTTGCGAAACTAATCGCAATACTCCTTTGTTTGCTCATTCTTTCGTAAGGTTAAAACACCAAGCTACTGTTTCTAATGCACTTTTTAATTTATATTTATTATGTTATATTAACTTGTACTGGTTCGAAATTTGGCGTTACCTTTTCCTTATGGATTGCAAGAATTGAGCGGCCTGGTTGAAGGTATCAGGTTTTCAATTGGGACAAACTGTGTTTGTAATTGAAAAGCCTTGGACTACCCTCTCGTACTTCTAACAGTTTCTTTTTCGAATCCATAGTCATTTCTTACGACTAAAATTGATTGCGCTTGCATAATATTGTTGGTGGTCAGAATCTTTCACGTAGGCTAATATCATCCCATTAAAATTTGAGATATATGAGAGGGAGCCCCCCTCCCGTCCCCGCTCCAAGGATAACAGACTAAAACGTATGCCACGGGCATTCTAGATAAGCTAAGCGTTGGGGACCTTTAGGGCAAGGGCAACATCTGGAATTTTGAAAGCCTTCAAAGGAAAAGGATGTCGCGGAAAAGGTAATTGGAGTATTACGCACAATAGATCTACGTGAGTATTTAATAGATATTTTAAAACTTTGCGTATTATTTTATTAGATGCTGCCATGGGAAAGATGAACGATAGAGTGGGTATTACCAGTTCTTTTACCAGCGAATACCAAGATCGTAAGGCTGGCAGAAAATGTATATGCCTCAGTGTGAACTTCTTCAACTCCAGCTGAGTAATTGTGCCAGAGATTTTTTTGTTTGGTCTCAGATCACTTCCTAGGTGTACAAAAGTTGTATTACACCATAACTCACAAGTATAGGGCCGTTGAATTAGTTATTTGCTCCAGCTGAATAATTGAGTCATAGGTCTTCTGTTGCGTCTCAAGTCACTTCCTAGGTTTAAAAAGCTCTAATACACCGCAACTCACAAGCATAAGGACGTTAAAATAGTTTTTTGTTGGTTCTGCATTAATTCTAATTCCCAACTTTGACTTCCATTCAAAACTGAAATATTCAAACTACATCTTACCTTTGGGTATTGGAAACATCTTTCATGAGGACGTAACTGTAGAAAGCTAGAGGATGCTTGCGTTTTTCGTTACAAAAGATATGATTTTTCAAGTAGACCTGGCGCTTGGTGGAACTTGGAAAGAGCTAGGCTCCCCTAGGAATAGATTTATACCTGTCTACAATATATCTCTAGGCTCTCTCAGTTTTAAAAATTGATGTTTTAGAGTGCATGGAAGTAGAATATTTCAAACGTTTTCACATTTAGCACCAGGACCCTGCTTGCCATAGCCGAAAGGTACTTTCATTGCGTCCAGCAATGTGCTTCCTTATAATTGAAGGCCAGCTACCGTATTGCGCCTTTGACTTCAAACAGTGCGTATGAGTGCCCGTCTGTTCAGGTTGTTGGTACTTAGTCCTAACTCACATCGACGTGTTGATTGTAAATACGTCATGGCATTCAATGCCACGGATAAATTTGGTGAATGATAAAATTCATGGGCCACTTCCAACAAAGGTTGGAAGATGAATACAAATTACTATTGGGTACGTTTTATAATTTCTTAGGCAATTTCTTGCTCAATGGCTTAAATTCAACACTGATCTCAGATTTCTAGATGCAGCACCATCGACAGCTGTAAGTATTTTGATTTTAGGTTACCTGGAGGTACTTTGAGGCGGGAAGTAAATAAGATAAAAAACTAGACAATTGTTGGGCGTCCTTTAACATAATCATCGCATTTCGTAACGTGCAGAATCCATCTTGTTGTAAAAACACCTGACAACTGATAATCGATACATGTCTACTAAAAATATGAAAGGAGATACCAAAATTTTTGTTTACTTCTAAACAATCCTACATAGCTATACCAAGTCAACATTTTCTTCAGTCTGGAATCGATATCCCTCTAGAAATTTGAATTTGCAAAAATACACATTTCATAAGCATAGCCATCATGCATTCCGTTTATTTTCAGTGAAGATAGATTAGTAGCTGAGCTTATAGGGGCGTGACCGCTTCCTGTGAAGTTTTTTATCCAATCGCACACCTGAGCTCCATCACGTGATATTATAAATAATCTCCCATAAAAATACTGCCCTTGCTTTTGGGAAGCCAGCGTCACCAATCTCGATGATGTACTCGGTTCTTTCTCCAGTAATACCATGGGTGATGGTTTCGTTGACATGTGGAAATTTTTGCGCAGTCTTGGAGTGAACGCAGTAGGAAGAAAGGACCAAAAGCTATCAGTTACAAATTTATACAGCCTAAGATAGTGACCGTTCTTGGAAAGACGTAAGAAGGAGTTGAAGGTTTCGTAGTGAACTACAGTTAACCAAGAGATAGGCCCGTGAAGCTTTCTGTCGATGCAGTCGCATAAAATCACATCATGACGGCTATGAGCGCGAAGCCATCATTGGTCATCCATTTTGAATTTACCTCAGATTGAGTATACGTCTTCTTTGCTACCTGAAACCATGTCTTGTCGCCTTACGTGACGACATTTCAATGGAACTGACTTAGGTTGATTTGCATAAAAAACTATATCCGCAATGTATCAGCAGCATATTATAGGACCGTACCGTATCTCCTAGTGTCATCCAATCTCCTCTATTCTAGAGCCAGGATGACGTCAGAGTAAGCAATTGCAGTTACCACATAACCCTAAGTTGGGGCCGTCTTCATTAGTGTTGATCACGGAATTTTAGGCGGATCTGGCCTGTTTAGGAAGATGTAAGCAGTTGTGGCAGCGATCGTTAGGAGGAATATAAGTAAGAAAAACCGATCAGCTACTTTGGCTACGACTTGCCACTCTTCAGCTAGTTGTTCAATTTTTTCTTGCTGACGTGCTCGCTCGCCAAGTATCGCAATACCTTCCGCAAGGCGCTCGGGCACCGTAGAGCACCGATGACGAAGGTTATTTTCAGCCTCGTATCCAGTGGGACTTGCATTCCAGTTGGTATTGCCATTCATGTTTACCCTGCCAGTTAGGCTTTTATCAAGTCGAGGCAAGCAAATTACTTCTCCCTTTGAGTCTTCCTTGGTGACAATCATGCTATCGATCACTTGCTGATTGCCGTAGTTCAAAATGGGCCGTTCCTTCGGTGGATCAATTCGTAGAAAAGGGGCCAAGATGTCTAAAATCAAATGCCGTACCCATCCTGGAACTGTTTCGACAGCTTGGGTACATTCGTAAAGGTTTAAGACTATACAAGTTGCTATCAACGAAAGGCCGATAATGACCATCGATGCGATAAAAAACTTTCCAATTAATGGCGTAACTTCGGAAGTAGTCGGCGTATTTTCGGCAATCATCAACATGAACACTGTCATGGCCAGAAGAGTCGTAATAACCAGGGTGACTCGTTCACCAGTGGCTGGAGGAAGCACGAAAGTAAGTAACCCAAGAGCTGTGATCAGGAAGCAAGGAACTATCAAGTTATTAAAATAAAAAAGTGTTTTTCGCCTAATATGGATCGTGAATGTGACATCAGGATAAGGCTCTGGGCAACAGCTGTAAAAATAGATAAATGAAAATATATAAACGCAAACAAATCCATAAACTAGTCGAAGAATTTATACAAGGAATGTAAAATGCGCACGGACGAATGGCAATCCGTAGCGAGTTAAAAAAATTTCCCAATACAATAGCTCGAGGGTAAAGAAATATACATATGTACCATAGTCAAGGAGCGGGTGGGATAGCTAAACAATTATTTAGAATTTAAAACTTTTAGCTACTTGATATAAATGATTTTAACTATGTAGTTTTTAATTGTAAATAATCTTTTAGTCATCCCGCCGGCTCCTTGACTACGGCACATGCTTGTATTTCTTTACCCTCGAGATATTGTATTATGATATTCTTTTTATAACTCGTTATGGATTCCAAGTCCATAAACTTGCGCAGAAAGTACAAAAAATTATGCATTGTAATATTTAGTATACATTACATAAATTATCAGATATTATATAATGATATAACAATGTGCATATACTTATATATAGTAAGTCCCAAGTACGTACAAACACACCCAACGAGTGAGTAAGGACTCCCTCTCACGTTCCGAAATTCGGCCCTAAACAGAGAGTATCAACTTCATATGCGCAGATGCACAGACGTTCTGCTCCAAAGGCAAGAACGGCTCACTTTGCTACCGCCAGTCTATATTTGTCCTGCACGACCTACGTATGCGCTTATGAAGTTGCAGATCTGGGTTAGGGCAAAATATCGGAGCCTTTTGCGAGAATTTCGGTAGCTTTTTTGTAATCTTCACCAATCTAACTTTGGTGATCCTCACTTGGAAGAGGAAGGAGTGAATGCCGAAACGATATTCACAAATCAAATGAAGTTTTAATCTTTCGTTATGAAATAAAATGGGCTTTGGTATAGTCATTTATTTTAATATCAACCGTCCACTCTTCTATCATTCTCCACCGATCTCTTTTAAATTCGCTATGATATTTAGCAATCATTCACGATTCGCATTCGTCAACTGATTCGTCATGTGTTGCTAAAGATCTTCATAACTAATCTGATGACGAATGCAGCAGTTCATCATTTGTGAGTTGGAATTTGATAAAATGGGCTTTGGTAAAGTCATTTATTTTAATATCAACCGTCCACTCTTCTATCATTCTCCACCGATCTCTTTTAAATTCGCTATGATATTTA
>JAAAKM020006971.1:135450714-135496397 GCA_010016025.2 Alatinidae sp. Z8VKAUB7J3 | reverse complement strand
GAGTTGGAATTTGATAAAATGGGCTTTGGTAAAGTCATTTATTTTAATATCAACCGTCCACTCTTCTATCATTCTCCGACGATCTGGTTATGATAAACTCTCAGACGAAAAGCACCCTCTTAGACAATTGGAGCGAGTTACAATTAAATCGACCAAGTTGCAGCGAGATATCATTATTTAACAAATTTTGCCAAGAAAATGGATTCCTTCCGAAATACACGAAACAGATTAATATAATCACATGTCTACAAGCAAATGACTAAAAGAAAATAAAAACCAAGTAATTAATCAAAATAATCACAATAACTGAAATAAATAACCACCCAAAAAACAACTGATAAGAAAAACCAAAACCTCATTCGCTAAATATTTGCTCCACTAGGTATATATGCTATTTATGAAAATGTGTAGCTAAGATTATATGAGTTATTTTGTCACAATTTAGCGGCAACAAAAATTAACTGATTGAACATACAAACTTTGAATTTTTATCTGGATATAAACGGGTAGTGTATAACAGTGTTTGGATACCCATTTAAAGAGCTATGGTAGAAATTATACAAGTTGTAGCAGTAGTAGTAGAAGAAAAAGTAGCAGTATTAATATTTGTAATAGTAGTAGTAGTAGTAGTAGTAGTAGTAGTAGTAGTGGTAGTAGTAGTAGTAGTAGTAGTGGTAGTAGTAGTAGTACGAGTCACGCTATCAACAAGAATAAGAGCATTAGAGTCTTGCGTGATCTTTGTGTCATTGTGCAATTGTAAAGTAACGATATGAAAAATTGATGCCATGCAAGCAACATGTCTGCGGGGGAGAAGGCAAATAGTGTAATGTTACCATCCAGGGGACGGACATGGCTACTGTGAGAATATGAGGTCCTACACCTCGATTAATTAGAAAGTTGAGTAACATTTTGTTATTAAACTGTCATCGCTAGGAAAAAGTTTGCTCTCTTCAATCATGGCTATAAGTAGAACGCCAAGGAAGAAGACTACTATTTTGATAACGTTTCATCTTTTGCGACTACTACTGCTACTACTACTGCTACTACCACTGCCACTATTGCTACAACTGCCACTGCTGCTAACACTACTACCAATAGGCTTACCAGGGCTACTATTAAATCCTCCTGACGTAGACATTAGTAGAACTGGGCAATTTCTATTAGCAGGGCTAGTCCCAGACCTCTCCCGTATGGCGATAATGTTTGAAATTTTCAGAAATTGTCCGTGGTCACGGTACAGAATCATTTTCACAACAGAATGGTTGACATTCTGCCAACCGTAACGGTAGTACGTTTTCTATCCATGCCATTTATATACAGTTAAACAACTTGTAATAATTTTTTTCTAAAATCTTTTGGTGTAGAAAAACGTATTCTTCGTCTTCATATGTTCCTGCTGGTTCGTCATAACAATATCTGTTAGTTTCGAATAGTAAGTGCCTTTCAGCTTAATTGGTATTAGGCTTGTTTGTTTATGCCCTTTTATAATACGCAATGTTTTATCTCGGTATTTTCCGCATACCCACAACATCTTTCATTACGCATCTCTATGTAAAGTAGGTTATCGTCGACATGGTAATGGTTGGTAGAGAAGGAGAAAATTCCAATAGTAGGATATTTTATTGTTAAGATACGATTTCTAATTAACGCTCGGAGTGTTAAAAGGATTTCTGAAAGTTAGAAGGGGATCATTGGTTAGAGTTAAATAGAGGAGAACAAAATTTCGTACATAAAAGCCCTTCAGCGAGTAAGGGATATTTACTAGAATTTCTAGTGCACTGTTAGACGGTTTAACTATATGAATATCAACATTAGAAAAGAACACTATAGAAATAGAAAATATGTCACCACAGGGGATCGAACCCGTGACCCACGCTTTCTAAATTAATGGGCTTTGGATTGGTGACGGGCCAGACGGTAGTTCTTTCTTGATCAAGTCACATGGCGCAGAGAGGCTGGTCTCCAATTGCGTTGAGCTGGATGTCGATGTCCACCGGTGGAAGATTGGGTTCGATCCCTGGTGGTGACATATTTTCTATTTCTCTAGTGTTCTTTCAAAATACCTTAACTTAAACTTAGAGTCCGGAAAAATGGGCGGCTTTGCCGGCTCGAAATTATACATTAAAAACATTCCCAAAATCTATGCGGAAGAAACATTTCAATCTGAGTGCTAAATAATACAAGAAAACTAAAAAATATATCGCCATTGGTAATAACAGTCGGGACACACACACTCGCAAAAGTTGTGGTCTATCAAATGAGCTAACTGAGCCTCGAGACTAAAACAAGCTGTTTTTTTAGTCAGCAGGTCACCTCCTGTGAACTTTGACATTCAGTTGTATACAATAAAGCTGATAGACATCCGCTTCTGCGCAATTTGGATGCCTCCCGACATCATGAAACATGACTAAAGAAGAATTACTACCCAGTCCATCAGTCTGTCCAAAGCCTATTGAAGAACAGGAGTAAAGAACCCAATTATTGGAGGGAAAAGTTGTTAATCGACGTAGGTTTTTCAGTTTGAAAATAGTGATCACGGGGTTAGCAAAAACCGGCCGGACGTTTCATAGGCAAGATGAGCGAGAGAATTATGTAACAAATAGAAATGGTATTCAAATAGAAGGACTGTAATGACACTGCAACTAACTACTATTGTAGTCGTACGTTGAAACTCACAAAGATGGTGTAACAGAGTAGAGGACTCAACAGAAAAATTACTATGAAGTAGTTTGGGAACGAGGAGTTGATCAAGGCAGCAAGCTTGCCCACACTTTGTTTGTGCTATTTGCCATGGTATAGCATCAAAGTTTCTTTATGATGATAAAAGCTTTGAGCATTGAAGCTAGAAATCTAAAACAAGACGCTTACACAAGCCATTCACCATGACGTTGTTTAATGAGAGAAAAGCTGCTGAATGATGGAATATAATGATCTTGGAATGTGATCGAGGCAGGAAGATCATTAATTGCTTACGGGGACTGAAGACGGGGAACGCCAAAGTTTTGGGGGAGAGGACTTTCAAATTGGGTTGTGAAAATGCGTTGCGAAACACAAAGCACGCTCTAACCAATCCCAGGGTTACCAGGTTGCACAAATTGGGGTAGATGCTTGTTACGTCTGTTTAGCTTTAAATCAGAGGAGTGGAACATTAAGGATTAGCAGAGAGATAGAAAGGAAAGTTACTCTTTTAAAATTTGTGGAACAAAAAGATTTACATGCCTTTAGACCACAAACACCAACTAACTCTTACTCTATGCAACTCTCTACTATGTAGATTTGAATATCGAAATAATACAAACAACTACCGAACTGTAACCGCTATAACCCGCAGGTGCTTATTATTAATAACCGGCAAACCGCGAAGTCTCTACCGCCTATTAGGGAGACTGGTATGAAGCACCAGCGGATACTGCCAGAGATGACGTAGTGTTGAACGAGCTGGAATAGAACGTCTGCTAATAAGGACAATCATAGGCTTTTTTGGTTGCATGGCTGAGCACTACATTACCTAAAACGATGCTAAGGGAGGATAAGAAAAGTCAACTATATCGCTCAGATTACTTTTATTTTTCCTACCCTGAACCTCCAAAACTGATATCGAGTTTTATCTGTGCCTTTAAGTGTAAACATGGTGTTTAGAAAATCCATCTTTTTGCTTCGTCTGACACTCTTTACAGTAAATCACATGAAGTGGACATAAAATAGATAGATAGTTATTTATCCGGACTGTAAAGAACCACTATCGCTCTAAAAGTGGAAGTACCGATAGGCCCAAAGATTCTGGATCAAAACAGAGAAATTCAGCGTAAAATCCGTGATTAAACACCACTAAGAAGGTAATAAATAACTTTTCAACCTCATATAAGTCCCCCTACGTGCCTATCCCTGGGGTTACTATCCTATCTTCTATCGGCTGTTTAAGGCTAGATGCGTTTTAAAATGGGTATCCAAGAGCTCCTTTAGAGGGTACTTGAGATTGTTATAGAGGGGTAAAATTGAGACAAGGGATACTAGGGTGTCCAAGGTATAACAAAGGGGAAAGAAAGATTTTCTAGTAAAGTGTTTTTTACTGGTATGTTTCTTAACAAACTCATCGATTTTACAAAACTGATATCTTTGTTGCGTCAAAACGTTTGATGGACTGAAAGTTCTCAATGCTAATGAACATGGGGGTATTTTGTCAATTTGGTAGCGCAACGAACGAAAAACATTGAGGGGGCCGTAGATTATTTTCCCGGAAAAATACTCCTTTGCCCGAAAATTATTGGAACATGAATCAATGGTTTTACAGACGGTTGAATCAATTCTTGTTGAGGAATTATAAAAGGGCTCGGAAAATTTTTTTGCCCGAAAAAATATAAAATGTTAACAAACTTGGGGGGGGGGGGGGCTGCAGCCGATGGTTTACATGCTTTCAGAAATCGAGAAACTCTCTGGGCAAAATATGTATGATAGAGGGCCATGAAAATAGAAAGTTACATGCTTTCAGAAATCCAGAAACTCTGGGCAAAATATGTATGATAGAAGGCCATGAAAATAGAAAGTGTCAAAGGGAAATTTTACAGATAATTTTATCATCGTAATCACTCAAAGCAGATTAATTATGTACAGTCTCTCTGAATCGGTAAAGAAACGTCTCATGTCCTAAGACAAATAGCGGGTCACTCAAAGTTAAAGACGCTCGAAACCTTCGCACTATTTAGTCAGCCTAACAAATAATTTTTTCAAAGAGAATGGAGTATTACTTTCAGAGTATCGGCCCAAGCGGAAATGTTTTGAAAGAGATATTTTGAAAAGGACAGCTGTTCCAACTGAAAACGAAGTTTCATGAGAACTATATCACCTCTCTACTTCAATGACCAAATTATTCTATCCGTTCTCATTTCCTTGAGGATATTACATAAATGATTTATTCCCTTAGACATAATCCCCACAATACTATCCGAAGAGATGTTGTTAGCTGAGTAGCGATGTACTTACTGTCCGGTATGCAGGGGGCGGAGGGGTGGGCTCAGGGGGTTGAGTTCCCTTTTTTTAAAATTTAGTCTTTGGTCGATTTTACTAGAAATGTTTTTCGTTTTGTGAATTGTTTGATAAAGGTTATTATAATATTTGGTTGGACATTTTCAGCAGTGTCAATATTTGCACTTAATTCAAAATTATATCTTGCGAAGCAGCGTAGAGGAGAATAATAGTGGGCGTGGCATTTGCTGCTCATCACACAGCCCCTCCTCTGAACTTTTTAGGACGGCACCAAGTCAAAAAACCATTGCAAAGAACCAAAATGCAGCTAAGAAAAGCCCATGAAGCCATGCATAAAGATAGTACTTAAATTATATTTGTTTTTTAAAATATATAATCATGAAAATATTTTGGACACAAGGAGAGAAATAAAGATTCAAAAAGGCTATGGTGGAGGGAAGGGCAAAACACCGAAGGGAAAGGGGACGACCCAGAAGGAAATAGACGACTGATGTTGAAAACTGGACCAGTATTCAATTTGCACAGGAGAAGATACTAGTGGAAGCCGCTGGCGACGGGTAACCCCAAACCTACTGATGTAGATGCATCCGGCAGATATGTGTCTGTTCATACTGTCTTTCAGTTGCTACCATACTATTACTAGTATGGCTTCTGTGCTAGTGGTCGCAACTCCTACTAGCCAATTTGTATGATCAGGAGCTTTCTCAAGGTTTCCTTAATGCTTCAAAACAGCTTGTCGTAGAATATCTACAGCCACAGAGGCTGTGTTGACCAGAGAGCCGACGGTTTCCGCACAGACGCTCCTGGATTTTCTTAACCATAACCCTGGTGGGGATAGTGTCATACTTACCACGCTAGGCCCTGTGCACTGGCAAGGGTCTGTATTCGGAGTAAACAACATGAAATCCTTTTTAAAAATCTCGTAGATCATTAGAAATTGAACTAGAAAAGACACTAGAGAAATGGAAACCATGTCATCAGCGAGAATCTAACCCGTGACCCACGCTATCGCGGCGTGTGCTCTACCAACTGAGCTGGGTGACCTCCGATGTTAACATACTTTCTCTACTCACCACATTATTTTCCAGGCTTCCAAATCCTCTTTTATTTCATTAAAGAAATGATGTATTTCCGCGAATGGAAGCCAGTCCTCAATTTACAAACGAACTCAATACGTGCAATAATATTCACGTCATACTACAGATTCTTTATATGTTTGTAGTTTCCGTATAATACATATTGCTTTACGTATCATCTTTTCCCCTTGATGATGGTGTCGCGATGACACCGAAACGTCGGAATCAAATTATGACTCTAATGTTTTCATAATAATACCTTTATAGAGGTGTTAATTAAAGCATGTACAATGCGTATATGAATAATAAAAGGAACTGTTGAGGTAGAATCATTTTACATGTATTTTTATGTGTTTGAGTTGGGATAAGGAGTTAATCAAATATACCGATACAGATCTTCTTCCACGGGTTTTTACGAAACAGTCCTAACATCTAGTGAAATAGTGTACTTGGAAATTCTACGCCGACCGTATGGTGTATAGAGGAATCAAATTCTCTGTTGATATTTGACCAGAGTCACTTAATCAGACGTTTACCGATGGAATATTGGAAAGTTTTGATGATGACAAGAGTGGAAACTATGGTTGCCAACTGGCAATCCTAATAACCGCCAGAAAGGTAAACTTCATTGACAATGTTTGCGTCTTCTGAAAGACATCTTCAGGTCGACTACAAATTGCTCCTTGGAATAGGCAAGGTCCTAAGAATAACCCTAGTCTGGAAACGAACAATAGCCTATTGTTTTACAACTCGCATGTTGACCATTTCGTTAGAGCGCACGCCGCGAAAGCGTGGGTCACGGGTTCGATCCCCGGTGGTGACATACTTTTCTATTTCTCTAGTGTTCCATTCAAAACTATAAAGTAACAAGGAGCAGAATTCTGTATTTTACATTTCGCCTGTAGCTGTCCTATCTAGTTCCCTTTATAGGCCCGGATTTAAAGTCCAAAATATTCTTGCATAAAAATTATAACCATTACAAATTTAACAGATTTTGAAATTAAAAAATTTGTTAAAGCCAACGTCCAACCTCCGTTTTATTTTACCACTTTAAGAGTCGTATTTATCATAATAAAGAAGCCTGTGCTCTATTAAAAAAGATAGTTTGTTTACAACTTTCGCGCTTTTATATCCATCAGATCAATACGTAAGGCGATAGTATTTTCCGTAGAAGATTCCTACTGAGAATTTCATTCTACATTCCCGGAAATTATAATGCAACAAGTGTGACAAAATCAAAAATCAGTTATGTGTTATACTTACAATACCTGGATCAGATTCTGTTTTCCTCAAATAATGAGTAGCAGAATAGAATATTTCCATAAAAGCATACCTTGCCAAGTGACCAAGAAGGGGCTTCGTCTTCACGATCAATGTACTAAACCCTTAAAGCTCTTCTAGTTACTACAGTGAGTCAGTTGATATACAATACCAAGCGGAATATCAAATCTGAGTTGATAGCTCTCCCGAAAGTTGTGAAACTAAAATCCACCCACGGGTATTTCTGACGTCCAAGTGCTCCTCAAAGGTTAGAATGTCATGTGTTATAGTATCGTATTTGTTTTGATTTTGTAGTGTCAGTTCTAGTTGGGCTTATGGTGATCATGGGTGTAGTTCCTGAGACGGGGAGAGAAGGAGGGGCATTCAAAAATAGTAGACTAAGAAAACCGGTTTATCATGGTAGTGGTGAAGGTAGTAGTAATAATAATAGTAGAAGTAGTTGTTGTAGTAGTAATATTAGTAGTAGCAGAAGCAGTAGTAGCAGTAGTAGTAGTAGTAGTAGTAGTAATAGTAAATAGTAGTAGTAGTAGTAGTAGTAGTAGTAGTAAATAGTAGAAGTAGTAGTAGTAGTAGTAGTAGTAGTAGTAATGCTTGTAGTAGTAGCAATAGTCATAATAGTAGAAGCAGCAGCAGTAGTAGTAGTATTAGCAGTATTAGCAGTAGTAGTTGTTGTAGTAGTAATAGTAGTAGTACCAGCAGTAGGAGGAGGAGGAGTAGTAGTGGTAGTAGTAGTAGTAGCAATAGTAGTAGCAGTAGTAGTAGTAGTAGTAGTAGTAATTGTATTAGTAGTTGTTGTAGTCGTAATAGTAGTAGTAGTAGTAGTAGTAGTAGTAGTAGTAGTAAAAGTAGCAGTAGGAGTGATATTACTGCTACTTCTATTACTACTACTACTACTACTACTACTACTACTACTACTACTACTACTACTTCTACTACTACCGTAGTTGGTAGAGTGCACGCCGAGAAAGTGTGAGGCATGTGTTTTATTCCCGATGGTGACATACATTCTGTATCTCTAGTGTTCTTTTCAAAACTTTCTCCTTTTTCAAATCCTCACTTCTATATGATATACAGCTCAATACTGAGCAATTGTGCGAAGGAGTAGCAAAGATTTATCTACCCAGGGACTTCATACGTGAAAAAAACATTTGAGAAAAATGAAAAGGTATTATCCCCCGGTTGCTGGGCCCCTGCTAAATAGTTCAATTTGGTGAAAACTGTCTACTGAACGCAAAATCGACGACATCAATTGGAGCTTCCCATACGTCATTGTAAACGTGCGACCATGCTTATGACGAAATTGCTTCGAGGCAATAATTTCGTCACAGCGTCTAGTTCCATTGTGCCTTACAGCCAATTTTACAGCCAAGACAGCTTACGACAAATTTGTGAGTACATGAGTTAAAGTAAAGTTTCAACAGTGATCCATCAAAATAGTTCACCCGTCACCCACGCCAGTCAAGAATTTAACTTCCCTGTTTGCAAAGATACAAAGGCGTTTCGTAGAAGGAAATAGAAACTCCACTGACAGGCTATTGTTACAACTTTAACGAGGCTACAAGCAAAACTTTGGGTGTCGAGTTGTGTAAAGATCAGGTATTTTGTATGCATTAGATTGTGTGTTTCTTATCTTGGGCTCTTGGGTTCTCTTCTACAACAATACTCTCTCAACTTTTCCTGGTTATTTTTAAAGTTAGATGCTTCATTAGCCTGTTTCTCCCATTAACAATACTCAGGTTCAGACTAAGGGTAAACCATTTCCAAAAACACTCGCGTTCACTCTTTCCGGCCACATTTCAAAAGACCACTTCTGTACGTGCCAAATCCTGTCTGGGCATTAACGACCATAATTTTCTACTGTCTTCTTCCTCTTGTTAGGTTAGCATTTTTTAAACACTGCTGTGGACCCAACTGCTCAGAAACTTCATGTAGGTTAGCCTTTGCCTGCCTCTCTCCCTTCTGCCCTTTACTTTGCCAATGAGCGTTAGGCTTCTAAGCCAGCGTTTCCTACGTTGACGATACACAGAAATGCATGAGCATGCTTAAATGCAGCTGCATGCATCAACGCAGGTGCATGCTTATCACGTAGGAATGTTTGTAATGGTTTTTAGAAAAGATTGTCAAGCCAAGACAACTGCCGACTTTGAAACATGAAAATATGGAATGGATTATTTCTATTTTAATAGAAAATAAATGCTGCTAAGATTTCTTCGTATCATAGGATCTTGGGCTTCGCTGTTCTTACAAAGACGGAACTTCCAAGAAAACACATATGTACAACGAACTTGAGTAACAGGGAAGTCAAACTTCTTGGTTCCTTTATGGTTTATCTATTTAGTATATCTTATATTCATTTAACGAGTCGTTAACTCACCTCATCGACATGATATCATGTTAAATTCACGATTACTTATTTGAATTTGGTTGCTTGTTTACCACTACCCTTGTAAATAAAAACTCTCCCCATGAATCCTTGTTGCTCATTGCCAAATATTTGCAATGAAATTCGCCTAAGTGTACCATAACACGTAATTTCCACTTTAAATGATTCAAAAATCTACTGGTTTGTTGTCTCTGACACCCTGCAATAGTGGACACAACGCTGACTCAATATTCACAAATGAAACTTCATCTTTCTATTACGCCTATAAGCCTACAGTGATCGTTGGTGTAAAGACTCAGAAAATCACCCGGAAAAAATATATCTCATAGAGTCCAGCGGTAATAGTGGTAGTTGTATTAGTAGTAGTAGTAGTAGTAGTAGTAGAAGTAATAGCAATAGTAGTAGTGGTAGTAGTAGTAGTAGTAGTAGTAGTAGTAATAGTAGTAGTAGTAGTAATAGTAGTAGTAGCATTATAATGATATAATAAGTGAAGCAGCCAAGATGAATGGACAGTGTTAGAAGGGCTAGTCCCAGACCTCTCGGGTCCATGTTATTACATCAGTAAATCTTAGGCGTAGTCAGTCATCACTTTTCGCTTGAACAGCATGGATGTGTAGTCGTCGAAACAGGGAACGGTTGGCATCGTGCCAACCGTAGTCGTTTATCAATTTAGTATATTCTTTAGTCAAAGTTTATTATAATGTTATCATCTTAAGGATTTAGTACAGAAAAGAAGAGGTGGAAAATCGAATTCCCAACATTTTTGTTCTTCTTCACATTCTCGTGTTGTCTCTTCGCAACAGACAGTGACGGTCAGAGGTTTGTGCTAGTTAGGGGTCATTGTCCCATGGCCAGGGCCAAAAGCAAGAAGAAGTAAAAACTACACAACACCTACCTTTTTTAATCAGTCCTGTTATCACTACAGTCAGTACCAACCCTACATTGTTACAAGGACCTGGATTCTAAAGTGTCCATGATTACTTGATTGATGTAGAACACATGTTGTTTAAGACCTTTTACAAAAATTTATGCTTTTCTTTTTAAAATCATTTAAACGAGTTTCGGACAATACTGTGGGCATGTCTCGATGTAAATGATGTTGTTAGGAGCTTGTTCATGAAACGAGCTCCATTTCTTTTAGTTCTAATCAACTTTTCAAAACACCAACAATACAGACCAGCAGATGGCTGTCAAATATTTCATTCAATATTTCATTCACATATTTCAAGACCATGGAGAAATGAAAGAAGGGATCGTGCTTCGAAAGTGGAAACTAGTGAAACATGGGCAAAATGTCTGCATGAGTAGATCAAAATTGGGGGTGGGTGTGCCAGAAGGGTCCTAGAAAGAAAAAGAGGGCCTCGTCTAGTTTTATGTTGACAGTTCCATAGAAATAGTTTTGGTGAGTAAAATATTAAAGGTTTAGTTTATGATGATTGAGTTCTAGACGTTTCCGCCAGACACTGGTTAAACTATTGTCTGGATTGAAGGAGACCCATCAAAATTAAAGAAAAAGAGCGGAAATGAACCTTACTGCCAGAAATATTTGGCACCAGAGTGACCCTTTTTCTGTCAATCATATTGTTACAACACGAATAAGTTGTAAACAAAGTCTGTAAGATGACATTGTTGCCCCTTTTTACTTCTTCTTCTTCTTCTCCTTTCGGCTTCTCCCCTTTAGGGGTCGCCACAGCGGATCCTTTGTCTCCACACCAGTCTGTTGTTTCCTTCCTCCTCCCTCACGCCAACCACCCTCATGTCCTCCCTGACCACAACCATGAACCTTCTCTATGGCCTCTCTCTCCTTCTCCCACCCAATATTCCCATCTCCAGCATCCTCCTTTCAATATATTCCTCCTATGCACCTGACCAAACCATCTCAGACTCGCCTGTCTGACCTTATCACCCCATCGCCTTACCCAGGCTGTTCCTCTGATATATACATTTCTAATTCTGTCCATCCTCGTCGCCCCTTTTATACACCGATCCTTAATGGCGTTTTTGTGATGAAACGTTAAAAGGGACACAAGTGTTTTACCATAGAAGATACTTAAAGTGGTAATAGTGGCATCGTAGAAGTTGTAATGTATTAGAAAATAACAGAAATGCCTAGCAAGGCGCTAATATCACCAGTATTCTTACCTTATGAATGGAGTAAAATGCAGCCTTAATTGGCGGTAAATCGAACTTTGTCTCTTGACGTAATAAGGGTTAGCATATAAAAGACCAGTGTTAAAGTAGCTCCGGTGCCAAAGAGGGGTACCAGGTAGAATAATCTAGGAAACCATAGAGCTTGCCTAACGACAGGAATGTTGTGTTATATCTATTGATAGATATTGTCAGACTTGCATGGTGATCATTCGTACCATTAGACATCTTTTCTTATTGCAGGTTTTTAGGAAGGTTATGGGTCCATGGCTTTCAGCTGGAAACAAGCAGATCTGCTATTGACAAACAGTTTTATTTTTTCCAAAGTTTCTTACCAATACCAGATTTGCAACAATTTTGAAGAATATGACTATTGATATAAGCTTACAAGACATGTCTCGGGTATACTTTATCAACCCTTAATTGAAATTAACATCTGAAATAACGATAGCTCGTAATTGACTTAAATTGTGTAGTTCAGCCTGTAAAATTATTTCAACTGAAGATGATGAAAAGTATATCTGGGACATGTCTTGGACACTTAAATGTTTAGTTCCCTTACCCCATTTACGTCCTTTGAAGGAAAAAGAGAGATTTTTTCTCTACCTTAAGGTACGCACCTGGTTAAAATTTTTTAATAAACTACCAATTATTTGGGGAGGAGGGTAGCGCCTCTACACTTCGTGTTGGTCAAGTCTCTTACCTGAAACCCTGAACTTCTTAACAACACTAGCATTAAAAGTCTCTACAATCCACAGTTAAGACAGCGCTGTTGTGACTGAATAAGCTTCTAAAATTGCGTAATAAGTAAAAAAGTATATACTAGTTACCTTTCATGAAAAATAACAATCAAAACATCCACTCACAGATTTCTCACGTCAAACCTTTAGTGGCTAAGGACTTTTGTTTTCGCTTTTTACTACTCGTATGTAATGATAATCTTGAATAGAACACTAGAGAAATAGAAAATATGTCACCGGGGACCCACAGTGGATGATTGGGAACTTATATGACGACTAGAGAAATAGAAGTATGTTAACATCGGAGGTCACCTAGCTAAGTTGGTAGAGCGCACGCCGAGAAAGTGAGGGTCACAGGAAAAGCTTTTAAGTACACAATGTTTTCGCTATTTCGTGCAATATTCTTATTTTGTACCACAAACAAACTATTTGATAAACATTTGTATGCAACTACAATGAATCTAATTAAAATATCCCCAATTCTTCATGGAAATTGATAGCAATAAACACGTGAAGTGTGTGTACATGTATAGTGCATTCATAGCACACGTACGAATAAGTGTACACGCGTTGCACGTGATAATCCGCATTGATTATTTATGTGCACACAATGAATTCAAGCATAACTTAAAATGAAAATTTACCATAAACTGGTAACTTGCTAATCATAATGTAGTTAACATGGGCGTGGTATTATCTTTGTGATAGATAAATAATCCATAATACATGTTTCTGTATTCATGTCCTATATTTGGACTTCATTTGATCATATACTAAACAAACCAGTTACCTAGAATGTAGCATGGAGATTAAACTAGTCTTCCTTGATTATACATTAGATTAAGGAGTTAACAGAAAAGCTTACAAATTGTTTGACGTTATGCAAAACGCAGGTTATCCCCATTTCCCACTAAACTTTAGTATATTTTTAAAATTGAGATTCGTGTACGATATATGCTGGTTAGTTAAAGAATGTATGATAGCCTAAATTTCTTTATATAATAGTTTTATCTTGTCATACGTTTGACCCAAGGGAATCTTTGATAAAAGTGTTCCTAAGTGTATCTTTAAGTGGTATGAGTGGAAAAAAGGCACTGGAGAAAAGGCACCGGAGAAAAATGCACTAGAAAAAAGGTACAGGAAAATAAGGCACTAGGAAAAAGGCACTTAAGAAGTCAACCTTCGGATAAAAGACACTTTTGACTTTATGTTTGAAAAGAAACAACCAAACTGCCGGGTGGGAGGAGGTATGTACTAGAAAATTTTTTTAATTCAGTTGTCAGGGAATTGAAATTGATAGCATGTGTTTGTAAACAAAAATGGGAATGTATCTAGGCAAGAAATCATGACCTCTTTTGGGGGAAGGGTGGTGTCAGGGGTTAAAGCGCTCTGATATATCGGTCGTAACTTGACTGAAAAAATGCAGGGTTTTTTTGAACTTTTGGGTGAGAGACCAACCCCAAATAAATGATAATAAAATACCCCTAAAAATTGACATTATCTCAAGTCAGCAGGTCAAGTCCTACACTACTCCATTGCACATTCTTTCCTACGCCATCGTGACGTACCCTGCGCTACAAATCCAAAATAGTAAGGTTCTGTATTTTGTGTATCATTGACTCGTATTCATTGAAATAAGAAAATCGACGTAATTAGACGTAATTAGACTTAAAGGAATGTAGAAAAAGAATAATTTTTATAAGTGTTTAGAAAACACTGTAAACAGTACAAACGCTTCAGTATCCACTGAAGGACCAGTGGCTTTAAGTTCTTAACGTCGTTCGATATGACGTCACTGTGTAGTGTGTACTAGCAACAAAGCTATGTGTCGGTAAAATCCTGAGAGACATACTGAGTCCTTGTTGTTAAATTGAGTAAGATATAACCTGGGTCAACAAAATTCAGCTTCAGTACAAATACTTTTTGTCATCTCACTAAAACCGTTGACACATAATCGTCGATAATTCTCAAACAGTATGCCCACTATCCTGTATGGATCCCAACTACAGTTAACGTAAACAACACAAGAATAGCACCAAAACTGCTAAAAAAAGTGTGCTAAGAAAAGTGTGCTAAGAAAAGTGTTCTAAGAAAAGTGTGCTAAGAAATTTTGCTAAGAAAAGTGTGCTAAGAAAAGTGTTCTAAGAAAAGTGTGCTAAGAAAAGTGTGCTAAGAGAAGTGTGCTAACAATTGGTTTGTACACCATTTGATTTTATGTCAAAATCCGTTACATAGAGTAGCCCAAATATTATGCTTTCAACACTTGCAGTCGTTTTTGGTCCTTTAGAGGAAATCGTTTCTTGGCAGGCGAAATATTCTCGTAAAGTGCGCACTGATTAGCTAAGACAGATTGCTCTTATACTTGATTGGCTGATACTCAACAAAGTCCATAATGGCTCCTTTGTTGATCTCTGGCTTAGCGATAATCGAAGTGGAACAAAAGGTTAGTGATAAATACTCGTGTATATAAGAATATCATGAGCACTGTGCAAGAAAATAATACTTTTTAGCCTTTTAATGAGATTTCTCAGGTAAGTGCTAGATATTTGATAATAGAATAGAAGCTAAATAATAATAAGTGTAATGATAATGCCAATACGTAGTGTTAGTAAAAAATGCCATCGACATGCCGTAATTATCAAAATGTTGCTATTAAGGTATTCAAAAAAATTAAAACTATATTTATAAAATACTTCTTCATTCTTCTCATGCAAATTTTGTTAACAGATTTTCATTGACTTTGCTTGCTAAGTTGAATTACCCTGAACCCCTGAAATGAACAATGGAAGATAAATGGACGAGTGGACATGCCGTGTGTGAATCGACTAAGCATGCAACAGAAAAGTAACAAGAACATACGACTTCGTTCTCTCGTAAAAGAAGAATTATAAATTGAACACACTGTAATGCGGAGCCCCTTTTTTCAGTTTGCTTTTGTTTCATCTTTCATTTTTGAAAACCAATATTCTCCACCATTTTAGTACTGAAAGTGTGCCTATATTAAGTATTTTAGAATGTAAGGCTACAAAGTATATTACGGAATCCAACCCTCCGCCCCTAACCCCGAGCTGAATTGAATGAGAACAAATCCTGAGCAAAACAGTGTCAAGAATCTTATTGATCGGTTTTATTTACAGTGAAACTCGTTTCTTCTGTCCTTCTTTAAAAATTCTTCTATCAAATCATGATTATCTTAAAATCGAAAACATTTAGCGCGGGTGCATTTGTGGAAGACGTTATCACCAACACACTAAAAGAGCTGTGAGAAACATTAGTCTTCCGCGGCACACAACAATAAGGCAATTATAGGAACTTACATGAGTGACATTGGCAAAAATTTGAAAATCAAATCAAACTATAATCTTTTCCAATTTCACTCGACGAATCCGCGCAAGCTAGTTACAATGCATTATTGAGCTATTTCGTTCTAGAGGGACCCTTCCACGAGTAATTTAGGTACATAAAATTGTATCTGCAAGCCTTAACTATTTTCTGTTGCTTGACTCCATAAACCGTAACGAGGACAGTTACTAAAATATACAACGAATAGTTACATGTTTTGAAAGAAGTGTTCAACAGTAGATTCAATGCCTTTCTTGCTCAAGAAGGACAGGTAAACATTTTGATATATTCTGTGATTGGAGATCGCTTCTTTTAATTATCAATGGATCTGATTGAACTGCAAAACGATGAAACAACGAAGGGAAGTTGATATCTTCGCTATTACTATATTTTACCAAGTATCTCTATCCCCACAAAAGTAGTCAATTCTTTTTCACATTAGAGGACTATCTTCTCTTTGGAAGAATTGAACTAATGAAACTGGTATCTTTTACAAATAAAGAAAATCAAAAGTGCTAACAGAAACAGACTTACCGATGCGCATCTTCCGCTGACTACGACAATGCGTGTCTTCCCATTGCGACAAAATATCAACTCAATTGTAAAAAAGTTCGAGAACAAAGTTTACTCTAATTTGAAGTTTGCAGGACCTGATATTTTCCATTATTCCTACAATCCTGTTAAATTTTACTGTGATGGGATGAGCTTTTAATTAAGGATGATACAACTCAATTCAAATATTACACAAACTCATCTGTTAGGACCTTTTCGCTTGTTACAACCGCCGATGTTTTCATGAAGACGTTACGTCAAAATAAAGTAAGACAACTGCGTGCCGTATAAGGAGCGGATAAAATAGAACACTTTTCACTACAAAAAAGAGGTGATAGAGTTTGGCCCGCGACTTTCCTGCAAGCTTCTTAACCGGCCCTTTACCAGGAAAAGGTCGCCCATCCCTGACGTAGGCTAAGCCATGTTAATTTTTTCTTTAGAAATTCTAACTCTGCTCTAATTTCTTAAAAATCAGTTGCAATTTTGTTCTGTTTCAGGTAATGTAACTCTCCCTCAGGCTCAAATAACCTATGAAAATTATGAACTTCCAAGTGTTACTATAGTTTTGCCTTCAACTCAAAAGGCAGTTAAGGTGAGAATGCCACCAAGCATGTCATTGTTTTACGATGAGGACAGGAGAAGCAACACACTGTATATTTACAAGGAAGGAAATGGAATAAATATGACGTCAGAAGCAACGTATGTGACATCTCTTATTTTAAGTAATACTTTTTTATGAAAATCTATTTTAGAGTAAGTCAGTGTAAAAGGTATATGCAGTTGTCATTACCTTAGGAGTAAATATGATTTCCCCCCGTCTGTATAGAGGTTCTCTGAAACCCAATTTAGAGACTGTATTGACGGAAACAAAATAATCTTGTGTTTTATTTCACCAAGGTCTCTTAAAAAGCACAAATTAGAAACAACACAAAGTTGGATTATTAGTCTCAAAAGATTTTTTCAATGAAAAGAAATCTACCAAACTAAACCGTTCTAAATATTAAAAAAGTGTTAGTTTTTAAGTTTGAACTTAACTTTAAATTGGAAAAAATCTGCTGTTTTCTTTGACTGTCATGTTTGCCATAAAATTTGAGAGAGAAATAACGACGGGATAGATAATCGATTTCTTACGCACTAGAAAGAGGCTACTACGAACTGATAAGAAACTCCAGGAGCTACAGTTATTGGATGATGGATATCCATAGACGAAATCGCTTCTTGAAGACGTTGCATGTCTCAAGTGTCCACGAATTATAGTTTTAGAAGCGTCTTTCCTCATTTAGTAATTGTGAATCGCAAACAAAGTGCTTGCTAAATTGCAACAGCAAGGTACACCATTTATTGCTGTTCTATTTGTTCTAAGTCGTTAAACGGTACGTTTTATTATGTTTCTGGCCAAATTGTGATAAACCTAATCGAATTCTTGAAGCATAAACATACTTCAGTAACATGCTATACTATAGGAGGAACATTTTACCACTTCAGAACTGAAACATCCGTTTGTTTGCCCCAATGTTTCATATTTTGTTAATTCAGCAAACAAGTATAATAGTCTAATTTTCCTTAGAACTTATACATGCGAGCATTTGCCCTTGGACACTTGATAGCCGGAAACAGGCAGTGGGGGTTGGGGTTGGGATTGGGGGTGGTAAGTAGAGTGTGGAGGCAAAGAACTTTAAATGAATTTTGCATATCAAACGAAATTTTCCGGCTGTAACAAAATTAGTCATGACGTTTTCGTGTTTATTCGTATTGCAAAAAGTCAAAAAATTGATGCTACGGATGAATTATTTGAACTGAATTCAACGAGATGACCACAGCTACAAAAGTTAGAAATAAGAGGGAAAGGGAGCCTTAAAATATTTTTACAAAAGTACTTAGCGGGGTAGGGGACAGCAATAGTTCCATAGAGCTGTGTCTAGAGTCGTTACAACTGAAATTGGGAAATATTAAAAAATAAGGTTGCAATATCTTCCCTTAACAAGGGCAAATGTTGTTAGATGATTTTCTAAAGACCGTCCGAGTTACCACCTTAATTTATCGTGCTGTTCATCTTTCACAGGTTCATTAAAGAAAACCTATGTAATTCAATTACTATATCTACATGGATCTTCTTAATAGATAAAGAGGGAGGTCACATTATTCTCTATCTCTCATACGGCAAATGCTCTCTTTTAATCCTCGTAAGCAACGCTTTTACACAAATTCTGGCCACGAGAGAAACAGGTTCTTGTTCGATATACACAGAATTTCCACTACGAAAATGGACTTACGTTGTCATGGCACTTAATGGTAGGTATTTACATACTTTCTCCTTTGTAGTATTGTGAGGGCGGCGGTGATCGGGTGTGAAGGAAGCAACAACGCCCCAAGTTACAGTTGTATCACCGGATCGTATATTTCGCACATTCGATTAAATGTATATTTAGAAAAGAACACTAGAGAAATAGAAAAGCATGTCACCACCGGGGATCGAACCCGTGACCCACGCTTTCGCGGCGTACGCTCTACCAACTGAGCTAGGTGATCTCCGATGTTAACATACTTCTATTTCTCTAGTCGCCACATTAGCTCCCAATCATCCACCGGTGGACATCGACATCCAGTTGCATGTAGGAGGATAGTCTCTGATTATGAAATTGTTCTGGTTTTGCAATAATCACATTTTCCTTCTACATATAATAAAATTTTATCAAGGGACACCGAAACAGATCAATTTCCAATATTGGTTGTCAAATGTCTCGAGTTGAATCCACATGAACATTTGCAAGGAGCCTCAACAAACCAAAAATGTAAAGAAATTTGTCGAATCAAAGAAAAAACATCTATAGTCACAAAGCTATGGATATGGAAAAGAAGAAGGAGGAAAAAAAGAAAAGAACAAAAACAAGAAAAAAGGTGCGATTGTAGAATGGTTAAGTAATACCACATATGGACTAGAGAGGATTGGTTCGAGTTCGGGTTGTTGATGTCATGGTGTATGAAAATCGGCTAGTTCCGTTAACTGCTATGACAGCCACAGTGCTGCGTTCTTGAGAGGGGTAGTTTCATTTTACTCCTACATATCCACGATTTTAAAGAGCCTTAATGATGGAAAGATCCGGAAAGAATCAGTTAAAACTATATATTTGAGAAGGAACACCGCCCAAACCTTCATACAAAGGTAGGATGTTACAGTACCAGTAAACTATCTACGCCGATTGACCATAGGGGTAATGTGTTTCATCTACATCATGCCATTGGACACCTATTAATAATATTTTTACTGTAAATTACATGTGGTGGTATGGTGTGGTGTGGTGTGGTGTGGTGTGGTGTGGTGATAAAAACTCTCATCCACCGGCTCCCAGGGTAGTGGATAGGGGAAAGGCTATCTGCCTACAGAAGTTAGCCGCGAATGCCCCATACGCAGTGACGGAAAAAAAATCACGGGTTACCCTTTGGTAAGGCATAGTACCCGGAAACAACCTCGCTAGGGTAACGTAAAACCACTGGCAGCAGAGTGTTTAAAAGCATGCAGGTCTAGACATCATAGTCATAGGATGCTTTCAAAAAGGTGTTTTGCAGATGATCTGTATCGGAAGACAATAAAAAGAACCCAAAATCATCCGAGTTAGTAGAACACTGCCGTGGCTAGTAGAAGTTGCGACCACTGGCACAGAGTTTGGTAGCAACTGAAAGACATCATGACCAGATACTTACACAATTCATACCACATCGCTCGTCGCGTGGGTTATCAGGGAGCGGGTTCCCCAGAGAGATGGCAGGCTGTGATCGAAAAAATGCTACTGGTAAAATTGCCTCAGGCAAACACAGATTTTTGAAGTGTAAGACGGGTTCTCTAGTCTCCACCTTCAACTGCAGAAATCTCTCATCGTACAAGAACATGGGCGAGCTAACAGCCTCAGTAAAAGGACAAAACATCGATATTGTGTGCATCCAAGACACCGTATATTTCATGAAGACAATAACATCAAGCTCCATGATATAAAGAAGCGAGTGTTCCTAACTAGCTCTGCAAAAAAAGCTCAAAACAACTAAACAGTAAGAGAAGTAGGAATGCTGCTAAGTCTAAGAGCATGCGAGGCTTTGAACGCCGTGGAAACAGTCAGTTCAAGAATAATGAGAGCATCATTCAATTGAAACCTTGCGGTTACCATTATTTCTTGCTACAGTCCTACAAATGTATTAGATGAGGAAGATAAGGATCAATTCTACATAAAACACGACATCATTTTGGATTGTGGAGACATGAATGCTAGAATTGGGAAAAGGAAAGCCAAGGCCTGTGTTTATAATAATGTTACCAATGAAAACGGACAACGGCTGCTAAATTGTGAGCAAGAATATAGACTACAATCTCTTAACACCAAGTACATGAAACGCAAGGAAAAACTCTGGACGCATGTTTCACCATGTGGCATGAAAACACAAACCGACTACATTCTCATAAACAAAAAATGGAGAAACAGTGCTCTGAACTGTGACGCCTACAACACATTTTACACCGTAGGATTTGACCACAGAATCGTACAGCAAGGTTGAGATTAAGTCTGCCAATGAACAGTTCTGATAAGATCTACAAAAACATCCTGGCCCATGAAGATGCCGCAAAGAAACACATACCAGTTATAAATAAAGTTAAACAGCATGTTCCGTGAGGTTATTACTGAGAAAAGGATAGCTGTTATACATGCTTTAGACCAGGCTAACCAAAGGAGGACCAGGAGAAGTGTAAAGAAGCTGGAAGATGCCAGGAAACCGCTATAGGAAGCCTAAATCAAGGAGTAGGAAAGGGATGCCCAAGAAAATGTAAATGCAATCAGAGCAGCTGGTGAACAGCAGAAGTCTAAAGTAGTGTGGGAGGTAAAGAATTTCACGGGAGGAAAAGGAGTAAGCGAGGAGAGCATTAAAGCAAAGAGTCCAGAGGATCGAATCACGAAGTGGAAAGATCACTTCATGACTTTGCTAGGGCAACCACCAGAGATCACACATTAACCAACAAGAACTGTGATCCAACACATACTACCGATCAACACTGAAAATTTCACAATAGAAGGACTAGAAAAATGCATCAAAGGCTTCCGAAACAACAAAGCATCTGGCCTGGACAACATCCCCATTGAAGTCTCAAAGACAGGCACTCTCAGTACTCAGCTTCTTGAGGTCTTCAACCCAAATTTAAACGGCGAAAGAACAGAAATCTGGGTAAAGAGTGAAATAGTGCTGTTGCCAAAACAAGGCAACCTTGGAGACACAGGAACCTATTGCGGAATTTCCTTGACAATCGTAGCTTCGAAGATCTACAACAAATTGCTTCTGAGTAGAATAAGATACGCATTTAACCAGAATGGTTTTCGCTCTGGAAGGTCAAGGTTATCACAAATCCTGACTCGTGGAAGATTAACAAAGGGCGTAAGAGCAAAACAACTGCAAGCAGTAACCACTTTTGTTGATTTCAGGAAGGCATTTGACTCCATTTACAGAGAAAAGCTGATTGAAATCCTGTCTGCCTACGGAGTGCCAAAGAAGATAGTAGATGCAATAAACATCCTCTATAAAGGTACTGTTGCACAAGTGATTACAGACTTCTTGGAGGTAATTGCTGGTGTCCTTCTGGGAGACACTCTTGCTCCCTTCCTCTTCAATGTTACAATAGATTATGCACTCCTCGCAGCGACGATAGATCCATCACTGGGCTTCATGAGAGAGAAACGGCTAAGCTCCAGACAACCTTCAGTTTTTATCACTGATGCAGACAGATGATCTTGCACTGATTTTCAACTGAATAGGACAAGCTCAGTTACCCCTGCCGAGGTTGGGAATTGCAGCAGAGGCCATTGGGCTACATGCCAACACTAGAAAGGGGAGTATATGCTATATGACCAAGCCGAAGCCGAGCTAAGAACACTTGGCGGGGAGATACTACAACAAATAAATGATTTCAAATATCTTGGTTCATGGATTGCAACTAGCAAAAGAGACATGGAAAAGAGAAGGAATTGGTACGCCAAATGCTACTGTTGGAATCAAAGCAAGGAACAAGAGAAACGGAAAGACCAGCAATAACCTATGTGAACCAGCAAAAAAGAGACACCGGTTTCTCCACCGAAGAACTGAAGATTACCTAACTTATTATCCTGTTTCTTAAGGAGCCCATATACTCTCTCATTGTTGCTTCAACTGATTACTGTGCCTGTCTGTACTCTGCCTATTAAGACTTCTTAAAATGTTGTTACGTAGATACGTTGTTTTGTCGATTTCTCTGCCTCCTACCCACCTCTTCTCCGATATTTGAACTTTGCTAAAGTTGTCTTTCAATTTATTACAAACAACATTAATCCACCTAAATTATCACATCACAGAGAAAATTCTAGGGCATCACATTAGACATAGTTCCGGATAGATTGACAAAAAAGAACAGTATTTCCGACAACGTTTCGTCTTAACAAAAATGTCTTCATGCCCACTGGAACTGGCTAACATGAACTCAAGCACTTGAAGTACAGATATGAAGTGAAAACGCGAACTTGAACGGCTCACTTTCTTTCTCTCTTTTCGAAATTGTACGAATTGTCTCTTGAGGGCCAATTCGGATTACTTCGATGATTACTCCGTACACCTTGTAGGAGATAGCAGCAAGATTCTCCTTGACTCCAGGCTGGTTTCTGGCCCACAAAAAAATTGTAGCTGTAAAAGTATACACTTCGTAAAATCAGGAAACATCCTACCCTCTTGTAACTATGAATGCCTATACACGTAACTTTTTCCTGAATAAATTATTTGGTGTGGAGATAGAATTAGTCACAGAGCTGATATAAAGTCTTTAAGAATTGATCGAGACGCGTTCAACTTTCATCAGTTTGGTCCTCTTAGCAATCCCAGAATGCACTGTGTATCAAAAATCTTGGAATTTCCGAACTGGTCTTTTGGATCTGGGATACCAAAAGCTACGAGGTCCTGTGTAGGTGAGACCATTGTCTCCTAAAAGACATTGATCACACTCAGTAAATCAGTCATTTAGCCTATCAAATAATTGATAACTGGTACGTGGGCATCAAGGAAAAGTACGTTGCTATCCATTTAATCACATGAGGGCAGTCTCTTTGTCTCGCAGAACAAAAAGACCTCGCCCCCTCAATAGGAAATAACCAGCACCTCAATAAAGCACCCTAAACTAGGTGATTGTAAAACCACTTGACCTGCATTCTTGGCACTGCAAAACTTATAGACATAATTACGAAGGTATTTAATCATGGAAAGGGGTATTTAATCATGGAAAGGGGCATTTAATCATGGAAAGGGGCATTAAACCTGGAAACAAAACTCACGTTTCCATTGGTTAACAATTGTCGAGGGCGAAGAGACTTTTTACGATACAATGATATGAATTACAAGGTCCCTATTAACTATTTGTATAGCAGTTCCGAAAGACAATTTCGGAAATTCTTATATTTTGATACGCAATGGATTCTGGGATTGCTGAGGGGTGTTTGTGTGTGTGTGCGAGGGGGGAAGGGGGGTGGATGATGATGATAAAAGCAGAATACATCGGGGTCAGTTATTAGAGTTTATATCAGCTCTGTGACTAACTCTATATCTCCACAAAACTATTGGGAAGATGCGCTATATTTCTTGTTTTAGTTTTAAGTCGATCCCCTTAGTATACATAAATAAGTATCATCAAAACTAACATAAATAAGTCGCTTGACAGATACTCGACTATGAGTCCTCCCTTAGTCCAGTTACATGAAGCAGAGATGCTAGTTTCGAATTGCGATGAGCTGGACGTCAATATCCACAGCGGATGATTGGGACCTAATGTGGAAACTAGAGAAATAGAGTATGTAAATATCGCAAGGGGGTCGGGGGGAGGAGAGGGGCACCTTGCTCAGTTGGCAGAAAACGAGCCGCGTACGCGTCAGTCGCAGGTTTGCGTCCAGGTAGTGACATGTTTCTTTCTCTAGTGTCTTTCGAAAACAGAAAGTTGATTCGACGAAACATATTCGATAAAATTGATTCGACTGCTCGACTTCTTGTTTATCACTAGGGATGAGCCAGTATCGGATTTTCTGCCAGGTACTGACACCGATACCTGGCCTAATCCATGATTCGGCTTTAGAAATTGAAAGAGTGGCCTCCAATGGCACGTGCAATCTCGCACTGTAACTTTCGTCTGGATCTTTAAGAATTTGCAGTATCAAACATGTGAAACCTTCCATTTAAAATGAAAACTATAACAAATTTAATTGGGTTGATTAATTGAAACAAGTTAAGGTGGGTTTGTGTTTGGATGGTAGTAGTTTGCCAAAACGCGATACTGAAACGTGACCTACAGATGTACAAAACTACCATATTGAGAGATACGTTGTATTTCAACCCCTCAGCGATCATATTCATGCAGATAAGCTATTTCGCCTTACTAATGAGGCCCCTGTCACATCGTCCACTAGTACTTAACAACACGGCCATACCAAGTGCTCAGCTAGTGGAGTCACCAGAAGATAAAGATGAAAGAGGACTAGCGGGCGCCAGTAAGAACTTCGACACGACAAGATTAACTCCTGGACTTGACTTGGTATTACATCTTTCAGTTCTAACGTTAAAGAGCGAACTTTGAGGAAATGGTGATCTTATGTTCATACGTTATCTGCTATAAGAAAGTAGCCGATGGCAAACATTAATTTCTACACTTGACTTGGTATTACATCTTTGAGGTCTGCCGTCAAAGAGCGAACTTTGCGGATTGCAAAATTCATTCAATTTGCCGCGTAGAATTATTAATGCGATTAAAATCTTATGACCCCACCCCATCCGAATATCCTCTTAGAATTATTGATAAAGTTATAATCTCTGTCGACCTTACACCTGAAGCATTAACATCCCTTACAAATTCAAAGAGTACGCATATTAGGTGTATGTCGCTGTTACTCCTACCTTACGACCTTTATTGTACGATTTCTTGGCAGTGATGGCAATTAGTATTACCTGCCGTTACCAATTTCAGACGCTGCAAGTCGGTATGAGTATACGTTAGTGGGAGCCTCCCGTCAGTGCAAGACAACAATTTAATTAAAGGACAGTTTTCATCTAAGAAATTGCGATTATATGAGCTGCATTAAGATTCGAAGCCAGCTGCCTTAAGTAGTGAATTTAACAATCCATGGCCAAACATACACCATCGTTAATGAGTACAACGCTTTAAATACACGGTGCTTTCATGGATGCAGTTGTCAGGCAATACATGTATGGTAATTAATTAATAAACCTTTCCACTGTATTAAGATACTTATTGAAATGTTGAAAGATGTATTGTCCTTACTCTTAAACTATGTGACCCCATCTCCATTTCTCGTTTTAGTTCTGCTTTAGATACATATACCCAAAATAAAGTTGCAATCAAGAAGATCAGCCCATTTGAACATCAAACATACTGTCAAAGAACGTTGAGAGAGGTGAAAATTCTTACTCGCTTCAGCCATGAAAATGTAAGTATGCTTCGAGAAGCTTTTTGATTTTGATTGCTCCCTCAGCAAATAGATTTTTGGTATGGAAGACAGAGAGAATTTTTTACGTTTTCTTCCATGCATCCAGTATATTCCCTTTATTGATTTATTTAACATTCTTAAGTTAAGATGCTGTGCTTATAGCCATCCACATTGTATTTTACCGCCAGCAACATCGCCTAGACGTATGCGAAAAAGACGTCCATTCAGTTTGTCTGTTTTAGGAAAGAAGGTGTCGTGGCGCAGTTGTCAAAATCGCTTAAAAGATCACAGGTGTACTTTTCAAAGATTACAAGTGTACTTTTCAAAGATTACAGGTGTACTTTTCAAAGATTACAGGTGTACTTTTCAAAGATTAGGGATCTGCAACGATCATAGGCATATTTCTTCGCTCCGTCACATTTTCTCAATGCACTTTAAAGAGGTTTTCCATGTTCCACGTTCTACACATCGAGACATCATTTCATTGTAACATATACTAACTGTGAGCTTTCCGCATTTTAAAGGCTGACAGTGTTGATATTGAAAATGTTAAAATATGTCTGACACCAATGCTACACAGATATGCAAGTCATGGCATGAAAATATTACCAGGGAAGGTGGCGTATTCTGTTGGCAGTGCCGCATATCAAAGTTCTTTGATATGATAGAAAAGTGAGGACCACATAAGTATTGAAAGCCCCTTCTGGTTTTTGCTGAATCGAGCTGTATCTAGAACTGCATGGCATGTAGAGTAGGCCAGAAGTATTGGAAGAACCATATTTTCCAGAAAGTGAACCACTACATTTTAGCTATGGTGCCAACAAGAAGCAACTTTTACTTGTCGAAGTGTCGAAATGCGGAGGATGCGGAAATCATATTTGTATTATTTTAGTTTATTGACAACGAAAATTAAGTCAAGAAAGAACAGAAGATGGAATTTCTTTGCCCGGATAGTGGCGATTAGTTGTACAAGATAAAGCACTGAGGTCTTATTAACGTGGGCAATGAAAGTACAATCAAGTCGTCCAGTAAAAAGAGAAGAGAGTCGTTTGGAAGAGAATCGGATGATTTGGACTTAACGTCTTCCAAAACCTGGAGTAGATATTATTCCCCATCTGACAGCTGGTAGCTTCGCGAGTCTGTAGGACATCCCGAGCGGACAGCAGGAAAAACATAGAAAGCGTATGTTGGGATGTATATGAAAGTCCATGGTAGATAATTGTTCGAAATTTAAGCAGACATCGTTCTGACAACACAACATGTCAACGCAATACGTTTGATACGACTACAGATAGCTCTTCAAATTTAATTCTATTATGACAAATTCAAGTATAGAAAGCATTCTGCTGTTTCCCGGTGCTCGGATTATTGCAGAAAAACGAAACTGAGAAAATCCCATCTTTAAATAAGCAAGAACAGATTAAAGGCAGTAGCAGGTCCCCTAAAATGTTTATATTGTCGAATAAGCCCCCGGGTGGACTTGAGTAGCAGAAGAAACCTGTGTTAAAAGAGACACATTGTCAGGTCGTCCGTGTAATACCTTAAGCGTCACCGTCTCAGGTTGTTCCGAAAGGCTCGTTAACTCGTTAATTTTAGAAGCCCCCCTCAGCAACAGGTTGAACTATGCCGACCAGTGTTTTTCAACGGGGGTTCAAGGACCCCCTTATAGAGTATTTGAGATTTTAAAGGGAGTAAATTGAGGCAAGGCATACTAGGGGAGTACAAAAGCAAATACCATTAAATATAAAATTGTACCATTAAATACCATTGTAACATTAATTTTTCTTAGGTCAGAATTCCAAAACCAAATAAAGCTATCAGTAAATAGTGCACCAGTTACTCTTATCTTGAACGTATTTTCGTTTACACCTGGCTAGCAAGTTAGGGCTCTTTATTGACCTTTTATTTTATACTGCATTCGTTTAATATTGGTGAAGAGAAGGAATGACGAATCCCTAAGAACTCAGGGGAGTACTTAGGAATTTTGGTAGCTCGAGGGGGTAGTATACACTCGGAGGTTGAGAAATCCTGATATAGACGATCCATAGCAACTTTTAAGGGTCCCCGTGGTGGTTGTATTTAGTAGGGGCAAAATTGTTTCCCCAGTCTAATCCGCTAGCATTTTGTAACTCCAAACGCTCAGCTGGTGCAACTCAGACTCGCCAGATGCAATTAAAAAAGCGTCTCCGTAGCATAAGCCGTCGTGATGTTCACTTGAAGCGTCTCCTGAGGTACAATAGAAGAGAGCACATCATAGTGATTACAGTTCGTTAATTTCATATGATTTGAATAGCAATTTTGAAATCCACTGCACCTGTTAAGATAAACAGTACAAGGTGGATACATCCATACCGCTAACCTTCAACATTTTATTGTACCGCGCAGTTTTTTGCTGACGTTTTGAAATATAATCCCAACCCTCCTGTGACTAATCTCTGCAATGTTTTTACTTTATTCTCTTCCGTGACGAGAAGGAGATAAAATGAGGAGTTCGCAATCAATATTAATTTCCGTTCACAGGCACAAATGCTTATAACTACATGGCTGTAGCTTTGCCTCTTGATGTGCAATAAAACAAGTCATTGATACTATTAACTAACCTTCAATTCATTACTTCGAATTTTAGAATTTTTGTAAGCAAATGAGTGTTTGAAGGTGGCAGTAGAATTTACCCAGCCTTTGACAGTATGATGCCTTGATCATAAAGGTACGGATCGGAAAATGTAACGGCTACAGCGATACGAAATCCAATAGAGCCAACAATGGAATTGATATAATACAAGGAGTGAACCTGCTTGTTTCTTGCAGAAAATAACTTTTCAAAATCCTGTAGTTGTTTTTTTTAAAATGGAATTGCAACGGTGAAGATTTTCATATTGATTCTGTACAAACTAGGGCCGCGAAACTAGATCAAAGTTTTTATAAACGATAATTACCCCTATTCACTCCAATAAGTGAAAAAAGTTTAGAAAGAAGTCAATATTGGGATGAGGGTGAACAGCCAAGTTTCAGTACCAAGCAAGCGCGATGGGGAAAAAGCAGATCGAGTTATTTGGTTCGTATGACCTGCAATTAAAAAACAACAGTGGGCTTATGAGGAGCCAAAAGTAGCTTTATTCCAAAACCCAGTTGCCAAGAACCTTTCTGTTTTAAGTTGTCATACCAAATTGCGAAATACTGGTAGAGTTAATTTATCTTTACTAACATTTTGTGTAAAGTTTTGAATTTAAATTGGAATTTTTGAATCACAGGACTGTTCGACTATTTCCTCCTCTCTTTTTCATTAGTTTATTCTTGCTAATATTAATTCACTGGGCATGCAAATGAGTTTACCGTGATATCACCCTTTTACATAGTACGACCTGTTTCGCTATTTAGAATCATTCGTATCCCTAACCTTATTTACATTTTCCCGCAGTGAGTACGACCTCTTTTGTGTTCACAGCTTTTCAGCAGTCGTTTTTGTGGCTTATGTGTTGAAATAGCCCCTTAAGTCTCAACCATGTAGTGAAAATAGTAGAATGCGCCGAGATTCCTAAACTATGGCAAAAACTTGTAGCCTGACCATATATTGAGAGGTGACCGGCTCAAAAGTGGAGCATCTTAAAAAGCAGAGTTTCCTTGTACTTTATCAAATACCAATGGAAGTAAAAATAGACAGGACATGTAATAGCGAACAGGCCTTATTATCAAGTAGTACTTTCTAATAAACTGCAAAAATCAGTACAGTTTTTACATAGTTTTCATGCGACACGTTCGTGAGTGCGGAGCACAGACAGTGTTCCAACGACTTTTCTTCTAGTTCCTTGCTTTAAGTGCCGAGTCAAATATTTCCCAGCAGTTTTTGTTATGGGATTTTGGTATGCCAGGCGGTGTTAGTATAACAAATTCCCGGTTTTGGAGTCTCATTGCTTACAATCATTGCTATTGGAGTTTTTCAATTATAGATGGTATATGTTAAATTTGCATTTGTAAAGAGAGAGAGTCAAAAGGGTTTGAAACGGTACTCTTTTACCCACGTAGATGTTGGCGCTTGTACACATATTCCTAGAAGTCACCAGGGGCAGCTGCTAACCCATTTTTGACACTTCGAATATTCATAAATCAAACATTCATTGCCATCCCAAACACTAGGCAACTTGCCATTTCGTTCCGAAGTCATCGTCAACAATTTGAGCTTCGCAGATTTGCATAGATAGCAGTACGTTTTGATTCTGGTTTTCTCATTTTTCTTATAGATTATAAACATTCAGGATATCATTAGAGCCCCTAACATTCAGGAAATGAAAGATGTGTATCCTTCGTAAAGACCTTGCTTAAAGTAGAGTTCTTCAAGTTGGATGTTATCTCTTCTGATATTTTAAGATATTTGTTCTTGGCGATGGCCTTGGTAACTGTAATTGTAGCTATAAACGGCTTCGAAAATAGCCGTCCTTATGTCGGTATATATATATGTTCAGTGAAACTATCTCACTTTGTACGAACGCAAGAAAAGCAGGTTGCGTCAGCAGTGGGCTTAAAATGGGTCACATAACCTTCCATGGTAATTTTGATATCGTTGGCAATTAATCTTAAGATGTGCCTATGGAACGAAGAGATGATGAAACGTTCAGTACTCAATTTTGCTGTTGATAACGTTATTCTTAAGCACGTAAATGTGAACGTGTTTGCATCTACTCTGGTTACTCTAAGTAAGTTCCAATAGGTGTTTTTTGTTGTATGGGGAGTAAAAGTTGCAAAGAGTAATGCAAAGTGCCTATTGTAATTTTTAGATTTTTAACAAATATCTGCATAAGAATACGGCCATCATGAATACATCAAGCGATAAGAGTGTGCTGCACATGTACGAGGTAAAAATTTATAACGTACTTAGGAATATTCATTTTGCTCTGATGGAAGGCATCAGTGGACATGCGGAAGAGTGTCCACTCTAGAGGACGGTATGCTCGTATGCTCCATGCCCGCGATTCAAAGCTAAGGCGCGATGACCTGCTCGACGTAAATATTACTTGCCAGATTTTTTATGATAAAATAGCATCAGCAGTCTTGTCCTTGACAGCTTGCATAGATATATTGTGCAAACCCTGATGGAAACAGATCTTTACAAACTGTTAAAGACACAGAAGTTAAGCAATGACCATGTTTGCTACTTTTTGTATCAAATATTGCGAGGATTAAAGTATATTCACTCTGCAAATGTTTTACACAGAGACTTAAAGCCAAGCAACCTGCTCCTGAACACAACCTGTGATTTAAAGGTAAATGCGCATTAAACTGGTTTTGCAGTGCACTGTTATTTATTTATTCAATAATGTGTTCATGATGTACGTGCTAATGAACACATCCAGGCTTGGTTTGTGTGTGTATTGTTGTTGTTGTTATTATTGCGTGGTTGTGTGATTGTGATACAAAGCAAGGATATTGCACGAAATAGCGAAAACACTTTCGCTATTTCGTGCAGTATTTTTTGGTAAAAAAACACCTGGTCATTCAACCCCCAATCATCACTAACAGGCGAAAGTAGTTCAGGTATTGAATACTCAATTCCACCAAACAAAGAAGATGTGTTGTTGTTAGGTGGGGTATGTTAGGTTGAGTTGCGGTGCAGTGTGGTTTCTACATAAGTCTTTCTGCTTGGCAGTAGTGAAATCAAACTTGTTCTGCATGTTAGAAGAGCTTTGAATGAAGATCTGGGCAGCTTACAAAAGGGCAAAGAGGATATCTCTATGTCATTGCATAACAAATGACAAACTGTGCATATGGCTCGTTCTTTACTTGTGTACAAACGAAGCACTAATCCGGTATTCGACAAGTGAAATACAGGAAATGCGTTTAAAATCCTCTTTGCTGAGAAGATCCTGTATTTATTTTGTAGTTTTCTATGACTACGTATATAGAGTAGAGTAGATGGGTCATTTACAACTGAAAATACCTTAACTCTGTTATTTTTCCTCGGTGCAAATGATCTTGAACATAACTGATTCGGTCACATGGAACTGGTATAAAAAATATTCATGTTTTAACAAGAGCATAGAGAGTTGTACTGAACAAATATCAGCAATGAAAAAATAAGCACCAGAGGGCGTTGGGTGATTACTTAAAGACAATTTCTTTTCAAACAGCCCTCTCAGAATCGTCCTCTTGTTTTTATAGTTATTGGCAACCGTTGAACCAAGGCATGTATAGAGAAAAACAGCACGATAAAATGTGACCGGAGGATATCTTTCCATGCCACAACCAGACTGAGTTGTATAAAACAGCATGATCATAAGGTGACTATAAAAAGTCCTTTTGTAGGTCTTGGAAAGAAAAACGCTTTGTTATTGAATCGAAATTCACGTTGATATGATGGCTTAGATGGCATTGTTCTGTTATTGAACAAGTTCAAGTATGAATAGAAGCACGGTGGTAAACAAAATAAAAAGGGACCGAACTAAAGGCACACAGTGAACACAATGAGCTCACCTTCGTCTTAAATCTCTTTTATTACCTGCTTTTATCGGCCTACTTTCGTACATAGTAGATCAATATTGTTAACAATAATTATCTGCTTGCCGTTGCCGAAGATGACGATCGACGAAGTTACAACCACAAATCAACGACTCTCAATTTTTCGTTGGCAAGGCAACTGTAGTAGTACAGGGCACCGAGGAACCCATATTTTTTTACCATTAACCTTAACACAAAACTTTATAACTCGACCCTGTTTACTTCTTAATTCCGTTGAAGTAAATTTTAAGGAAATGGCGTCTATCAGCGCAATGTGATCGTTTAGAGAATCGGATCAACTCTGGATTTAACGATCGCACTGATTCTTAGTTTTCGACCCTTAACAGAAGAGCGTATCATACTCTAATCGAAGAGTAAAATAGCACATAAATTATTAAACTCGCCGACCGTCATGCGCTGGCTGACACAGAACATGGACCTATCAATCAATTTAGGTTCTATAACATGTTTTCAGGTGTTAGTGGTTGTTCAGGTAGTCTCATCGTTCTCTTGGTGACTGAACAAAGTTTGATATCTGCTTGGCTTCTTGGCAGCCCTGAGAAATAAACTCTACAACCAGATTTTAAAGCTTTGATCAAACCAGAAATCAAAAACAATTATATCAGAATATTACTTAAGTTTCTTTCGCCTCAGGAAATGGTTCCCTGATCAGTACTTAGCCTGTTTGTATATTGTTATTATGTCATGTAAAGTGTGGGATGGTTTTTATGTCGTGGCTGTGACTGAAAATTGGTTAGCAGACGAAAAGAGAGCCGACAGTCGATAGCATAATACCAGCGAATCTCGCCGTGAGTTGAGCCAGCTCTCCTACATTCCATGCTCATTACGCTGCTTTATCCCTCACTTTTCTTCCTATTCTTTCCAAATCGTGAAGAATCATTGAAAGCGACCAGAACCTCCAGTGGCGCTCAGTTTGATATTCTGGCTTGAAAGCTTTTTATAGATAGAAGTTGTATTAACAAGGTAATCCCGTGCCATCTGCGTTAGGCTTGCAATTAAAATTTCGTTCCAGCGCGCCTGGGATCAACTTCAACACTCTTACTCTTCAAGATGACCTGTACGAAACGGGTTCACTTGGGTCTGATTTCTCTCGTACTACAGGAAAAGGCAGCCTAACCAGAGCTGACAATATGCTGCTTTTCCCAGACAGTAAACACAACAGGGATTTTGTTCTAAGCCCAACGCTGGTAAAAATATTGAACATAACTCACTGGAACTTAGAAATGAAACAAAGAGTGGCCACAGCGTGAACGTGAGCATCTTTCGACCGTGTGGAACACGATTCGTTCAGCCATGGGCTCACTGCGTGGTCCGAGGTTCTTTCAAGACAACGAGCACTGTGTTTTGCCTGTGTGTGCCCAAAGCTTTCAGTGTTCTTTAGTCACTGGATGGATTCGAGTATCGACTATTTCCAACGGCCATTCGGATGGGAAGGAACGATTTCTTCGCACCTTTTCTTTATCAAATGGACGGAGGGCTAGTAAATTTGTTGGCAGTTTGCTGAGTTCTTTGTTTTCAACTAACAGGTTGTTGTTTTCATTGGAAACGATTCCTCTTATTTCCAGCCTTTCTTTGAATGAAATAGTTTGTGTCAGTCTTAAGAGAACACGGAATTGTCACAAGGGACTATCAGGAATGTCCACATTTGATATATATTAATTCAAAGCAATTGAAAAAGAAATTGACTTTCTCAAGCCGGTTGGCAGTCAAGGGTCACCACGATCAATAAACAGTGATGCTTACAGCCGGGACAAAGTAATAGTACCACGGTACACTTGGACAGGATTATACAATGAAAGTAATACATTTATTAAGGCCGAGATATGGTGTTTACCTCAAGGCGGTCCTGTGTTTCTCCTGTATTTATACATTAAATGTGCTGCTACAGAGCAAGGGCGAACAACAGCCAGTGTCGCTTCGAGTCTCAAGCGAACTTCGAGTTCCGGGAAACGCGAGGAAGCCAGGCTTTCAACTAAATTGGATTAATCAGAACACAAACTTAAAATTGGTGGAGAATGCATTGTTAAAAGAGCCAAACCAAGAAATAGATATATCTTTTAGCCTTGATGGCCCATTGCCGAAGAAGTTGAATAAGATGACTGATACTGATAACGATACAGCCACGGTAGCTGAATGGACCAAGGCAGTCGCTGATCGAATCGCAACCGACACCCAACAAACGGGGGACGATTTCGCACAATTTTCGAAAAAAATAAGCCAGGATATGATCCTCGATCGAAACTTGATGGACGAACATTTTACGAAATTTGGACCTTTAGAAGATCGATTTTTGTTCGTTCTTCGCCATTATGAACAGTTAGGTATGGCAACGAATAATTTGATTACAGCTGCTTCGCTTGCAAAGTATGGAAACAGGCAGTTAGTTATGCCATTTGTTAACAATTCGAGAATGTCGGGTTTGCCCCAAGGGCTAACGAGGGTGATGACAGACAGTCAGAGTAAAACCTTCACAAATTTAAGTACGTATTTCGATGTGGACTATTTAAACAGGACGTTACAAGAACATGGTTATTCGACATTAGCCACATATTATAAATTTGTAAATAGCTGCCATCATTACCTTGATGTGGTGATACACTTTCTGTATACTGATAAATCAGCCATCGATAATGCCAAGAAATGGTATAAAATAACAGATGAAGATATGAAAGGAGTAAATGCAAGAGTAAGGGCTAATGGTGGTTGGACACCTTGTGATTTTATAGCGAAAGCTGAGATTGGAAAGCTGATGGGTAGTTTTCGAATCGGGAGATATTATTGTGTACATCCAGACATGATAACGACATTAGAGGAATTAGAATCAAATGTATTTCGAGGTGCCAACTGTGTTGGTATCGTTCATTGGAAAGGAAATGGAACAGATCGAACACATTTCAAACCCGTGTTTACAATTCGAGAAACTTTACGGCCTTCTAACTTTCGCCACAGTGCTCATTTGATCAAGAAGGCCACAGACTTTGTGAAATATTATATACGTAAACCGTTCATTGCAATTCATGTGCGGGCAGAGAGGCATTTACTTCGTAAGAGTTTAGATACGATGCTTCGATGTATAAGGAAACTTTCTAGAAAAGTCCTTGAGAGACAGAATAAATTTAGCTTACAGAAAATATTCTTAGCAACTGACCTGCTAAAGCATGGCTCGGACACATTTCAGAAAAACACGAGAGAGCGTGATAGACTGACTATTCATGATTCTTTGAAAGAAGTGCTTAAGTCCCCAGTGATGTATAGACCAGAACTCTTTAATAATTATGACAGCGGTGAAATAGCTATAATAGAGATGCATATATTAAGTTATGGGGAATCATTATACACAATTGGAGGTGGAAATTTCCAGGAATGGGTCATAGATACCTTTTTGTATAAAAATGCTGAGGACCGGACTCTTGTCCATCGACTATGTGAGTTAAGATAACTTAAGAACATGTTTCGCTTTCTTTTGTTGTTTTGCCATTCTTTTCTTGTCTCATTAGAATAACTAAGAATTTTTCTAAAGGAAAAAGAATTATGGCTCTAAGCAGATGCTTTGTTTAGCTTCCATTTCAAATCAATCTAGGATTTCAACAGCAAACTATGGTACAATATTTAAAAACAGTAAAAAGCCCTTCACGATTACACCTACTGAACTATATTTGTTATCATTTAACGAAGCTATTTCTAAACTAAATTTTACAGACTCTTTTCCAGGTTTGATTTACAAACTGATGGGATATCTGATGAGAGATTTGATTCTGTATATTATCATATTCGCAAATGTGACAATTTGATATCATATATTTATGCAGGATTGAACTCAACAATGTCCTTGCAAAATCTGGCTTCCATTTTTCTTGACATAACTCTACTTGGATAACTAATATTCCCGTAAGGGATGCTGATGCTAAGCTGCTATCGAGACATTAAATATTTATCGATCCCTTGTTTTTGTTAGATCATTATCAAAATTCAAACGTTATGCCTGTATTGATGGGTTTTCTTGAAGAATGAGTTGCCATTTCAAATTTTACCAGCTGGGACATCTTTCTGTTCGTTGATCTCCATCAGAATTTAAATTGGTCCCACCATCATTGTTGTTCTTAACACTTCAGATTGCCAGGATGACTTTTCGACTTACTTTTCCGTAATTTAGAACAAGAAAACCGCATATTATTGTTGAAAACAACATGGAAATAATACTTTCTCAAGACGAGCGACTGTTTTGCAGCATCAATGGACCTGGATGGACTTATTGGTTAGAGAGAGCTGTTCGCTACTAAGGGTAACTCGCTGCTTCAGTTTTTCAATTAATCAAGATCCTCTAACTACAACCAACTGTACGGTGAAACCTACCTGGCAGAGACAAACCCTGTAAAAGAGCATACGTGAATTGGTAAACAATAGAAAACTCTATCAGGGGTTCTAAATTACTGCTATGTTCTGTATGCGATGTCGAACTTGATGTTTCTTAAAAGTCTATGTAACATTAATTAGTTTGCGTGCTATTTTACAAATTTTATTTACATATTTAGTCAAAAACTGACAAAAATTCACAGCAACCACATCAATACATCTTGTGCAGTTTTTCTATATTTACACAAGAGTTTTTATACAGAACATACAGACTGATTGCTACTGTGGAAATACAGTGTCAAAGTATGGTCAATGCAAAACCTCCAGATCTGTTGATTTCGCTGGCGTTTTAAATTTGTATCAAAAACAAACATTCCCTAGTAATAATACTGGCGAATCAATTTAGATACCTAAATCTCTGGTTGCCCATTATTCTTTTTTATCAGGCCTCTTTATCACCTTTAAAGGTACGATCTTAGCTAAGAAGAATTGGTTTGTGCCCGAGTCATAAACTTGCTCTAAACTGGATTTGAAAAGACTTTGTTACCATCTTCAAGCTATTAGATTCTTGGTAGTACTAATTATTTTTAATATTGGGACCTAAGTGGTGACTGTGCCTTAATTTCTACAACAGAAGGAGTCACGCTGATTTTCTTTCTTGGTATTTCTTTTCCTAGTTCCAACGAAACTTTTTTGTGTTCTTTTGACATCTGTAACTTGTTTACAAACGTTCCCTTAGATGAGACAATAAAGACATGAGCTGATGCACTGTATAGAGGTAACTTTGTCCCTCCCCAATTCCCTGAAGAAGTTTTTATCCAATTGACGGATGGATGCTTCAGTAATGAAATGTACCGACAACAGAACGGGGTAAGCATGGGAATTCCCTTGGGTCCAGCATTAGTGAATATCTTTGTTGGCTTTCATGAACTTCAACTGTTTGAATCCTGCCAAAAGCCCAGTGTTCGTGTCCGTGTACATTATGACTCTGCCATAGGGCAGCACTTGCTTGAGAACCCAGACTGTGCCAAAGTGTACACGGACAATTGCTTCCGTAACATAGGAAAGGCCAGGCCTGCATTTCCTTTGGCCGTTCTGGAGTCAGTCCACATAAAAGCAAGAAAACCGTTACTATGCAGACAAAAAGAGTTCGTTTTCTCGCTAGGCCTATTCAATTAACCTTGTTGTAATGGACGCTGATTGGTCCACAAACACAAGCCATTCAGGCAGTCCAATTTCTGATTGGCTCCTTCAAAATACAGTTGGGTATACTCTTTCACACATTCCATTTCGGTTATTCTGACGTTAGTACTCTGAGGAGTGTCAGACGAAAAAAGCTTTTCAGCACACAATGTTTTCGCTATTTCGTGCAATATTCTTGTTTTCCATCAATGTGCATCTGAAACCCATTATATTGGACCATTAAATTTATTACTCTGCAGTGGTCTCATAAAGAGTTCTACCTTTTAGGAAGATTTAATTATAATGCATTGCGTGACATACACATTCTATTACTCCTAAAACTGTCACGAATGAATGGTCCATTTCTATGTCAACGCAAATATAATAGAGATTATATTTTCTCTCATTGTTAGGAGGCTAAAAAAGGGTTAATGGGGGGATTGTCTTTGCAAGGCATTATTTTCAAATGAGCAACCCTAATATGAAAACTGTGATCAGGACAACATGTGTTTTTCTTCCAAGACCTTTTTTTCTAGTCAATATGACAGATGGCAAAGGCAGAGTATCATGATGAAATATTATATTGTAAAGTATTATCAAACTAACACGAAAAGTATTGTGGTCAATTCTCGCGACATCATGCTACAGCAAGACCATGGACCCGAATGAAGATAAAGAAAAGTTTTGTACTATAGTGCCAATCGACCAGCTAAGTCGGGATATACTATTGAACGAGACAATGAGATAGTTATCACTATCTACATTTAGTAATCAAAATCACAATCGGTCCTGTAATGTAGTTTAATGCTGACGGGCTAATTCAATGGCAAAAGTAAACGGTTGCCAAGAGACATACTCTTAAGAAGTGTGGTTTGCTTACCCAGATGGAGACGAAATGTTTATTCTTCGTTTTTTAAATTAATTAACTACAAGAATCTTAATTCTATCATAAACAATAAAAAGAAACAAACTTGTGCTGCTAAGTTTTGTTAACCATCATTCTTTACAGTGTATGTGGTATTCAAACACAATTCGCAGATACCGAAATATAAGGCTGGATGATTTTCCCTTATACAACCACAGGGCATTATTGCATAATCATCTTCTGCAAATTACAATTCAACCCACTACAAAATGATGTTAACTTTCGGTTCAATATTCACTTGATGGTCACAGTACTATCAATCAAAGTTTGGTAATTATTGGTAGACTAGCAGCTACAAGCTACCACTTGAAAACACTACTCACATGTAGTAACATGGTAATACATGACAACGTTGTATAGTCAATGAATGCTGCCAGTCCTACCTGTGTATTATTTGAAGCTGCGAAACCACCAACCATCATGCATGCTTGAAGTTCTGAGGTGAGAAAGTCTACAAAAATGGTAAGAAGGTAAGCAACGACAATTTATATGTGTCCAATTAAAATTCCAACTCATATTTTATTCTATTGGGGTTGTTACAAAGCCATTTTTAATACTCTTTGGTTGCTCAATAATCAAGAGATCAAAATTCTTTGAAGATCTGTCATTGCACCAAGCAACTATCAACTGTAACTCGAATATTAATTTTGACATAGTCTTTCTGGAATGAAGTTTAAAACATGCAATATACCTTCAACATTTGGATGTTTGTCTTTCGCTAGTGTAGCATCATGTATATATTGGTAACTTGGCTACAGTACTTAAATCTCCCTTTTACGTAGGACACTCAGTCAACCTTGACACTTTTCCTTTAAAAAAAGGCAAGAAATAACTTAAAACATTTATGGCAAACTGTCATTTACTTCACTCCACCTTTTTTCTGAGCTTAAACTGGTTATAAATTTTTACAAATGTGTCAAATGAGTAAATAAAGCAACCCTAGTGATCAGATATTTAAGAACGTAGTCATGGTGCAATTTTTACCAGAGTAGGAGTAACATCATCCACTATAACCACTTTACTCAATGAAACTTTGTCATGTCTGGTCTATAAGTTCACATATTTAACCTGTGGAGTAAGCTATTTGATGGAGAAAATGCAGCATTTTGGAACACGTGTGATTCACCGATTGAAAAAAGAGAAGGGTCTAGTCAAACCTATATAACAACACATTTATAACAAAGAGAAAGTTGCAGCTTGATCAAATAAATAAAGCCACTACAGGGAATGCAAAATCTCTTAACAAAATTTAGGCTGCACATGAACTATAGCACTAATATCTGTCATAATACAGCAAAAAGTCAAATTAAGTTGAATTAATCTGGGTTGGTGCACTTGCAACGCGAGGGGCCTCAGCCAATTTAAGGGGTTTAAAAAGCTTTTAACGTTCAGTAGAAAAAATTTTTATGTGGAAGTTATGTGCTAAAATCCGGTCAATAGCTGGGGCTCAATAGCTAGGAGACAGGGACAATGCTTCCTCCTACAAATGGGTCCTTTGGGAAAATTCCTCATGTCTTAGCAATAAAACAAAGATTTTCAAGCTTACTGACTGTCTTAAAGTAATTGATTCCCCCACCAAGAAAGTTGATGGCTGTCTAAAGGCCTGCTCCAAGTGCTACTTGCAGCTTTAATGTTTTGTTTCCTAGTGATCAATACTGGAATAGAAAAGGGTAATGAGTTAAAAATTTGAAGACCTATCTTTTGAGCTAATTGGCATGGATAACTTGGCATTGATTTTTGCATAAATTAATTTAATGGTTGGAGTGTAACATTAAAATATACTCTTATAGATGCCCAGTATATTTCGAATAAAATGCAGTGTTACAAAAGAATGACTAACAATGATAAGGCATGGAGCTCCAAAACATGTTAAGGCTTATAAAAATAAGGACCATTATCTCTTTAATCTACACAATAAATCTGGTGTTGCCGTGATCTTTTGATGCAATAATTATCATTACTAGTTCAGTACACCTTTATATCACAGCTTAACTTGAAGAAATTGATGGAATGAGGTTGTTGATCAGCAGGAATCAATATGTGTGTTAAATTTGAAATGAAGGACTTATGAACGATTAATAATTATAAACCTTACCTAGAAGAAGTAGTCTGTTTGTTGCATTATTCAAACTGCTTGTGTTTGTAAGTTCTACATATGGACAATCTGCATTTCAAGAGAATGAGAGAATGTATGAAAGTAGTGTTTGTACATTTACATACAATATTTGAAGATTGATTTACACACAATTCTTATATCATACATGACCATCATCTTTGAAACACATGGCAAGAAAGAAATATGTTAGAATTACCAAAATGCTATATTCTTAGATGGCTACAGTACAAACAGAGAGGTTTGTAATCATTCAACAGCCACATGCACTTCACTGTTTACAACTTAATCGTAATTCTCCTTGTTGTTACTTGTACCTAGAATGCTGTGATCATGCAATGTTAACAAGCTAAAAATTTCACAGATGGACACCGAGGGTGACAATAAATTAATATGATGATACACGGTAGTGACCTCCAGTAAATTAACACCATACGGGTACTGTCTCATGGGATGGCCATTCTCTTCACCAATGTGCATCCAGTGCCATCAATTCCAAAGCAGCACAAGAATTTAATAGGTAAAAAGAAGGTTATCAATTACATATTGATCAATTGCCCATAAAATAATAAATTATATTCCACTCACCTTGAAAACTAAAGAAATTACAAAAATAATGCAACACAGTTGAAGAATATAACTGACAGCTGATAAGTAGGATTTGTAACCATACCTGCTTCCCTCAGAAATCCACACATATCAATAACAAAGGTTTCTCTATCCACTGTCAAAGAAAAGGAACGAAAAGGATAGCCAGAAGGTAAGTTACTACATATGGCATTACTATCTTTGCTCTCTAGCAGGAGCAAGCGGTGGGCATTTATTATGGGCACCCTGTCCGTTCCTTGGTATGCAAATTACGTTGTTTGGTCTACCTCTCCTTATAAAAAATTACAACATGCTTTATACTCCTGCACAACGTGGGCCTGTATGATGCCTATCTAGATGTAAAGAGCTAGGGGGGGAGGGGGGATCATTAGATAAAAACAATCAGATGATTCAACTTTAGAGATTCATTTATATAATTTGTACATATTTTTATTATGGATTGCATATGATAATGTAGGAGAGCATTAATATTGAAAGATTCATTTACAATAACAAACATCATTCTGGCACTAACCACTAATAAAAACTAAAACAAAAAAATAATTACGCAAAGTTTAAGTAGTGATTAAATATATCAGATGGGGTATGGCCTCCCCTAATAACCCCTAGCTACAGGTTTGCAACTGTTGTCATTACTTGCATGCACCCATGCATTACTTAATTGAATGGTATATCAATTTTTTGTACAAAAAATACTCAGTGGAGAGCACAACAAGAACACTTCAAGAAGTGCAATTAGGCAAGGGCTTTTGTAGACAACAGATATTTTATAATAATAAGGAGGGAAATGCTAAGTTTAAAGTTTAAAAATAAATAAATTCAGTATGCACAAGTCAAGGCTATTGACAGTAGGTACTTCTTTTGTTTTGTACAGAAAATTGTTTTTCTTTCAATCCTGGGTTGTCAGGTAAAGATGCAATCACTGGAAAGATAACAAACCCTACCTGATACACTTTCTTGGAAATCACAGTAATCCTTTATCTGGGATGCAAGCCAGTGACATGTGTCAATATAATTCTGTGTAATTTCCTTTTGCTTTGAATCATGTTCTATTGCACCATCTTTACAATATGGTCCCTTGTATCTACAAGAATGGAAGAACCATGACACTACGAAAGTATAACTAAGCAACATATCTGGTAGGTAACGCATTGACTAATGCCACTAAGAAATCCAATGCTAAGCATACACCCCTTTCTAGTAGGAACAGTTGGTTGGTTATGTACTTTACACTGAAATTGATACTACGTAGATACATAAACCACCCACACTTAACACATTAGAACGAAGGCTACAGGTGTGTATCATCTTATACAACACAGAGTTTGTGTTAAACCAGATGTACTGCTGTCTAAAGCAAGGAAACTCAAATTAGGTCTGCTTATAAATACATTCATCAGTGAGCAATTTTGTGCAGATGTTTTCTTTCTTTGGCTTATGTGTTACATATGAATCGAAGTCCTTGATAGAACTAAAAGTGTCACTTCATATTTCCTATTTTCTTCATCCCCTCCATGTGTACTCCTTGGTGCCTAATAGACATCCCCCACTCCCCCGCTAATTAATTTTTCAAAAATATTCCACGCAGGACATTCTTATTTCAACCCCCTCACCTATTAATTTTTACGTAATCTCTCACCCATGACAATTTTTTAAGGAGGTACTTAGGCAGTTAAGTAGAAAATGTCTTTATTGAAAATATGAAAATCCTACATGAAAATATGATGGTGGCCTTTTACCAGGCTCGAAGAAATGTGAAGACACACATTACACATGTTAGCAATAATACTATTATTGAGCAGGAGAATGAGGAGAACATTTTTAAAATCTTGACACCTATGTAGGAGAGTGCCATGACTTCAAATAATAGACTGTTGTTTGTGTTGTATTACCTTACATTTTACTTTCTTACGGAAGTTGCAGTTGATTCTAAACATTGCTTCTTGACTTCATTTTGGTCATTTTCCATCCTCCGTCTATTCCACCCCCCCCCCCCCCCCATGTATGAGAAGAGCCAAAAAGCCCATGTAAGGTAGGGTTAATATAAAGTGTCTTACTCGACAGATCTGAGACATGAACGTTGCGACAGACAAGTAGAAGGGGGCTTGAGGCATCTGAGTCGTTTTGAAGACGCATCCTTAGAATTATTTGCAAGGCCAGAATTCGCATTAATAGGTCTAATTAAGAATAGAAAATAGGTCCATCAGAAAGGCAATTACTGTAATGAAAAAAGGAAGAATGGTTCGGTCACACCTTAAAACGGAATAACCTGTTATAGTTAGCCATTGAAGGCAGACAAAATGGAAGGAAAAAAAGAGGAAGAAAAAGAAACAGCCTCTAGGATTCATCAATGGTGGGAAGTGTGATGACTTGACACGTGCTGCAAAAACCCCTTGTTATTTGATCATAAACTTTATAGTCATAAAGTTGCATGCATTTTGATTAAAACATGAGTTCGAAAATAATAATATGGTCCAAATATGCCATATAAAAGCCTATATATTTATATTACAGCATTAAATACCAAATCCTTTTAGGATTATAGTGTATCAAACTTCAGCTGCTAAGGACGTAGCTGTAAATTCGTTGTTTTGGGGGGCTCCAATGGCGCCCACTTCAGCAAAATTGTATGCGTGAGAGGCCAAAAGAGTGCATGGTCACTATATTAGAATTAAGCTGTACTTGCTTTTAAAGTATGTCACTTGAGCAAAAAACATTAGAATGCTGTATTTATTGACTATCAGTGATTGGTGACTAGTCTGCACTATGATGCAGTTACCACTTACCACTTAACATAGCAACAAATTATCAGAAAACTTTTTTCTTGTTCAACGAGTTTTCTACTGATGTACCCTTATCTAAGACAAATAAACGCAAGTAGCTATAACGGATGATATGGCTTGTTGGGAAAGGACTTGCATGGAAACATTTCTCATGAATCGTGTCTCGAATGTGAGCTTAGGCCGTTGATATAGCGTAGCAGTTGAGATGCTTACATAGGTTATTTGCAATAGCACATCAAAGGAATACAACCCCCCCCCCCCAAACACACACACACTGCCATTATACCTGATCATAATATGACCTAAGATTTTATTTTATGCAATATTTATAATTACTTGTAAACTTACTGTCTTCCTTCGTTGTCAAGGTTGCAATATTGCTTACAGGGCCACCTCCTTTACTTGTAAAAGCCTGCAAGTGAAAACTGTACTTTGTGAACTTAAATAGGCCAAGGATCCGCACAAATGTTGTGTTACCCTTTATCAGTATCGAGGAATTACAAGAATCTAATGATCGTCCATAAAATCTGAGGAATGTAGCATTGGTGCAGTGACTGTAAGTCATTTTGATATGAGTGAGAATACCCTGAAGACATTTAAACGTCATTGCCGTCCATTCCACTTCAAAGCTAGTCGAAGTTATATTTGACACACTTACGTTTGCAGGGACGCAGACAGGGGTGCTTTCGTCTGTGGTAGCTGTCTTGCTCATGGGTGCACAGAAGGTACAGCCACATGGATTACAAGTGCTTACACAAAATTGGAAAGTGGTGAACGCCATAAGTTTTTCGATTCTGGTGGTTACTTTTCTAGACGTTTGAACGCGATAATGAGCAATGCTACAATCACGAGTTGCTTTTACTCTTGATTGGCAATCCAGCGTGTTGTTTGTTTGACGTAGAACTGCAAAAAGCTTCCTTTCATGATTCGTTCTCGTATTGGTATACTTTATTGTGTACTGTGTAATGTTTCCTCTCTCATGTGCAAAGTCTAGTTCCCCTAGTTGTATCTCCACTGAATGCGCAGTCTCCTTTAACACATTAAAAACTTTTAATCTTCCTTTCGGACCTATTTAGGTAGTAAGAGGAAAGAACATTTGTCGTAATGAACCTTACTAATGGAAAGTCATAGGCACATTCGATGCATCTACTAGCAGAGACAGGTGCTAAGACGGGCTACCTAGTCACGCCCTTTACAAGGTGACTTCCATAGCTT
>JAAAKM020006971.1:135423683-135450614 GCA_010016025.2 Alatinidae sp. Z8VKAUB7J3 | reverse complement strand
CGATGCATCTACTAGCAGAGACAGGTGCTAAGACGGGCTACCTAGTCACGCCCTTTACAAGGTGACTTCCATAGCTTTTATGATTTTTAACTTTGATTGAAGATAGCTTGGTTTGGTAGCATGGTGACCTTCAATTACAATAATTGAACAACAATTACAATATGTCTGTGTTGTCTCGATGCTTCAAGCGCGGCAAAAAGCAGAACATGGAACGTAAGAATTACAAACCTTCCAATTTTCTACACCTCCTTCTTTCGTTGATTCACAATTAATCATTTCTAGGACATGGCATTTGCTTATACTGCGCATGATTAAAACAGCCTACCGTTATTGAATAATCAGACAATACATTATAGACTGCTAGGGAATGAGACTGGAAATTCTATGAGATATACTTTGTTGCGTGTTGCAATAGACCCCGTAATACGCACCCATTCAATTAACCCCACCTCCTGACCGGCCTTTTCTCAGTCACGAAGGAGTAGGCTGCGAGATCCGTAGGTTTAAACTCTAATGAATCGCGACAACGAAGATTTATCAGTCCAACATAGTTATTTATTATATAAAGGAAGTCAATATTTGTTAATTTTTGTTTATTAGTGCAAAAACTAAAGGTCAATTCCATATGACTACCTAATGTGGAACGGCCAAGGAAAATGTATCGACGAAGGCAAAAGAATGATATAACGTCTGTCTCGTGGCTTCATTGTGTACCATGGACAATAATTAGACTTCCCTTAAACATTGAAAAGCTTGCAAGCAAAAGAATAATAATTTTCTGAGACATTTCACAATGCTGAGACTCCTCTTTGGTATTGGATGGTATTTCTTCAATACAATCTAAAATAGAATCGCTGTACCTCTTTATGTACATAATTAAATAGTGGAATGCTTGCGTCATATATATAAGAGTCAATGCTTCTCTTGGAATGTTTGTGTTTTTGCATATTTATATGTTTGTATGTTGCTGTTGTCTTCCCAAAACAATATGACTGTTTCCACCAAAATATTTTAGAATATCATTGAGACCTACAGCCAGTTTTTAGTTCCCAGGTTATCCTTACCCCTTTGGATGCACCCCTTGGACATTTGAAAGCTGAATTTCGGAGAACAAAGGATCGCACATTTTAAAAAAATCCCTAGAACTTAAAATAATTGATTAGGACCTCTAGGTAATCTTAACCCCTCAGGGTTACTCTCTGGAAGCACTGAAGACTTTAAATCGGATTTCGAAGAGGAGACGTTTGAATATTACACATTTACCAGGAAAAAACTTTTGTGGGCCTTATATTACTTCTATTACAAATAAAAGTAACCCTTGTACAGCCTAACAATTGGAGATCTGGCATATTACTTAAAAAAGGAAGGACTAAAGTCCGGCGCATTATTCTATCCACAATATCATAGAGAAGGAAGGATTTCAAACATTAGCTTGATCATATTTTATGGAAATAGAAATTATGTCACCCTTGGGGCTTGAACATATAACCTGCGCTTTCCAGGCGTTCGCTTTACTGAGTAAGTTAGAGATTTGTTAGAAAGCAATTTTTAGAGAAGTAGGTCAAAAACGAATTGCGCTGGAAAGGTGTTTGTTCTTTGTAGCTCTAAGGTAACATTATAATTCTCTGTAGGCCTCAAAAAAATTTTATGAAGCCGTGTTTCCGTTAAGAAAGATTGAGTAAGGATCGAGTAAAAATAATGCCTGCTAAATAATTAAATCCATTACACGTTGGTCATCGTCTTGGCATGCGCGAGACCATTTTTGCTTGAATCGACACATAAAAAAACACTACGGGACTACACTTTGATTAAGCTTTCTGTAACACTCTCAGAAAGAAATCTTGACACTCTCACATATTGTAAAGCTCGACAGTTTTGTCATTATCAACTGCATTTGTACCTAAAATATTCATTGCTTTGCATCCATCGGCTTATCCGTTTAACTTACTAATAACTCGGCTATATTTAGCGTGCTTCTCAAATGGAAACAAATTTCTTTATGTCCTAACTAAGAAATTCGTGTAGGTTTTCAACGCAGGCTTGGCTGTCGGAACTGATTACATCGCTATGTCTCGACCTTATTTGCATGCATATTCTGACGGTCTATACATCTGGCAGGCGAGGAAGACGGCGGAATGTGGGTCGGTGTATGGGGTTGAGCTGGGTGTTGATGTCCACCTATGATGGCAAATTTCCTAAGTGGCAAACAATTTTTTGCACAAGATGATCTCATCGGCTTAAAAATTTTTCCTCATTAGTAAAGAAGATGTTGCTGGATTTATGTCTTTTCATCACCACTTTTTATGTGCGGGTCACTTCTCATTTTATTTTTGTCACACAATATTGTTTGAACGAATGAGTTCTAGCATTACCGTATTCTTCTGTGGCCCTTGGAGCTATTCCATCAAAGGAATTAGAAGAAATATCGTTGGTGATTTGCAAAGTTAAGTTATAGACTGTTCTTTGTGGTTTACATGTTTGAGGATGAAACTGACTCTGCTCTTTATATCGGGGAAAGGTGGAGGGTTTAACAATCAAACCAACAATGCACTTACAGTTTTCGACGACGACATATTTTAACATTAGCACTTGGGGCTAAAATTTATCTCCTTGTCTCTATATAAAGTCAGCTGGTCTCTCAACAACGATCTTTCGTTGGCTCTAAACATGTTGAAAGCCATCGAGCTTCTGAAGCTTCAGATTTTGTTATTCTTTTGAATTTATTTTTGAAATGTGTTCTAGAAAATTTGTGGTTCAAAAATGATATGATTGTCTTGTCTGTAACAAAAGGTTTGCTACCTAACCTAGCTACTGATGATGCCTGGGAGCTAATGTTGTGACTTATGTTATATGTTAAAGTCGGCATTTATGTAGCTCTGTCGGTGGAGCACACGCTTAAAAAGCCTAGGTCACGATCTGGAGTCCCAGTTGTGACATTCTTGTTATTTCTCTAGAATGTTCTAAAACAGATATCATGAATTTATTGTTCTTATGTCGTACTTTTGCATATACGAGAAAAAAAGCTGAGTAATCTTTATTTGAACATTGAAAACAAGCAATCAATAAAAAAAGCAATTTTGGGCTTATATAAAGTCAAACATAATTATTTCCTCATGGAACTACTCAGAACCATTCAGAATAAGTGCTATGTTCAGATGACTGAATATACAGATTGATATACAGAATGATTGTATCAGAATGGGAGATGAGGGACATGAAATTATTTAGCCCTTTTGGATTATGGCACCACAAAATAATTTGTTACGTTTCACAGCACTTTAAGTGCATTTGAAGTTGGTGAAGCAAAGAAACACTTGCTAGCTTGATAACAAGATTTAAAAGTATTCGCTATCACAGATTTTGCAGATACTAGGTCATCTTCGATTGTGTTATAGTGCAGTCCCAGCCTTTTAACCGCCGGAAATCAACATCATTTGTACAAATTCCCCGCAAACATTATTGTCTGTTCGTGTTAAAACTTCAAGTCTCCGTTTGCATCTTTCACATTGATTGTTTAATAGTTATGTAGGCCCCTATCTATGTCTGGTAGATAAAAGTGTTAAACTGGTCTTCCCAGGAGGATGCAACAGTGTCGATGTTGGCATGAAGTTGTACACAATGAGAACATTCAGTATCATAGTGATTGTTTCGAGTTTTTAAGAAGAAGAAAAATTATGGCACTACCTTTTAACAACTAACAGAAAAAAATTTAGACACAAAGAGTAACCATTTGGGTATAATATTCTGAATCTAACACTCTTCAGAGTACTAACCTCAGAACGACCGAAATGGAACGAGTGAAAGAGTTCGTTTTCTCACTAGGCCTATTCAATTGATCTTGTGGTAATGGACGCTGATTGGTCCAAAAACACACGCTATTCAGGCAGTCCAAATTCTGAGTGGCTCTTTCAAAATACAGTTGGGTATACTCTTTCACACATTCTATTTTGGACATTCTGACGTTAGTACTCGGAGGAGTGTCAAACAAAAAACTTTTCTGTACACAATGTTTTCACTATTTCGTGGAATATTCCCCCCCCCACCCCCCTAAAAATTTGACTGGCTGCGTGGCTGCCGTGATGTATAACTTATCTTCTCATTAATTACGTTTTAAGTTACGTCACAACTACCCGCTAACAGTTTATCCTATGTAACTTATCTTATAATACTTTCATTTTCCTAATCATAGCGTATTACGCACACAGAATAACTTAGCTAAGAGTCTAAGATCTGCTAATGAATGTAGCTGACGAAAATTTATGCATTTTCAGACAACCAATAAGTTAGCATACATAAATAAAGCGTAGGTTAACGCATGTTTTGGCATAAGTTTGCATAAACTGACCTAGTGCAATCGATCTTATTTTACTGTCTATAAACATGTATATAGTACACTTTTTGCAGTTAAATAATACATTGTAATGACACTTCACAGACAGCAAGATTCACACAATGCAATAATCGAATCACTCTATCATCTTACATTAACATAACGGAAGATCAAATTATACACAGCAATAGGTAATGATATAACTTGAATTGATGTATTAATTGTACCGTCATAATAACATGTTTATAACATTAATTGCCTAAAGATAAGGGTCGTCGAGAACAGACGACGAGAGTCCTTCCTCCTCTATTTACGATGGATTTCTTACTGTACCATTGCATCATAACTTATTACCACACATGTTGTGTCAAGTCTTGCATGTCGTTTAAGAACGATTGGTTACAGATGAGATTTAACTGACAATTAGTCTCTCCAATTTGAACAAAAATTAGTCTCTTAAGTTCCTTAATGGCATTATTACTATTAACCATTTATGATTCTAACATATGACAATGAGATGCTACGAATTACCAAAGAACTTTTTGTTCTTCGTCTAGTTAACTACTTGAGGATTCCCTATTTTAATATATACACTAAAGAAATGGGCATCATATGTTGAGTAAGGCTACAAAAGGTTAAAGGATTCAAACCAACATCGTTCCAAAGTTAAATTGGTCTATAAATATACTCACGACATCGAGACTAGTAATCTCGTTTTCATGCACATCAGGGAATAAACACATAATGCTCTTTGTCCGTACCTGAACCAGTTACTGTAGTGGCGTAGGCTATAAATGCTAGTAATAATAGCCACACAAGTACATTATTAATACCGAGCAGTAAAATATCCTCTTCAAGAATGTAGACATTTTAAGACTAGAATCAGGATATTAGTTTTTTTGTAGAGCCCAAGTGATCCTTATTAACAATAAAGTTGTAAAATGCTAACAATAAATCGAATATAAGGACAGACATGATTTTTAATAAATAAAGTCCATAATTTAAAATATGTTAAAATTTATTTTATAAATTAAGAGAAATATCTATGGGATATGAATTTTATAAATTGTTTTACAGAAAACAATAGTATAATATTTATATTGTAATAAATCTCAGTTGCATTTTTTACGAATTTTTAATGCATTAATTTTATTTGAAGTTTTTCTACTTTTTATACAATGTATATATGTACATAAAGTCATTTTTGTAATTGCAAAATAAAGACTGTTTTTATAAATTTTTTGAATAGTAACGTTGTTGGAGTCTGATCTTGTTTAAAGACCCTATAACTTTGATATAAGTTTGATATCATGTTTCATTCACGTAAATAGCAGATGTGCACATTGTCGGTAAAGGTTTTTACTAACATCTTACATTAAAATTAGATAGTATAAATATCTGCACATATGTTACTTTGACGTCTCTGATTAACAAAGTGACTTTGTTTCATAATCTCTCCATTCCTTTTTTTTACTTTTGATAAGTTTTTCTACCTATTTGCATTAGAGATACAGTTTTCCTCCTCCCTTCCCTCGTTATCAGTAGTATCATCATCAGTACTATCACAATCCTCCTTCTCCTTCTTTTTCACAGCATCATCGTCATCATTAGCACCACCATTTTATCACTAACATTTTCATCATCAATCATTATCATCGTCATCATCATTACCATCAGTATTCGTGATCATCGTCATTATCATCATTATCATTATTATCATCATTATCGTCATAATCAGTATAATTATTCATCATGCATCATCTATCATTCAGCGTCATCATCATCATTATGGTCATCGTTATCGTCATTATCATCACCATTTATTTTCATCATCCTAACCATCATCATCAACATTAACAGCATCATTGTCTTTGTCATTTTCGTCTATCATCATCTTCTCAATCATTGCCATTATCACTGTTATTATTATAACCATATTCATTATTATGACAATCATCATTAGAATCATCATCCCCATCATAATCATCATATTAACCAAACGCCTTAATCTCGAAAAGAGCTTGTTTACGACCATCGTTAGAAACTTCTAAAATAATTTTTGTCCATCAGTACCTTTCTCAATCGGTTTCGATTAACACCAATTGCAGGATACAGCCTTCTAAGTGTGTTCGTATTATCTGATTTGCAAACCGATCATTTGGAGGATGGTACCAGATTGAAGTAGGGGTACATTTTGCTAAAACCAACGTGGTATATTCCAAATCTCACTTATTATACACGCATGTAAATTACTCCTTGTCAATTTCTGTACCTACGCTACTTTCTGCAATGGTACATTCTAATGGTAAGGAAAAATATATTAATAAAAGTTTACTTCAATTGTCAGTTTTAGCTGTAAACACAACCCTATTACATGCTTTTCATTTAGAAGTAAGTCAATTAAATAGGCATGTTGTCATGGCCAAAGGAATCTAAAGGAACGAATACAAAATGGGTGATCAGTTTAAGTAGATGGTTATAAAATGTATAATAGTTTTGCACCATTATCACAATACCCATCATGTCCCTACTAGCCTTTCGCGAGAATAAGCAGGTCTCACTTTGGCGTGTCTAATTGGCTAATTACATGTCAGGTAATCAGGCAATTTGACAAGAAAACGGTAAAGCATTTCTTGCCAAAATGACACTGATTGGCATCATGGTCTGAAAGAGACGAGGCGAGACAAAAAAGTGTCTTAATAGTAACAGTTACTTAAAGTGTAGAATTTAAGTACTTACTGGCTTCATCAACTTAATTGCTTTCATTCTGCAAAGCCCTTAAAATTTCTACAACATACTCGTTACTTTATGCCAGTGTGGTATTAAAAATGCAATTTGGGTAGAGGCTTGTGGAGAAAGTAAGAAAGTTAGTCCTTTGGCAGTGCTGACAGAAGACATCGTCCCATAAACGACGCTGTTGCAAGACTGTTATGTCAGTACAAATTTAGAAGGGCTCTGCTCAATAAATGCCTTAGCTACCAGGACAACATAAGTTATTTCCATTCAGGCAACTCATATTAACCACAATAACATCACGTCCCATCCTACACTAGAAGCTGGTGCACCTAGGGTTGAATAAGAACAAAATGTCAATGTCATGAAAGTAAGGACGTATCTTTCAAATAATGATATATTCAGTTTATCCTGTTGTTCATTTGATTCATTACATTGCTAATGGACCTTGTGAGAGGATCTTTGTCAGACAACGAAATTAGCGTAAAAGACAATGACACGCATGAATGATTGAAACACAAGACGCTTTGAGGACAGCATTTCAGACAGACCACAGAAACACAAACAAACACACTAATAACGAGGTAAGACTGGGCATATTTGAAATTAACACTTCTTTTAGCTGTTTCTAATAACAGGCACCTTGTAACACATTACAAACACCAAACCCTAATAGTAAACTGTTGATAACCAACATGTTAGAGGAAAAATAAACAGTGGATCGTCGATTGACTTTGAAATTAAACCTAGTTTGGTCTAACCTATATTATCTACTTTCTATGTAAATTTATGCAAATGTAACACAAACATATTTATCTCCTTAATACGTCAATTTACGTTACGATTTTTCTATGCCTAAGAATAACCATTTATCTAATAGATACGATAGATATGAACAACTTTACAGGAAATTGTTCTGTGTCTTGTCAACCATACGCAAGGTAGGGGTATTTATTGGGTTTATAAAAAAATCAAGACAGGAGGCAACGAAACCTTTGGACGACTTGCCTATAAGAGAGGGCGTTTCATTTGTTCTATATATTAATAGTATCTAATTTTAGGTTAAGATTACCTACGTCGACATTAAAGGGCGAGAAGTCACATAAAATCATAACAGCCAAAAACTTTACGTCTTGTCTGTCTCTTCTATTCCAACGGATTCATTTTGCTGACCCTTTTGCCATACACTGATCACATGTAGTGAGGTGACAAAGCTTTTATCATGAATTTATAGGAAACGAGAAGACCAAAACTCGTTGAAGAAATAACAGTCACGAGAGCGACACCTTTCTTGAGCCTTAAAGAAGGCGTATATTGTAAACAAATTCTTTTTGTCAAAGTTTATATCAGTTACCTAAAGCTGCAACTGGAACAAATAAACTTGTTTTGTATGATATACTTACCAAACGCCAGTCTGCCAAAATATGGCGTATGCAGAACCAAACAGCTCACCACAAAGTCCTGTGACAACCTTTGATATGGACGATGGACGATATATTGGAAACGAAGGGGCTGCCATAAACTGTTATGAAAGACTTCAATACGATTGATGAAAAAATGGAAAATATAGCATGTGCTAATATTCCTATAGATTGGAACATTTCAGTTGAACATTTTAAAGTATCCGCTTTTTAAAAGACGGATAAAGCCTAATGTAGCTACCAAATTTTATGAATCACAACAAGACATTAGAAATTATTTGCACTTTTACAAACATAAAGCTCTGCACAAGATTTATTTACGGTCTGACGACCACCTTGGGAAGTAAAAAAATAGAAGTTCAATATGCCACATAACACAGTATGGCAATAATATAATTAATGCTTCATAAACAGAGAAAATTGGATACTATGGATGTCGCTGTAGAAAAATTGATCGTAATCGATGTTGATTTAGTTGCCAATTGTAAATAAAGACTTTCTTTCTATTTTGCAGTTACAAGCCATGCAACAAAGACGCTCCAAGGCAGAACCTCGCCTACCTTCGCACTCATAGATGTGCAAGTGCAACCATCAGCAACGTATTATATCGTTATGGCGAATTCAATGATTTAGTCTTTGCTCTGCCACGTCTGAAGTCCTACCAACATTACTGGCCTTTGCGCTTCCAAACTTCGCATGTAGACTGGGACCTAATAGACAACACAAGACCTAACATACTCAATAACGTGGCTAGGTATGAGCCGAGAAATATGGGCATTGTGATGACCAACGACACTTTCTATTTTACTGTCCTGAGAGAACCTGCTAGTCATTTTGAGTCAATATTTGAGTACATTGACTTTGGTTTTACCTTGGGACTATGGAATACAACAAATGATGCTTTCACTGCTTTCCTTGAGGACCCAAAGAAACACATTACTTCCTACGTAAATAAAACTGGATACTACAACCCAGAGCTTTATCTTGCACAAAATGGTAAGTCAAGGCCTGTATTTATTATTATATTTTGCCATTGAACCCGCGATAGGAGAAGGCACTTATCTTCACTTAGCGTCTGGTTCGCAAAGAGGGTACGTTAATGGTTAGATAAGGAAAATGCCCAACATTGTTAAGACATTGTTGAGAAATAGAGTGCATGAGAGAACAGTGGGGAGAACACCTCCCCTTAATTGATAACATCAAACAGACCTGAAGTACAGAGTTGACGCCCAGAGAAAAAATGAGAGGGAAGCAAAAGCGTGCATGGAGACGCCAGAGAAAGAAGTTAGAAGGCAATACGTCAAGGCAACGATTGGCAACCGGGAAGGAAAGTAGTGTAAGACAAAAGTGGCATAACAAACCAAGAAAAAGAAAGGAAAAGAAGTAGAAGGATGTTGTTAAGTTTGAGGTAACTCAGTTTTAGTGGTAGTATAAGATATAATACACTGGCGTAGTTTTATATCTTACGTCTGAATTTGACAAAAAGACAAAACGAATGCTAAAGTGGAGGATTAACTATAAAAGAGTCAGCTATTTCAATTAAGCTTAAGATGGTAGGAAAACCCAAATCTGATCTAAAGAAAGCAGAAACATATCTTGAGGACGGCAAGTTTAATTTAAATCGTAATCCAATCGGTAATGACAGTGTACATTTCTTTCTTTGGCGGGTATCAAAATGACAATGGAAGATTCTGATATCGGTTAATGATGCATAATGAAGTGATGCTGGTGGAATAGTCAAGTAGTTGATACATTTCAGAATGCTACTGATGACTCCAAAATTATACACAAGCTCAATTCAGCGTTCGAATTAACTCATCGCGAGTCGCAGTGCGTGTTTGATTTTCGCGGGGCAGATTTTACACATTTTAAGACTTTTGCGGTGCAATGCAACACTATGATCATTAAACAGCAGCTTGACCATGCTCCTTTTCCAATTCCAATGAACTCCAACAAGCAATGAGTCTGTGCGACAAAACGCAACGACACTCGAAATCACAAAACAAAAAAGTTTCTGGACATTGCAAAGTTAGGCTTCTTGGAACTTTTGCAGGTTCTTATTATTGCGTAAAATTGTCGAAGTGCCTTCTGAAATTTTACATCGAACCCTGGGCCAATTTTATTGTAGCTGGTTCTTCCAGCATCGTTCCCTGCACACTCTGGAACTCAGTTTAGTACCCAAGGAGTTCTACTAACATTAGAGGACAATGCTGAAGTAAAGAATGTTTTAGAGAGATACAAGAACTAGCTATTTTAACAGTATAGGGGCCACTCACCGTGCTTATTATCTAACAGCTCCAGCTTCACGAGAACATCTGAACGTAACTTAGCAAAGCGTTCACGTGCAAGTTGTCGGCATCGCAACACTACCCTAAAAATACAAGACATATCTATTACAATGACATACAATTACAAATATGTAGAACACTGCATCATCACGGATCGCAAAGGGTAAAGATCGCAACAAAACGTGCTAACCATGTAGTGCTTACTGCCCTTATAGACAAATATCAATACTTTACGCGGTTTGGCTTTCGCACTACGCTGCTCAACTCTTATGGCTAATGAACATGTTTTCTAATGAAATTGGTGGCACTTCTTATCAAAACAATACAGACAACAACGGTTGTTGTAAATACTTTTATTGCTACCAGCCTAGGGATAGTTGCTGCCGTAGTTTTTTATGAAAATCTTGTTGTCTGTGTTAAAGCATTTGCCTTGGGCTCAGGGAGCTTAATTTTTAAAGGTAATACTATTAACGTTTATCACAGCTGTCACCTACCTCTCGACGATTCTTTGTCACATAACCTGACCCACAGTACTTCACAAACAAGTTTGTAGCAAATACCTTCCAATGAATTAACTTGAGTATATGCCGTTACAAAATAAAACCCCGAACAAACTTTACATTAGCAGCAATTGATTTACTTGGCGAAATCTTAAACTTGTTATAAACACCAAATTCTAGTATATAATACGCATATGTAGCATATTTGCAAAAATATTAAACGTAAGAGATGTAAAGTTAGCCAAGCATTCAATGTATTCCTCAAAGTAACTAAAAAAGTAACTACCATGTTTATCGACCAAGTGACCTAACTAAACAAACTCCATAACAAAGATGAAATAAATGAGGCTCATCGAGGGAACTAGAACAGTGACAGGAGTGTGGAGCCTATTAGACTACTTTAAACATACGAAATGCCAGTTTATAGGTAGTAGGATGTGTAAATCTTCCCGACTACACCAAGCATCTACCCCTCTTGTAACGGTAAGGGTTGCGGGAGAAAAAGATTGCATATTTGTTAGCCTATACCTGTAGTCGTAATTTCCAGTTTCAACACGGTAAAGTGATTCATGTAATGCCTACAAATGAAATAGAATGCATTACAATTACATTTAAAAACGACTGCTTTGGATTTCAAATCTTGACAATCAATGGCTTACTGCGAGAAAATAAAACACAAGAAAAACCCATTTAACTCCATTAGTCAAGGAACACAAGCAAAATATTAAACTCTATAGAAGCAGCTTATGTTGGATAAGTGTTTCTTAACATGCACCTTACTCGGGTTATATTCTTCTGCTCTGGAGTTTTCATTTCTTGTTCACAGTGCAGGGTAAGGACTGGGAGATTGTTACTAAATGAACGTGGATAAAACAACTGGTGAAAGAGAAACAGAGGTCCGAACGTCTGACAGCTGGGTCAAACAAAAAGCTGAAGAAAAGCCCGTTCGCAATCAGTGCAGGATTTAGAATTACAAGAAAGGGGGTCAAACCAAGAGAGATAACACTAAAAGTGAGACAACGCATCTGCCATGCTCTAGTGCTGAGCTAAACAGGCAAATCTTTCCTTTCGTTGTATTCTGTTTCAAGGGGGATTCATCCCATTTTATTGTTTTCTGCACACAATAAAACGCCTTTTGTAAAAACGGATTGTATTATACTAATTTATTTTATATTTTTCAGCTTCAAAAAGTTAGTATTTTCTGTGCGAAAAATACTACCGACAATAGACATACACATTTACAAAAAAGAAACGAAGACGGACGTTAACACAAAACAGTAAAACCCTGATAAACATAAAATCAGCCTGCCTAAGAAACAAGAGGCCAAACAAGTTAATTACTCCACAAACTAGCATGATGGTGCTAGTTATGGCAAGAAAAAAAAAATTAAGGCTTACTTAGAAATTAGTAGTACTCTTTGTCGTCCAAGAAAAACACGTGACACTACTGGCTGACGCAAATACAAGGTATTGGCTGGAAAAGCCTAAGATGACTAACATGCTAGAGAGAAAATGCGTAAGATAAAGGGAACTGGGAACGGAAAAATTATACAATATTTGGCGAATTGGTGGTGAGGGTCATATGGTGGCGAGGGCCAATGGGGCGTTCCGAAATCTCCAAACGTTGAAGAGACCACGGGCGTCGGTAGGGAAAGGGAAGGAAAGGGATGCCAGTTTAAGGCACAGGTACTTATGGGAGGATACGGCAAGGATTGGGGCACGTGAAAAAAGGAAAGGCAAGGAACGGATATGTTATCTCAGGGGCCAGTACACGAGACTCGGCGAGGTAAGACCAAGTAAGTTGACGTTCGCACAAAGAGAGGATAAATCTTTTGGCTAATTTCAACTTACAGCATATCCATACTCTTCATCGTCCATCTCTTTTACTTTAAGGCAATAAGACTACAAATGTAAAACAAACACAAGACATCTTATTAAATATAATGTGTAAATTTACTACTTATTAATTGTTTATGTAACTAATCCATGTGGCCCTAATTGTAGTGACAGCAGGCAATTCAAAATTTTATAAGTGGGAAGGATCTTGCTTGAGCCAATTATTCCTTACAACGTATCGAAACACGCTGATAGCCGTTAAAAGCTGTCTGCACGCTTTATACATAAAGTCCGTATATCTATTTACTGGTCATTACATTTTCAGCGAAGTACAAGTTTGGCCAGCTACTCTTCTACAACCCTACTGGCAATATACCTACAAACACAAGGGCTACGCGCCCTCCTCTAACTTCAAATGTACACGTAATCATGTTATGGAGAGCAACTTGTTCCTTCTGTTTTGACAGCCATCAGATGATAAACGTCTTCAACTGGCATGACTATTGCAAAACTGTGGCGACTCCTCCTCACGCTGTGACAAATTACTTCAGTAGACAGGCACTTAACTATCTTCAACTGCTTTCCGTTAACTACAAAAAGGTAATAATTCATAAAATGGCCTACATACATGAACATACCATGTACGCTATATGTTAATTAACGTTGACATACAGGAAACATTTAAAATCAAGTACACCTACGGTGGAATGGTTGGCACTAAAACGTGGGCCAGAGAGTAAAAGGGAGTGAGTATGCAGGCTAAGCCGAGCCTGTACTTCAAGAAAATTAGGGCTTTCTAAAAGGAGTTGGAGCCACGGTATTAGACACAATTATCGGACGTCGTTTGCGTGATGCAGTATAAACGAAAACACTGCCTTAATCGAAAGCCGAAACAACAAAAATATCATGCGAGTAATTGAAAACATTTTGTAAAATTTTGATCTCCATTAGTCGAGGAAGACAAGCAATTAATCAAACTATATGGAAGCAGCTTATGTTGGACAACTGTTTCTTAAGATGCACCTTACTCGCGTTATATTCTTCTGCTCATTTCATCTTTCGCTTAATTTGGATGAGTTTTCATTTCTGTCTCAGAGTACAGGGTAAGGACAAGGAGGTTGTTACTAAATGAACGTCGATAAAACAACTAGTGAAAGAGAAACAGAGGTCTGAGCTTCTGACAGCTGGTTTAAACAAAACGTTTTGCATAGCGAAAACTATTATTAGCGATAAAACAAAACAAAAAATAGTATCCTTAAATCGCACTTACCAGATACTCAAATTTGGCATCTGCATACTTTTTAATAGTTAGCTTTGTATCTGGGATCGCCTGAAAGAGAAAATGTGTTAGAGTTGTTTTGAATAAGAAATTTACTCAACTCCAGTCACAAGATCTACAATCTAAAGTGCAATTAAAGGCAATAAAAAGTCACAAAGTGTATATGAGACACTACATCTTGTACTTATCAAGCAACAAATGGCATCACATTAAATGAAACACCTATCTCAATAACAAGGCCAGGGTGCTCATTCTGTAGGCTGAGTCTGCCTAACTGTGAGCATCTACTACTATTGTTTATTGCTAGGGCTGCAGTCCTTTATGCGGTGGGGTGGGCATATAAAAGAATGGAATACTATGGGGTACCATATGAGGCAAAACGTAATCTAACAAACAAGCTATCAAAATGTACTGGGATATCGACGTTTGTATACATGTACTTGTCTGTACAAGTAAATTTGTGCTTACTAATCTAATCTCAACCTTCAGTATCAACTTGAATATAAAGGACGACTAAATTAAGTTTACCTATAATGCCCACGCTATATCCCTTGAACTGCATTGGAAACTAACTAATAAAAAATTGTAGCACCTTTCAATAAGAACAGATAACCTGAAAGTATAACTATGCATTATTTATTAAATTTCGTAAATGTACTAAACAGATAATATAGTCTTCCTAAATACCAACAGGAAGTGGAAGAAGAATGGATAGTAAGTAATAAACGTTTTGTTCTTTGTTTGTTCATTGCGACTAGCTTTCATTCTGGGGGCTGTTACACACTTAATCTGCATATGGCACCATCACAGTCAGAATTTCTAAGTTAACTACATCAGCTTCCAAACGAAATGCTACCTCTAACCATATGATAAAAACAGCAGTTACAACAATATTTGAGACAGTTACCTTAATTAGATATGTATTCAAGTCCGATAACATAGGCTTCACTTTTTTCAGGAAATCAACTCCAGCTCTGTTAAAATTTCTAGAGAAAAAAGAACACAGTGAAATACATCATACTGCCATTGAATACTACCTTCAACATACACCAAGAACTAGTGAAACTGTAGGATTGACAAAGAGGTATCAGACGATCACTTTTTTACAACAGCACTTACGGTACTTGGTGATAGTCAGTGGTGGGCAGAGACAAAATATGCTTGAATATGGGATAACTTTATAAAGGTATAGGACGTCTTATAAAAACCATGCCACGTCATTTCACTTGATTTCCCAGTGCTCTGTCGACAGTAAGGTAGGAGAAGCTGTTCACAAATAATGCATACCCCACCCCCTCCCAATAATACATTAAATGCTTAATAATCTCTACCACTGGACTGTGCATCAAAATCTATTCACATTTTTGGGGAGGGGGTAGTAGAGGGAAAGAGTGTCTTCCTTAAATAAAACAAAATCCACAGCCTAACAGCCTAATAGAACACAAAAATTAGTTCGACATATGAAAAGAATTTGACATCAGGAAGCAACCTGTCACCTTCCTGTTTTTTACCTAAATACATAAACTACTTTTAGTTGTTAAACCATGATTCAAAACTAGGAATTTTCCACAGGTATTACAAACATACATAAGAGATAACAATTCACAGAAAGACATAACTTGGAATGGCAATTGGGTTGGATATATTATTGACTTAACAATAATTCATTACAAAACTACCTGTGGCAATCAGCAAATGTTGCAAATGCTTCACTAGCATTCGGCTGTAGCTCCCTGACACCAATTGAAGCAAATATATCACCAAGTTCTAAAAGAGGCAAATGACAATACTATATCTTGTCCAATGCCTTAATATAATAATGTGGTGCAAGACCTGCATCTAATACTATCCATTTACCGTATTTCCTCTAATTATAGACCGGTCTATAATTAATTGAGGGCACCAAAACGGAGGGTCTATAATTAGAGGGCTTTTTTCTCAATTTCTTTTACTAGGCCAGGCTTAAGCTTTACTACATCATTTTGTGCTAAAGTAAGCTGATTTCGAAGCTCAGAAGTTTTGCTCGAGGCAGTTAAATCAGTACCTGGGCTATTTGTAACTTGCTTTTTATGAAACTGGAAGTAAATATCAGGGGAGGATGCAAACTCTCGATAAGCATGATTGACGCCCTTAGTTGTACTTCCAAAGTTTTCAAGCGTTTGATATCATAAGACAGAAGATTTGCTTCCACCACAGTCTGAAAGTCATGAGATCCGTGGCAAAATACAACGAATTTGGGTGTAGACTTTTCTCGGTTTGTAATGCTAACAATCCGAACTGGCGAGAGGGGGTATTCCTTTAACTGAGCTACCGCTAAATCTCCCTTCTGAAACTGTACCATAATGAAAGTAATAATACAACAAATCGAAAGTTCACTTATCTTTAGTGGACAGGGCCACGTTATGCGGTGGCAGACACCCTTGTGGAGGAGGCCCGGTGGAACGTGGGAGCCTGTCAAATTTTTCCACCATACTCCGACATCCCAAATTGCTGCATTCAAATTATCCGAATCAAATCCAATCAAATTTATCTGTATTCAAAAACTTCTCAGCAAAATCCAAAGATAATTAACTTCTCGACCAATTCTGCAGGATTTATATTTCAAAAGTCAAACTAATTGAATGCTGGATTAAGTATTTCACAATTTCAGTGATATATATTCCGCATTTTTAGATGCAGTCCTTTTCTTAAGATTTTATCTACAACATCTTCATATTACTAAGTTTTTTTTCTTCCTAGAGAAATCAGGCTAGTGTCTGTAATTTCCTTTCTCGTTCTTATCACCTTTTTCTTATGGAAAACCACACTGTCCTATAATGTCCAGAGGCTGTGTCGGCCTCTGGCGACTTGGTGCTGTGGTGAGCTGTTAGTATTTCGTAAATATTTGACACTAAAACTAACTTTGAAAAATATTAGAAAGCCCAATTTTAATTTTTTACAATCTGAGGTTCATGCAAACTGCTAGTTTGCTGCAGTTGTATTTGTCAGTTTCGTCTTCTAGTACGTCTTGTTTCGTGGATCTGGTATTCTTTGTTTTTTCAACTGAAGAGGCACATATTTTTAAGGAATTGTATTTTTTTTATACCACTTTATATGGTAAATTTGGTCTTAGGCAAAATTGGACTGGATGGAACCCACAATATTTATTATCAGTCAATAAATAAACTATAATAAGATAATTAAAAAGTCATAAGAAAATCTGTCAAACTAAACTTGAAACAAATACAAGTCAAAGAAAGACAATGCAATAGAAACAAAAGGGAGATTCTGGTTGGATATTTTATTCATTTTTCATCACAGACAAAATTTTAACAGTATCCACTCTAAAAATACCCAGTGTTAATAGAGACAAAAACGTTCAGAAATTAAATAAAAAATGGTTTTTTAACTGAAAGTGTATTTCAGTAAAGATATAGAATGTGCAGATTAATGCATAGATTAGGCAAAGCATAAATAGCATTGGATATTTCCTATGTTACGAATATGTACTTAAAATATCTGTCTGTGCATGAATATGTATTTTTGAAATTAAAAAGATTTACTAAAAAAGGCATTTTCTAGGCTAAACCAAAGACAGCAAAAAATAATGAAGAATGTACACACCACCTGTGTTATTTCAGTAATAGCTTGTTATATTGGTTATATATGTACGTACATCAAGCTGCTAGAAGGACCTGAAAAAACTTAATTCTGTCTAACTTATTTAGCCAAACCAAGGTCTAGGCCTACCTGAAATTAACAATCCTTGACTTGCCGTCTGATTTGATGTATGGTAGGTCAAATTTTTCCAAGTTGCCCATTCATTCAAGCCAGAAACTTGTCAAAATCTTACGGCAAAATACGGCTCCTATTGTTTTCTATTGTAGGCTACCTACCAGTGACTATTAAAAATCACTTTGAAAATCTACAATACCCTACTAGGCTGTAGGTTCCCTTAATAATAAAAAACATATAGCCAGTACTAGGGAAAAGGAAGTCATATAGTTGCATTGTCTAACAGGTGAACCCACCAAATAACAATAGCCTATAAGCAAAGCTGCTAATAGCCTACTAGCATTTTCATTGATTAAAAATCGCACAACCTTCATAAACTATTTAGAAGTGCCTGAGACATCAAACGGCTCTAGTCCTCAGTTATATAGATTGTGAGGAAGCGTTTGAGTTTTCTGATATAAAAGCTTTACCGAAGGTCCTATTCTACTATGGTATGGCAGAAAAATCTATTAGAATGATTAGTGCTGTGTATGAGTGTAACAAGGGTGCGGTATAGGTAGGAAATGCGCTTAGAAGCCGTTTCGAATTCTATCAGAAGTGAAATAGATTTGCGTTCTATCATAATTTATACGGACCATTTTGTCGAACGCATGGAGCACATTTTAGGCAGGGGGAAAACACATAATCAAATGGAGAGGTAAAACTCTACTAGACTTAGATTAAGGTGATGATTTATGCATCCTAGATGAAAGTGTGAGAAAATGACGAAGATGAAGCGTGAAAATTTGATCGACCCATTCTCTCCTCAACGCAGAACAAACTATTCTTCACTTGGGAGTTTGGACAGAAGCAAAAACTACTAAATGTAGTGATTTTTGCTCATTAAAGTGGAACGTGAATATTCAATTGAATTTCTAAATTACATATTGCAGATGTAACTCTCTGAGAGCAGATTTCTCAGATAACCTTTAAAGTTACAACTAAATACCGTTAGCCGTTCTTCAGAAATTTCTGTTGCGCCATTTTGCAAACCATCCTGGACATAGCGTATTTTCTTTGTGTTTGCAATCCCGCTCAATATTTTTTAGTTACACTTTAATACACTTAATCTTTTTGGAGACCTGTCCCAAAAAGAGTGAGACAGGTCATGTCATCACCAGTGTCAAGGTTATTGGGCTTTTTGACTATATTGAACAAGAGGGTTGTTTCAAATCTTAATCAGAAGTTTTGGAAGAGAGCTGCCAAAAGGAGAATAGAAAAAGGCCTTATTGGCCTTTATTCGATTCAATTTGGCATATCTTTCAATATTCCAAATACTTTTAAGCAATACCCTCAACCGTTCCGAACGCACCCAGAATCAACTGATTGTCTTCGACATCTTTTTCCAAGGCTATGAGGGGTTCTGTTACCCCTAAAGGCAGAGTTATTCGATCTTTTGACTATTTTGAACAAGATGGTTGTTTTAAATCTTAATCAGAAATTTTGGAGGAGGGCTGCCAAAAAGGAAATAGAAAAGTTCCTTATAGTCATCCAACCCACTTTTTAACATTCCCCTAAACATCCAGGTGGGTTTAAACTGAGTAGTATCAGCTGTTCTTTACATATTGCTGACACGCCTTTTTGATAAGCTGGTTGCACGTAGTATCTTTCGATTCAATTTGGCATATCTTTCAATATTCCAAATAGGTTTTTTAACTAAATACCCTTAACCGTTCCAAACACGCCCAGAATCATTTGATTGTCTTCGGTGTCTTTTTCCAAAGCTGTGAGGGGTTCTGTCACCCTTAAAGGCAGAGTTATTTGATCTTTTAACTATGTTGAACAAGATATCTATTTCAAAATTATGATTGAAACTTTTTGGGGCAAGGACAACTAAGGTGGGCTCACAGGTTGCTGAGTGCAAAAGCACGGGCTGTATGACATCTACACACAATGTCAAAACAGCAGAGGAGGCGAAGAAGATGGCCTACGGAATCGAGTTGATGAGCAAATTTGAGAAATGGTCGGCGCAATGTGGCGATGGGAGTACCAAAAAGTATAGGAATCCTTTTGGGTGCGCCCAAAATATCGTATACTTTATATTAGAGGGCACAAAGTATAATTGGAAGAATTTCCACTCTGCCGAAAGAGTGGAGCTGTTCTTTTCAAAGCTTGTGGACTGTGGGATGCAAGGGAGTAGCAGAAACAAATACGCTCAGGGTTACTACAGGTTTGTCAAATTTATCACATCCCGTGGTAGTGAAGCACCGCCAGAGCTGAACATAGCCCACGTCAACTCTGTTATGTCGGCGTTAAGCTTCCTGGATAAGAAGCAAAAATCATTGGCGACGGCGGAGATGAAGCACAGAGAACTCCAGCGGACTTTCGATCCGAACTCTTTCAATACGGAGGACTACAAGAACCTGAAAGCTGGCGTGGAGAAGTTTATGGCTCCTGTGATCAAGCGTCTATCAAGAAATCGGTTAGTAGAAGAGGACCACATAAACCTCACTGCGTACCTCTGCTTTTTGGTTTCCTTTATGTTTGGACACCGGCCAGGAGTTCCGGAGAATATGACGGTGAAGGAGTTTCTGAACAGGCGGTTTGTGGAGGAGGAGAATATGTTCGTCATACTCGTTGAAAAACATAAGACCGCTAGCATGAAGTCCGCTGGGGTTGCACTCAGTGTCCGCGAAGAAGTCATTTTTAGGAATTACCTATCGTTCGTTCGACCTGCTTTGATAAAGCCAGACAAGCCAGAACCAGAAAACTTCCTTTTATCCATGTCGGGACTCAAGATACTAAACACAAGCGGAACATTGCGGAGGTTCCTAGAAAAAATTTTCCCAGACGGCATGAGACCGGGTGTTCGCGTTCCGACTCAAACCACGATACACCACCTAATCGCGACTATTAACAGGAATGCGACACACCTGTCAAAGGAGGAGAGAGATATGATGTTTGACTACCTGTGCCATTCTGGTAAGTTTTGTTCATTCTACTTAATTAGGGCTGTCTTTTGTTAGAATGTCTACCACTAGTTCTTAAAAACTTGAAATCTAAGTGTCTATTTCCTTGTCACTTGGCTAAATTTTGCTCATTCTACATAATTATGCTTGTCTATTGTCACAATTTATACCTCTATATTGTAAAAACATTAAGTCTAAGTGTCTATTAAATATAAATGTCTATTTCCTCATGTGAGATTTGGGAGGACCTATCCAAAATGTCAATAAATTTCCCAATTAACTGGTTTTTACGCTTTTTCGACAAAAAATTGACTCCAAAATGTCAATATATTTGTAAACAAACAGATTTTCACGCTCTTTCGACACGATTTTCGTGAAATTTGGGGGGACCTATGAAAAATGTCAATAATTTTCCAATTAACAGGTTTTCAGGCATGTCGTTTGCTAGAATCTATACCTCTATATTGTAAATATATTAAATCTAAGTGTATATTAAATCTAATTGTCTAATTCCTCATGTAGGATTTTCTTAACCTTTTTTTTTTAGAAACTACATCAAAGAATCGGTACGAAGCATATGAGTTTCGCCGGATTGCTGCAAGCAGAACCATCATGGAAAAGTGTACACAAGAAGCTGAAAAATGTTCTGCTTCGGAAACAATTGGGGACACGGACGACGAAGACGTTGCTTCATGCATGGATGAGGCAACCAGAAAAAGGGCGACCAAGGCAGTAAGTTTACCATTAAATTATGTGATATAGATTTCTTAAACAGTCTTCAGCATTTTATATAATCCTTAAGTAATCCTTTTTAATAATCCTTTAATAAGCTTTTAAGTGATCCTTTTCTTTTCTTTTTAGGCTTTCAACTAAACTAAGTATTAATTGAGCCTTTTCTTTCTTTCCAGACTTTCAACTTTTACATAATCCTTAAGTAATCCCTTTTAATAATCCTTTAATAAGCTTTTAAGTAATTCTTTTCTTTTCAGGCTTTCAACTAAACTAAGTATTAATTGACCCTTTTCTTTCTTTCCAGGCTCTCAACCGTGTTCTGAAGGAAAAGCCAATAGATGGAAGGGCCGAGTTGAAGACGGCTTCCCTGAAATTAATAAGAATAATCAATCCGGAGCTAAAAAGCACACCCATATTGAAGTCTGTCAAGGATCTCTACAGGAAGCAGCTCAAACAGGTTCGAGCTGAGGAGATCCTTAGAAAAATCTCGGAGAAGCGTGGAATAGGAGCAGATCTCACTGAGGCCCTCACAGAAGAAGCCTTACAGATGGCAATTCGTCGGCTAGGATACCAAGACACCGTGCCGTCTCTGGAGCTGGTCCAGCAGATTGAGGATCCCGAAACTCTTTCCTTCTGAGCCCTTGGTAGACGAATATCTGACCACATGTGTCCTTAATCCCGGGCAGAGAAGAAAGCCATGAGGCAGACTCAACCACCCAGTAGGACCGCCTCTCGCGGATTATGGAGAGCATCTGTCATTAATAAGAACAGATACTACATCCATTCATTGCCAAAAGGCAGAGAAGAAGGAGGAGACGTGGCACAATGGATAACATTGCGGCACCCAAATGCAACGAAGTCTGGAAAAAAGTGTGAGTCTATCGGCCTCCTCGGCCGATCTTTTTGACTCGGTCTCACCCTAACTAATGAGCTTTTATTTTCCATGCTATATCTTTAAGAATGAGATCCTAGGATTGCACTCAGATTCTTTAAAAGAATTAGCTCCACATCTTGGTATCCACAGGTAGTAATTAACGCCTTATGTAGCGAACATATTTTTAAAGAAGTTAGGAAAAGATCCTCGAGCATGGCCAAAATATTTGGAAGAGAATGAAAATCAGGCGTGTCTCCCTTTAAAGGCCTCCCCAATACGCGAATAAATCCAAATTTTCAACAGCCTTGTTTGCACGGTGGCAACGACATGTTTGGCACAATACTTTTCTATCAGATGCTGATAATATTTTAACAATATTGGAGAAATCCCTCCGGCAATAATTATTTTGTTAGTTGATTCATTTTATCAAAAACCTTTAACATATCTTGCGTGATACCTTCAATGGTATAGACATCTTTGCAGCATTTAGGAATCACTGTATTATACGTGCCGTTGCTATCACGTAACCAAGGTGTTTATGCCAAACGAAAGTTTCTGATTTAGTTGCGTATGGCTATGTCCGGGGGAATCTTCTCCTACGGAAATAGAAGTCTCACGCTGCCCGAAACAAGGCTTAACTTTGACGTATACGCAACCAAACCAGACAAGCTTAATAGGCCACCAAGGCCTGTGTCACGTTGTTTGACAAGGTTTTTGACTTAAATTCCAAGATTAAGGAAAATAATTTTAGCAGACGGAGTAAGTTATTAGTGTATTTTGTAAACGGTGTCCCTTTAAAAGGTTTATAACTCCAAATTTGTAGAAATATTTACAGCTTATAATGTTTGCAGCCAGAATTTTGAAAGTCCTGTACTGAGCACATCGTTTTTATCACGTGACCAAGGCCGCTCTGGTGTAACGAGTGTTTTCGCGTTGGTCTTGTATGTGGATTTGATTTGAAAGTCACGTGTCAATGAAAAAAAATATTGAGTGAAATTGATAGCTTATCACAAATAAGGTATCTCGATAAAATTGTACCTGATAAGGACATTGTTGCCGGCTGATTTGCTTCCTTGGAAATGATGCCATAAATACCTTCGAGACCTTGGATACCACTTGTAGGCACTTGGACCCCGATCATCGCTTCTACAATCTTTGCACTTCCTTCTATTTCAAAATTGATCATCGCGTAATAAAGGTCAGTTTGTGTCTCCGCTGAAAAGTAAGAATTTTCATGGAACGCAAGGTTGATGGGTTGGAAAAACTGTCCATCAGTAGATGCGCTCGACAGCAAGCCTTTAACAAGTGTCCACTGATTTGTCCCAGTTGTATCTTGCTTGAGCTTGTTTGAAAATTCCCTAAAATTTGCATTGCTAGCCCCAATGTATGCCATAGACCATGTACTTGCAATTTGAACCTAATTTGTGAAAATGAGAAAATAGGAATTTTCATGAAGTGATTATGTTGGATGAGGAGACCCTAGAGAAATATGAGAGAGGTTCATGAAAAGTGAATACAGTTAAATGTACCACGTACCACTATGGCACCTGACTAAAGCACTTAAGTCGGGGGATCAAACACCACCAAGACGTTTCGCACGCTTTCGTTGGTTGTATTGTATGGTACTGTATTGTTTGGGTAGAAATCTCAAGAAATTCTTATGTTTTAATGGGAATTTCGAAAACATCATTTGGTAAGTGCTTCTTCTAGAGTGTGGTACGACAAATGAGAGTATTCCTCTGAAACATAAGATATATTGATTACTACACATTTATATATAATAATGCCTTTATTGGTAATCTTCATGATACAATAACATTTCCTGCTGTCTTCTCCTGGCATGCTACATGGGACAACAGGATTTGATATACAGGAGTGTTCAATTAGTATATTTACGAATACAATAGCAACAATAAAAGCAAAGAAAAGTAATAACAATGATAATAATAATTATAATTTTTGTTATTGTTGTTGTTATTATTATTTTTGTATTTGTTTCTGTATAGATTTTACCATAAAAGTCAGATATGCCTATGTAGTGAGTGTCTGACTTAGTATTTTTGTACAAGGTGATATTACGAAATAAATGTTGAAGTTTTAAAAATATATATTACTAATATTATAACACTATACAGGAGTTTTCCAAATTATATAAACTACATGGATTCGTATCCGACACAACACCTTTGCTTGATGTCTGATTAACTAATTTCATAGTTTCTCATGTCACACGTTAGCCTCTCTTTCCTTTGGAGGCATTTCCAAATATGGTATTCGCGGGTGCTCTTCTTTTGTAACAGTGCTTTACCCTAGGCTAAAGTGAACAAGCCTCGAAAACTTTCTTCAAGAAACCACTTCTTTGTCCCTAGAACCTTTACTGGTAACGGGGCAATGTCGTATCCGGACAACTCCCTTGCTGGCGCATCAACGAAGGACATTTTCCCAATAGGTGTTTCTCTGGGTTTTGTTAGAACAGGATTACGGCTAGGGTCAGGGATATGATTTGAGAGCGCTTATAAAGATCTGCACTCGGCTCATAAAAAATATGAAAAATCGGACGAGGGGGGTGGAGGGTTTGTGGATATGTATTAGCGCCGCATTTGAGTTAGGATGGAGATGTGGTTCGAGCTATATTCCTTTGAAATATTTCTGTTTGGGGAATCGTCCGCTCGAGAAATTGTTCTAGAAAGGTTTTGAATACCTCATAAAGGCAAACTACTCTTGGGGGTAATTCACAGAAAGGGCACGAGATAAACAAGGGTTACCGCTCTTTGAGAAGGGCGTGGTCATGACTATAGTTGTGAATATTTTAAATTTTTCCAACGCCAATTAAGATAAAATCTAAAGAGTCATAAATGTTCGCGTCTCTACCTGTACCCGGTCAAACGCTTTAAAAAAATAATATGCCAAGAGCGAAAAAATACCTGCGGGTTAATGAAAATTCCTATGTTCCTATGCGCTTGTTTCAGAAGAAATGCTAATTCCTGAATTTTTATATTGTGCTATCTTACCTTGACATTAGCAGCTGATGATTTCAAGTCTATTCTCACAAGGGCTTTAGTTGTGAGAGAAAGTATCTTGAAGGCATTTAGAGTAAATGTTGACTGCTTGCTTGTTCTAAGAGTTGCAGTTGTTGTTTGGTTTCCATTTACGATAACAGCCAGTGTGTGCAAACCAGCAGGAGCATTGATGATAATGTTTGCTGCCACTAAATGGAGGCCAGTACAGACTGCAGAAAACGTGCCTGTACTTGCACTAAATCCTGAAAAATTAACACGAGAGTAATTGAAGTGAGTTTCAATAATGTTATTTATGACATCATCGATCATTATCATCGATCAAAAGTTGGGTGGGCCTCTTATAGACCAGTACAAAGGAGCATCATGTTAAGACACAAAGCTTCCAAATAACCTAAATGACGGGCTAAAGCATTTTGTCAGACACTGGCCACTTGGCTTTGGAGAACAGGTACCTTTATTAGTTATTTGAGATAATTAGCGTACTGAAACAGCCAGATGGAGGGGGCTCATTACACCCCTTCCACCACCGGCACCACTTGTCACACGATACCACCGCTTACCATTGTGATACTATTGCAATTTTTCTTCATCGATTCTATAATAGTTTCAGAGGAGAGTGATTAGGACTTGAGTTAGTCTACCCTACTTACAACTCAATGCTCTATACATTTATCGACTTATGTGATAAATTCCCATTCAAATTTCCACACGCAAATGTATGAATAAAATGATGACAACAAGGCGGAGAACATTTTATTGCCAGTCTAGTAAAATTTCTTTACATTTTACATATCTGTATGTAGGTTTTTCATTAATAACCTTGTTGTACGTCTTCATCTCCAGACTTTCAAAGATTTTATCAGCAAGGCAGAATTATAACAAACAGACAATTACTTTCTTGGAGGTTTCTAGTAATTTCAGACATTCTAAAAAAAAAAAAATCACAACGAGCATCTTCAAAATATATAGATTAAATGAATTTATTGCGTTGAGTTACGGGTTCATTTTGCTAAACGTTTTCGCCCGACACTGGCCACGGAAATTGTTTCAAGTAAAGGTGCCAAACGTTTGGCAAAGAATTAATATGATTGAAGAGTATCGAAAGACGTCATGGAAAAATGGAAACAAATGCGTAAATGAACGACCCGACTTTTGTGACCTTTTGTTATTAAAAAATGCGTTAACTGTAAACAAATTCTTTTGGTCGACAGAGAACAGACATTTTTGTTTATAAGAATGCAGCTTCTAGAGCGGCA
>JAAAKM020006971.1:135405309-135423583 GCA_010016025.2 Alatinidae sp. Z8VKAUB7J3 | reverse complement strand
GTTAACTGTAAACAAATTCTTTTGGTCGACAGAGAACAGACATTTTTGTTTATAAGAATGCAGCTTCTAGAGCGGCAAGGTAAAAAGGATAACATTTGGTACATATCAGGTTTTTAAGTTAATGTTGGCCGATTCGAGAGTAACTTTGGGAACGTGCTGTCGTAGTTTTGCTTGCACGAATCTGGTAATCTATAAACCTGTACAGCGTTTGTTTATGAAAGGGAAATATAGGGAAGACACTACAGAGATAGAAAGGATGTCACCACCGGAGATCGAACCCGTAACCCACGCTATCGCGGCGTGTGCTCTAGATGTACTAAGTGACCTCCGATGTTAATATACTTTGTTTCTCTAGTCGTCGCCTCAGCTCCCAGCTATCCACCAGTGGGCATTGACATCTAGCTTCTATCCAGTTGGAGACCAGCCTCTCTGCGACATGTGACTAGACCAAGGAAGAATTGCTATCCGTCCCGTCCCCTCTGTGCAAAGTCCATTCAAAGTTAGAAAGTAACATGGTGAAGAGTGAAATTGAAATGTTAGTTTAGAAAGACACTAAAGAAATCAATAGAATGTCAACACTGGGTATTGAACCCGAGACCCACGCTGCTCTACCAACTGAGCAATAGGAATCAGTAGGCAAGATTAAACGGAATATGCATTATGTGGCACAACGATACTTAGAACATAACGAGATCTGGATTTGCAGTGAAATATTTGTTTCCATTTTACTGGGTTATTTTGGGAGAGTTGTCCCGAAAGCCTTCTCCGGTTCCTGAGGCCAGAAACCTCCGAAAAATGGGACATCTATGATCACATTTCTTTCTGTAACAAGTTAAACAGGAAAAGAATACAGTGACACAGGATTTGGCAAAACCTCCACTTCAAGCTAAAGACAAGGTCTATATAGTATACGTACCTATCTTGCTCCTAAACAACTTGGCTCTGGCTGTAATGATCCAGGGTGACAAAATTTCCATTTGATTTTGAGTAGCCAACGTCTTCTCTGTCTGCAGTTGCCCGAGAAATCCTGGTGTAGAACCTAATCTCCCAAGAAATCGATACGAAAATGTTGCTCTTATTGAGACTACCCAGTTGGAATCGCTGGCAGAGTATGTGTATACCTGTATTGAAAGAGAAAGTTGATATGGTACAATGAGCAAAAAGTTTAGGGCTTGAATATGAAGAGAGAACATTTTTTCTGAAATTTGAAAGTTTTTGGAATGACTGTTGAACTGTTTTGCAAAATGAGGTCCTCGTTGAAGTTGATCCTCCTTTATGCAACAGAGGACAGTTTCTCAACCTCGGAAAGCATATCCCCCTTCCCCCTCCCGAGCTAGCAAATTGTCTAAGCACGCCCTGGGTCCGTCGGTATTAGGCATTCGCAATTATCTCGAAACGTAAAAAATGGAGTTTTCCTCTTTGAATATTATATGTGTCTGATGAACTGGTAAGGTGTAGCTCATTGATAAATTAAATATATATATATAACGCCAGAAGAAGGAAGAGATTCCGAAAGCTCGCACAGAGCCCAAATTCAGTTTTAATGTTTTTATATAAATATATATATATAATTTCGACCTTTTATAGTATCGTTACCAAATCTTGATGGCATCCGTTCGCCCTTCAAGACGGCACCTACATCTCTGTCTCTAGGTGAGGATAAGGCATGTAAACGACATCAACACTAGGAAAGATATTTACTTTGTTCAGGTTTAAGAAGTGACACTACAACCAAACAACTTTTGCATTTGAGATCGAAAATGTTGATTGGCTTGATGACATATCATATATGTATTCTGTATGATATACATTGCCGACTTTTTATACGTAGAGAACCAAGAGTGCGTAAAGCGATACCAGTTACACAGCTATTGGGTTGCCTGTCTTATCAAGTGGATTATGCTGTTATTAGGAAAATGTCCCAGGTGGGAGGGATTTTTGAAACTGGACGCCAGGAAAAATTCGCTTTCCATAATCCGCGAGATGCGGTCCTACTGGGCGGTTGAGCCAGCTTCATGGCTTGCTTCCCTTGGACACCCCAACTATCTTTCATTTTTTAGTTAGAGTGTTTAGCAGTTTTGCTTTTTATGTAGAGTAGTTTCAAAATCGGGCCCAGTGCCCGTCGGAGGTCTTTGATTGAGAGAGTTCATCAGGAAAAAAAAATTATTGACTAATATGTTGCTGCCTTGATGCGCTACTTAACTCTGACTAAAGCACAAAATATCATCAAGTCTTATATAACTGCCTTAGGTATCTGTTTCCTCAATACAAATGAATCGTTGAACGCGTAGGGCATATTTTAGGCCATTAATGAGGAGTGACGGAAAACGTTGGCGATGGGATGTAAGATGTAACCATAAACTTGGCATAACAGAATCTGGGAAGTGCTATGAACTTGATCGGTATCTTGCAGTGAACTCTTCGTTGAACAATGGATGAAGCCCACGCGCTCTAGTAGGCAAAGGCCTGCATGAACTGCGCTTGGAGAAGCACCGTTCGTTGCCGAGATATAAGTACAACAGGAGCACAAATTAGAAGCATTAATTTGGTAGTGAAGGTGTTTAATCTGATTATGTCAGTCGGGGTGAAATTACCTCAGCATCATTAGTAAATATGACCGAACAAGAAAATGTGTGCTCTGCAGAAGAGGAACGGACGGGCTACGGTTTGTTTACAAGAACGGACAAGTTCGTCCAACTTTATAACCGACTCTGTTTATCGCTTAAAAAGTGCCCTGGCCATCGTGCTTTATGTTTTACTATGATTGTGTATCTTACCTTGTGGAATAGGATTGAAAAATGGGAAAATGAATTCCTTATCTTTAATTCAGTTAGTTTAATGACATGTGAAAGTGACTCAAAGAGACTGAGGGGATGAAGACTGGGCTTAACACTTATATGTTAATGCACGAAATAGTGAAAACATTTTTGTACTGAAAACCCTACTTTGGGATCGAATAGGAAAGTCACGATCATTGTGACGGTTTGTTGGCTGAGGAGTGTGAGACCAAAGCTGATTGTAAATTACACCATAATATATAGCTCAACTCATTCAAACACTTCAAATTTAGATTGGCTCTCTCGAAACCCAGCTTCGTAGAAAATTTTGTTCTTCCCTTTCAACTCCGTTCCGACGATTTGTGGCCTGCGGAGTTTTCAGACGAAAAAAGCGTTAAAGTAAAGAAGAGTTTCGTTCTTTCATGCATTGTTTTTCACTGTACAACGAGCAAAACGACTGCTATTCCCCCTATTTTTATAAATCCCACAACCACCACGTGCCAGACTTTTATCGCAGTCGGTGTGATGGTTGATTGTTTGTTTTGAGAACACTGCAGGGCAATAAGTTTCCTTCCTTCTTTTTTCATCAAATTCTGACGATTTGTCCTCTGAAGATTGTCAGACATAACTTCTATGTACATTGTTCTTTCGTCCATTTCCGCACTTTGTACCACAAGCAAAACAATTGCTTTTCTCTATACTTTTTGAGTAATATCACCACCACCACCAGCCAGCAACCAAACTTTCGTCTGTTTTTCTGTACCGGTTGATTGGCTATTTCGAGGCAAAGCTTGGCATGGAGTTTTTATTCATCCCTTCCGATCTCATTCTGACGTTTTGTGCTCTGAGGAGTGTCAGGCGAAAGAAGCATTTAAGTACAAAACAACCTTGCTGAAAGCAACTTTTTTGGCCTGTGCGATAAACTGGACTCTTCATGCCCGTCATGCTGCCAATCGCCACATATGCCTCATAAACATGGGCGTTAAAGGAAACAGTGGAGGGCCTTCTTTTCGTGTTTGACATGAGCTGTTTTCGTTCTATAATAGGGGTTTCTCTAAGGAATCAAATAAGGAAACGAGTTGGCGCAAAAGGCATAGTGGGTTATGTCATTCGCAGGAAACACCTTCCACAGTTTGCCAATGTTTCGAAAAACAGTATGGTGAAAATGGTGAAACGAGCTTACCAGGAGGAATTCAACGTCTCCCGTCCCCGTGGTATCCCACCAAACGCGGAAGTTGCCAGATTTCTCAGGACACACACCAGTGTCTGCAAATGGCTTAAACGTATGCGTTGAACCGTCAACATTGAGAAGACTACATTGGTGGTCGCAAGGAGCTTCGCAGGCCTGAGCATCTAAACACGTAATCAAGTGCCATGAAACAAACTTTCATGCTTGGATTCATACGCGGAATGCCCAATGCTTAATACCATTTGCAGAGGACGTCTTTACAGTTTGGCAATGCTTCGAGAAAAGTGGAGAATAGCATGGTGAAACGGGCTTATTGGGAGAAATTCAACATCTGTCGGACCTGTGGTGTACCGCGAAACGCTAGAGTGGCCAGATTACTCAGGACACAAGCCAGTGTCTGCAAATGGCTGAAATATATGCGTTGGACTGCCAACATTGGAAAGACTACATCGGATGCTGCAAGGAGCCCACAAACGTTCATGGGTGGTGTGAAAACATAAACACAGAAGAAGCATTTTTCTACAATAGCGTTGCCAGGATTTCTGGATGCGAGGGGCTATCGTATGCAGTGCAGCATGTCAATCATGATTTCGTGAAGTACTTAAAACTTGAAAGCAATCTATAAGTCTTAGAGAGATATGGTTGAATTTGTATGTTAAGAACTGCCGAATATAAAGCTCCCCCTGTGGTTGCTGATTCTATTGAAACAAACCAACTCTATGAACAATCAATAACAGCAAGAGAGGGTCAAAACTGAAAGCAAACAGTGACCATCATACACGAAAAAGAATCACTTAGAATCCTAAGACTGTTTCCTATCAATATTCGATATGCGTCAGTCCTTCTTGCTTCAATACGCTTTGGATCTTAAAAGCTATCTACAAAGGTAACTCCTTCTTTGAGTGTTTGATCAAAGGCGCTTGCGCGGCTATACGTACATAATACATGTGCACGGAGTACTAAGAAATGTACTAGGTGCAACGTTGATAGGACATACAAGCAGGATGTATACCAGAGATGATTTATCTATCAAATTTTTTTATTATCTAAACACGAGTCCGTGTTTGTACAAAATCGGCCTCAAGTATTCTGAGTCATAAATTTTAACTAGTTTCTACTTTACGTTCTTGTTCAATGAAGACGGAACTTCTCAAGCCAAATCTTATATAAATTTTGCCATATTGAACGGCGTTCCCGTTCATCGTTGCCGAAGATTGATGCAATATGAAATTCTTATTGGCATAAATGTACGCTTTCTTCCGCCGAATGAGCAAATATCTTCCAAAAAGCTGTTAAGCCAGCTTCAAGTGACATAGACAGGTAATTTTACCTCCTGCAGCTCGTCCCCCTCCTTTCCCCAAGTCACTTGATAAGTCACACACTACAATGCTCATCTGTCAACGTGCCTTCCTACTTTTTCTTCTGCGTTTAACATCTGTATCCCTTGTTACTTTGGCATTTCCTTAATGTTGAAAGGTAATAATTTAGCGGCACTGATTATAGCGTTTGGCAATATTTTTCTATGTTGTTAGGGTCATTATCATTTTGTGAGACTCTTTAGTATTTTTGTCTTCACTACACTACCCTTTCCTTTTCCTGTTTTGCAGGTCTGTGGACTCAAGTTCTTGTTTTTGGCCAACCCCGATATCATTACGGAAACAGAATCTGCTGCGAAGTCGAACACATCACGGAATTCTCAAGGCAACGTAACAAAGGATAAGTGATGTCACTGAATTCTGATCCCGCGGGTCTGGCCACTGTGCTTAGTCGAGTGGACTGTGTTAGAAAGCTGGAACTGCTTCCAAATACCCATTAAACACATCAAAGCTAAGCAGTGCCATACAGGATTACCCTAATATGCCATCAAGGATGCCTGCTACTCCATAATCCAACACCGTACTTGCGCCCAGCCGATGACCGAGTGAGACTATTTTGTCAAGCTGCTCAGTTGCGGTAAAAGCTAAAGGTAACCATCGGCTGCTTCCGGATACAGTTTAAAATTGTATGTTGGCCTGTTCCCCTTAAGCAACGAAACAGAACGGGAAGCAAACGGGGCACAATATGGGATTCAACACGTAGCAACCCTGCTAAAAGAACTTGTGCCATATTATTTGATGACAATAGTCTTATAGAAGCAGATCAAAGTTCTACAGTTGAGGGGTTATATATTGCTCCATTGCTCGGCACATGAAGCCTTCTTGTAGAACCGAAATGCTTTTGCCGTCTTCAACTTCGTACAGGATAATAGGAACGAGACTATTACATCTTTTTAGTTGGGAGAGAGGGTGGGTATTTTTTAATGTAGGTCTTATTAAAGTACAAAAATTCATTCTATATAGTATGTGGGACAATAGTGTGTGCACCCCACTTCAGGTCCGTTATTTTATGGCATCGTCATACTGTTTATATTATTTTCGAGCACATAACCATGTCGATACTCACTCGATTTTCTTAATTTTGGCTTTCCTTAATACTATTATAGAGAAGACCTAATACATGTTATGAAGGAAACGGTTTGTGTGTCTCGTTTAAATAGAAATGCAATTTCCTTATTTTAAGGCAATGTATTCTGAGTATGACCTAGTAACAGGATCGTTTAGTTACCACGACGCCCCAGTTGTTCTGCTACCCCCAAGTGTTAGTTGATTTTCTAGGCTAACAATCCATTGTCGTCGTAAGTAAGTGGGTATAAATCGCTTCTTCTGCTGGATAATGGCTAGCAATGCAGGTTGGAGTCCAACCCACGCCTTCGAGTATTCTCTATTGATAGAAAGATTTACGTTTCAGCTTCTTGGTATTGAGTAAACCTTTGTCAAAAACATATCCTTTCTCATGTAAAGCAATTTTAAAGCGCCCACGTTAAAACATATATCTTGACAAAGAATGTTAGGGAAAGGCTTCTTAATCGCTACAATGCTATATTTTATTGCTTTACTGGCATTGACATTTGAGTGATACATTTGAGTGTTTTGAAAGGAGTCCAAACTTGTCCCTGAAGTAAACGCAGGTAACCGAAAAAGGATCGCCTCAATCTGCAGGGTGATCGCCCAGTTAAATTCACTTATTTTACATGCTCCACGGGGATCGCATTGTCACTGGAACCCCAAATCAGCCATCCTGTTGTCGTCGATCTCTGCTCGAATGGTGTCGTGACCCATTACAGAGAAGGAGAGTGTGTAAGTGATGCCAGTGGCATTTTTTCGTCAAGTTTTTGGCAAGATTTATTTCTCGGGGTTCCTTTTGCATTGCAATGAAAAAGATTGCCTCGATATTGGACTAATCACCTCAAGGCGATCGAAGAGATATCGCCCCTGTCAAGACTAGGCGATCGGTAGGCAACGCGATCGATTGATCGCCTTAAAATGACAGGTCTATGAGTCATTATCTTTTCGGTGTTACCCTGGAGTTGTTCCGGGTGGTCACCATTGTACTCTCCGAAGTCGTTTGAAAGTTCGCTAGATTGTCTGACACCTTTGAGAGGCATGCACAACTCGCTGTCTGAAACTTAAGTAAATAACCATACCACTATCGCCTTACTTTTCTTACCAGTGTTTAAACTATTTTACATACGCGTAAACAAACTAAAGTTTGTTTGTTTGCAGTGATCGTTTAACGTATACATTTGTTTAACTCTTTAAGGAGTTTTTTTTACCAATTTTTTTAAAAATAGGCCTGTAATTTTGACAGTCACCATAATCATCTTGGCTATCCAAATAAACTGTAGGCGTCATTGGTAGGTTTAGGCACTGGGGCGTCCAAGGGCGACACCCCTCAATTTGTGCTACCAGGCAGAGAAGCAAGCCACGAGGCAGGCTCAACCGCCCAGTAGGACCGCCTCTCGCGGATTATAGAAAGCATTTATTATCAATAAGAACAGATACTACATCCATTCCTGGCCAAAAGGCCGAGAAGCGAATGGCACTGTTCGTAAACGACAAATACATATAATGTAACATAACTAAATGGAAGCAGTTTGTTGTGCTAAAAAGGTGCCAAAAAACCCTTTAGTAAAATAACAGAAAAAACTGTTTACCTTATTCTCTTTGTATCTGCTGAGGTCCGATACACAATACTCCTTAAACAGTTTATCATAGTATTTCTTGGCTAGTTTCTTTTCCCTTCAAAGGAAATAGAATTACATTGGCATTCCGTCTTGATTAATCACAACATTTTAAGTTAACATGTACATATTTAAAAAAATATTATATAAACGCTAATGACAACAACAACAACAATAACAACAACAACAGAATCAGTTGAAATAAAGGTGCTAGGCTGTCACAGTTAGTCAGATACCATGGATGTAACAAACAATGCTTTCTAACAATACGCAACTTTATACACCACTGTGGTCAGTCTACAGGAAAAAATACGAACGAATACAGCTCAAATTAGGAACGGTGTCGTGACATCTAGCTTTCCTGAATTCAGCAAACTCATTGACCGAGTAGAATTGGGCCTTCTAGTTTTATTCAATTAGGAGGAAAACCAATAAATGCAAGGTTACTAAGTAACCAAGCAGTCCTAAAGACAGGACTGTTGGCTTTTTGTAGTTCAACAATAATTTAAGGCTTCTATGGTAGGAATGGGCTTTCCAAATTTTGTTATCCTGCTGATGATTTGGACTGAATGTATAGTTGAAGAATAACGTTAACATGCTATCCTATGAATGCCACTGCTCAGAAAAACAGGCTGGGCAAGATGCTCAGTGTGTTCTTACTTTTTCAGTAATCTGAGCCTGTTTATGCCTATAAACGTTATGCATCGCGTGTCATGTATCACGTTGCCAGTTAGTATTACTTACCTTCAATATACATTTATCTATTTATCTACTGATTTGATGCGAGGGAATAAAATTGGCCACGCTACATCACAACGCTGTGGCTCAGGACATGTGATAATCTACCATATTACATCTCCTACTCTCTGAATAGAGTATGGGACTATCTTGACCTTTACTTTAGTTATAAAATGCTGAAAATGGCATACCTCTGTGATACATCACCAAAGGTCCCCGGCAATAATCTTTGTCATTACTCTTTGAGTTATATTAAAAATCAGGTCGGTTCTTCACGGTAGCAAGAGGTCCTTATTTCTGCTTCACCTAATAACGATACCCTCCTTGTAAACTAAAGCCTATATAGACTTACCATCCTCTATCACCTTCCTCTTCCTCATCCCAAATAAACCTTAGAAAATAAAAATAAGAAGCATCTATTAATTACATATGATATCATACAGTCAATTAGATTTTGACGTTTTCATGCTCTCTATACCTTCATAGATAACTTCACATCTGAAAATGTGCATTTTGTCACGTAACAATATTTATTTCATACTAGGTTTTCCCCTCGATAACGCATATCCAAACCAACATATTTCACACACAGGCAAGCTGACCACGAACTAAGTTACAAGCGTAAGTTCAGATGCATACATACATGAGCAGATGAAAGAATGAATTACTAAATAAATCAATGAATGAATGAATGAAAGAAGGAATGAATGAATGAACGAACGAAGGAGTAACAAATCACATATTGTATTATTTACCTTCAATATACATTTATCTATTGACTTACTTCTCTTTTTGGTATATAAGGATAAAAGGAAACGGTGAAATTTCTGGGGAAAAGTTATCACTTTTATATGAATCAAGAGTTTAATAGCGCAGTAGGTATAAGATCAGCCTATTGAAACAGAGCAATAAACGTCATAAATGTCATCCTTCGATACACAACATCAAATCGATATGTTACGCTCAGTTAACACATAACACATAATCCTCAATGTTTTAAATGCGTATGTTATAATACTTCCTTATGGAGTAAGCTTTCTACTACCTCTTTTACTTCGTTCATTTCAATATTTGGCATATTGTGTAACAGAATGTTTAAAAACGACTCTCTTCGACCAAAAGTAGAAATTGAAGGGCGCCATTTATAAGCGAAAGAAACGGAGCGAAGCTGATACGGGTTGTCACTGAACTATGCGAGTCGAAATGCAGTTCGTCTTACAAGTTAGTTTTACAAAAGACGTAATAGCATCTGACGAAAGTTGTAACATCAAAGGAAACCAAAAGAGAGCTGGTAAAGGTGGGAAAACATTCACCATGGATAAAAGGCGTACGGATAGACATAAGACATTCTCATCAGCAATAAGACTGAGTTTAAAGAAAATGAAATAGTACAACACAGAAGTACTCAAGGAGAAAATAAATAACCACTTTGGGGATCAATGAAAAGAGGGCAATCATGACATCTCAGATCAATGAACACATCAGGCTACGTCCACGGACTTCTTAAGAACCACCTCAGACTCTTGCCTTTTCATCCGATATATGCAATAAAGCCACACAAGATTGAATGCCATCTGGACAACATTATCTTATATGCGCACAAACAAGACACTCCACAACACGATTGTTACACTTGGCACGACCACCTAACGCCAATAGCTGTATAACAAAACCTGATTTGCCTCCCTAAACAATTAAAATGTATTTACAAACGTGTGTGTAGTTGCAATCATTAACATTATCATGACACATGCGTACAGCAGAAATGCTCCCTGCTTATATGCCACTTAACAATTTGAAACAGGTGGTCATGATTTGCACAATACAAACCATTTTCAATTTAACTCAAACGTAAATTTACAAACCGATGGTATTAGCACGGAAACCCATTTCATCGTACTTTAGCAATCTAATAGGTAGAGCATTACGAGAGGCAAAACCTTGAAAAGACAACAACAGCTAACAACCCGATGCAGTTTTGTCGATACGCTGATGACTGTTTCCATATATTCAGGAGTGAAGGCACAACTTAATTTGAAAATTTAAAGTACCACTGGTATCGCACAAGTATATTGAAGAGCCGAAGAGCCGAAGATTGGTGACACCATTTCCTTCCTTGGAATGCAGATCAGAAGAACGTGAGAACCCGAGCGGCTTTAAATGAAAATTCAGGGAAATGAAGTACAACGTGGATCAAGTATTGAAGATAAAAAGAGCACAATTCGAGCTTCAAAACTGCAAGCTTACAGCATCTGCTCTGACTCCCATAGCTTAGATGAAGGAATTGTAAATTTTGCAACAGATGTTTGTCAACATTTATAATCCTCTAGCATCGTTCATCACACTATCAAGAACTTCCTATCACGAATATTGTCGTCAAACAAGGTGACTGATGAAAAGCTGGGAATGATTATCTCCGATCAAAGAGGCCATTGGTCGTCACACGCTGCTAAAGAGGAATAAAATAATGAAAAATCATATTAAGCCACCCACAGAGTCAAAGAGAATAGTACTGTTGGTTTACTACAGTGGTAACAAGCTCTAATAACTCTTACAGTCCAAAACGAAGATTATCAAGGGCCATCGTGTAGTGTATTAATGCACATGTCTACATGCTCGATGCAACATCAATATTTACAATGGGCAGGGCAGTAACATATTGTCTGTCACGGTTAATCAAGGGTAATTAAAATACACCTGAAAACCAATAACCATGGCCAGACAACGGCCACTAAAACCCATATACCAGCGATCTTACCGGCGAGTGAAACCAATAACCTGTAAATTGCGCAAGCCATTTAAATAAAAAAGACGCTCCACTGCTGTCACCAGGAACGACAACTGTACTCACTAAAGCACTGTACACTTAGCACCCAGAGCTGGCAGTGGTTGTGAAGGCGAATGAGTCACGACCTCCATCAACGACAATTTACTTATTCTTGGGTGCCTAATAGAAGGGGGTTGCAATAAATAGGGGGTTGAAAATGTCCAAAACGCAATAAACAGGGGGGTTGGAAAATGACCAAAAATGTTACAGACGGGGGTCTGGAGAAAAAGATTTCAAAATTAAGTCAAGAATCAATATTCAGAATTAACTGCAACTTCCTAAGCGTAGGGTCCTAAAGTACAAGCAATAGTTAGCCGAAAGTGGGCGCTTAAATGAAGGAAATTGTACAGATTTATGTCAACTTAACATTTTGTCGCTCGGATTACTTCTTATCCACAACTCTGCAAGTATATATGGGACATTTTAGGACTCTCCGTTGGAAAGAAGAATTACAGTAGCTGAGCTCAACCTTCTGCCCGTCATCTTGAAGTTCAAATTTGACCGAAAATGGGATGACGTAAGTGAAAGCGACCTAAATAAAACAATACATCATGTTTGATCACCGTGATTTTTATGTTTTAATAAAGATATTTTCTACTTGCTTGCCAAAGCACCTCCTCAAAAAATTGTCATGGGTAGGAGATTACTTAAAAAGTAATGGGCGGAGGGGGGAGGTAAAAATTTCCTGGTTGGAAAATTTTTGAAAATATAATTAGTGGGGGAACGTCTGTGTTATGTTCGTTGGATGTTACACAAAACAAGCATTCATGATAAATAACCCTCCTCTATTACACAACTCCCTTTTATTTCATTTTACATGCTTCTTGTTTTACACTCCTGGATCACGTGCTACCCATAAGCCACTAGTCGTACGTGGCTAACTAGAACCCAGGACATAACAGTCTGTTAGGCATCCAAGAGTACTGACAAACAAAGGAAAGGGAAATAGTGATCATCCTAAGGACACCCCGTAGAAGGTAATGGAGACTCGCTACAGTAGAAGCATTGTTACATATCACGCTCATGTCGAGTAAATGTAATGTGAGAGCCAGCGTAAAGGAGAATGACATCAAAGCTGACAAACTATGTAGATGACATCATGAGGCTACGTGACAATATTGTTGAGATAAGTGGGTCACTTTGGGCGTATCTTGAAATGTTCAATAGCGTATTTTGGTGGAATCAATACAGTCGAATATGTTGCTTCATTGAGTTTTATTGGCTTCTGAAGGGAGTCAGAACATGTTTTGCTTGTTAATATAGCAATTAACGTCCAACCGTAAATGGCGATGAGAATGACATTGTAAGTTTATGAAATGGCACAAAGACAATGAAATTCAGATGAAGTAAACATCGTAGTAGGTGACACTAAAGCTAATTTCGACGAAGAGTTGGAAGCACAGTAGAATCTTAAGAACTGGATGAAACAAATGAAAGAGGGAATGGGGATTGTAAACACATGGTACATGCACTCCAGAAGGGCGTATATGTGAGCACGACCTGGAAACTGGGCCAGACATCAAGTTGACTATGTTACCAGATCTATGAAACGTAATATCAAGACTATATAATTGAGTCCTGAGCAACGTACCTGTGGTTTTCTCGTATGACATCGGCATCAGTCCTATCATTCTTCCTTAAACGAAATAAAGTGAATATAAGGCAAAGTAACTATACAGGCATGGATCAATCTCTTCACACTCAGTAAGATTTAAATGCCTTTACAACTAAAATACAAAAGTGAGTAACAAGTGAGATTTCCCACTAAACGATTAACTTGGTAGGTATGAAAACTTTAGCCACAAAACGGCAATATTACCAATGAAACAAGACATTAGTCCTTTGATAAAAGTAGTTGATATACCAACGAATATCAGACTCTAGGGAAGTGACACCTTCGCCGCAACTGTGGTGTATGTAACAAAGTATAAACAGCTTCATAACTAAATAAATTGTAAATGAGTAATATGTGAATGTGTTGAAAGCGTTTCGTATCCGGACCGGTTTGGCAAATAAGGCAACTTGTACGGTTTAATGCTGCAGCATGTTAGAGGAATGCACTGACTTAAAAGCATGGTGACTGTCACCAGTAAAAATGAACCATTACGACCACGTCTTGGGAATATTCTTGAGAGCTCCACTTGTAATGTATTCAGTGCTGGTATTGTCGGTGTAGGGTAAACTGTGTTTACATGTTGACTGAGGCAATCTGTGGTCAGCCGATTGGTCGACTAATCGATTAAATAATTGAACCGTCAAATAAATATACAGCTACAATACGTGCTACAACTCTGTAGCTGAAAATAGCGGATTCTAAAATAGAACATAGTAATTTTCCTAATGGGTTTCGCTTGATAATGCATCATTGCACTTCATATTGCTATGTAGTGCTAAGACACGTACCAAGCTAAAAGTAAGACTCAAATCCAAATTTGTCGACTAAGACGTGATTCTTGTAGCATAGTGCTCAAAATAGTTATGTGGACGAAACAGATCATCATCATCATCATCATTTCACCCGTTCATTCCACTGCAGGCAGACGGCCTCCACAAAACAGACGAAACAGATACTTTATATTATTGTACAGTAATATCGTGAAATTTAGATGCTCTGAAATAGGTCGGGATTGGAGGACAATCTCCACTTACACTCTCGGACGACAATCTCCACTTACACTCTCGGACTAGTCCGTCATAGAGAAGAATTCCAAATAACCGTCACACAGGTAAGTGCTTGTTAAATTTTCAAAATCCTAACAATAGATGCAAATTCAAAACAATTGTTGTCAAATGGCAACTCTGCCCGGTAAAGGGCAAGTGAGCTAGCTTGAGAAAAACTATTGTCACTTTTCTTGCTAATTTGAATATGGAACTTGAAATCTCTACATTATATATCTCTATTCACTTGCTTACACAAATTTATAATTTCAATATTAAGCTCTAAGAAAATAATTTGATTTATATCACACCCCAGTCGTTTATTCCTGCAAAGTTCTTGATGTCTATGCCGTTCAATCTCTATTGTTTGAAGGAGATCATCTGTAGAAAATGTAAGTGAATTTGAAAAGCCTTCTTTGTTTACTTCAATAATATAAGTGCGGCTTTCATGGAATAAAATAAAAGGCCTCTTCAATCCTCACAACAGATTTTGAATTTGAGTACCTCTTCAACCTTTTTTAAGTGAGGAGTTGTGAACGTTGGTTTCTTTGAGGAGAATCTTATTCTTGAAAACAGGGATAACAGACAATATCAACGAAATTTTCAGGTGAGTCAAAATACGTTATGATGTAATTGATTTCCTAATTCTGGTGACACGCGAAAAACACATCGATCAATTATCACGATCGAACCATCTTCGTATGAAAAAGTGATCTTTCGACAGCTATCTGGTCTCCGTCAAAAGAAAATAGCAATATCCAGTATCAGCATCAGTCTTCTATCTCTATTGCATATACTGAATGTTCTAGTTTTTAATAAGTGGGGTAATACCACAGCTGTGGCAAACTTTGGCATTGGAGCAAGATGAGTAGTGAGTAAAGTAAGACCAAAGCTTTGTCAAACGTCGGCATTCAACCAAGCTCTGTTGTAAATAACCTAAGGCCAAAGCTTTGAAGCAAGATCAAAAGCAATAGCTGCCACTATATATACATTATACGATTCTATACGTGATAAGTAATATGGAAAAAGGCGTAATATGTAGATATGTTCTTTGATTTCAAGTACAGACTTTGAGTTTTAACTGTTATAATTGTGTGAGACAAACAGGAAGAATTTCTAGATGCGTTTTGATCAAAGCTATTCACAACAAACGATCTCTGTCAATAGCCTTTAGTTCATGTAATGGACCGTTCTCAGTTGTCAATGTAATTGCTTGCTATGAACCAATCATTTTGCTCGAAATCACACTTCGCGCGAATTTTATGAGCTCTCCAGAAAGTCAGACATTTGAACGCAGTAGTTACAGGGAATCGTGAAGGGAAATGTGGAGTAAAGCAAGATAAATCGATTTTTAAAAGCTTCAGGTCAGCTACTGGTACTTATTTGTTAGAAACGATTCCCACATTTTAGGTAACTTTAATTGTCAATCACGTCAATTTATGTTTACAGCACGGAATAGTGGTGACTCCACTATCAGATCTTTACAATTAAATACTTATTTTAATGCTTTTACTTCCAGAAAATCATGGCAAGACTCAACAAACACTTATTTCTGTCCATAGTCATTCTGTATGGATTCGTTTTTGACTTCGCACATAATTCCAAGTCGGGCAACCGTGTGCGCATCCCTGGTCCGAGCCACATCAGAGACAAAATAGCCATTGTCGGCGCCGGTGTTTCTGGAGTTCACATAGCTTACTTACTTAAAAAGAAAGGATTCAAGAATATTAAAATCTTTGAAGCTAGTGAACGAGTTGGTGGCAAATGTCACACCGTTAATATCAACGGAAAGCTTGCGGAACTAGGGGCCATTTTTACAGTCAATGACACAAATGGGAGGGAACTTCTGCAAGATATTGGTCTATCATTCGGACCAATAAAACCAAAGGAAATTATTTGGAGAGAAGACAAAGATGAATCACAAACAGACTTCTATATACGCAGTGTAATGGAATACTTAAACACAACTAACCGAGAACTTGCAGCTAAGACTTTGAGAAAATCAATGTTGAGGTGCGTATTAGTACTCTTTATTTTGCGATATATACCTATTTGACGTCACGATAAATATCTACCAAAGATATTTAAATAAGACAGTTACAAAAGTGTGTCCCTTTGATTATTGGAAACGTATTAATGAGTAAATAATAAAATATCATGAACAAGGAAAGATTTTAAGTTTTGTTTCTTTAAACGAAGATAGAGAAATATAATAACTATATAATTGCTAATATATATTTTTATAGCGCTTATACATTTCTGTTGTAAGCACTGTATAGCAGCAAATATCTGAAATGTCTAAAATGCATCATGCCATAATAGAAGCGTCGATCAATTTTAAAGATAAAATATCTTAACAAAATTACAGTCGAATGTTATAGGCTGTCTTAAAAGAATGAGTTTTATGGTTAGATTTAAAAGTGTTACGTCGTAGCTATATCTAATGTCTAAACGGAGTTTATTACATAATAGGTGACCTGCTGTAGATAACGCTCGACGACCACGTCTTTGCCTCGAAATTAGAAATCTGAAGTCGCAACATATTACTTTAGCAACGCGCGCAAGAAATGCCATGACTGGGGCTCGAGCTTCTACTTTTCTTATATCTCTTTAATACAGATATTTCGACCCCCCTCTTTTCGATGATACTGTTCAATTTTCAGTAGATTTTAAACAGATTACCCCGGCCGGATGGCAGCACTTCCTTAGTCAAGTGACTACCGTATTTCCTCTAATTATAGATCCCCTCTAATTATAGACCCCTCTAATTAAAGACCCCCTTTTTTGGTGCCTTCAATTAATTACAGACCCCTTCTATATATAAATGGAAGCGGCAGATATGGATTTTGTCTTCTTGGGACAGCCTTTCCACGAAAATCATTGTTGAGTCAATGTATAAATGTACTTTTGCAGTTTTTCTTCAAAAATTGTATATACTCTTTTTTTCTGAAAACTTTGTGCTGGAAATTAAAGACTCCCTCTAATTATAGACTCCCCCTTTTGGTGCCCTCACTTAATTATAGACGGGTCTATAATTAAAGGGAATACGGTATGTGCTGAGAGGTTAGTTTACAATTGCGTCGATCTTCATGTTGTTGTCCACCTGTGTATGATTATGAGCGCATTGAGTGAATAGATACATAACCTATGTCAACATCGGGGAAGACCCACTTTAGTTGGTAGAGCACACGCAACAAAAGGGCAGCCCGTGTTTTATTCCATGTATGCGTAGTTAACGTTTGGACCTAAAGATCAGTCTCCTATATAACAGTATATTTATCTGCATACAATATTACCTAACTGTAGATCAAGGTGAATGAGGCAATAGATAAGAACCACGAGGTTTTCAATCAAAATTTGGTTATCAAGTTTGAGGCCCGTGATCCGTGAGGAGGGAGGGGGGAGGGGAAGGGGGAACGATAGAGGAAGAGACATATTTTGTGATAGTAGAAAGTGCCATAGAGGTAAGTTAGTAGAGAGTGAGTTAGAAGCCGCAGTTAAAATAGTGATAGTTTATTGTTCATGCAGTGTCTTTGTGCAAGAGATTCATGAGATGTCTTAAAGCCACTGTACCTTTTAAGAGATTTAGAAGAAGAAAGTAACATCCACGCCTGAACCTTTAGAAAAGATAAATTTTGCTTCAAGATTTGTCACATTTATAGCTAAACCTTACCTAAATTTTTAAAATTAGTTTTCTTTTCCACTGGGCCACCGTTCCTTGGTAGAGCCCTGTAAAGTATGTCCTCTACATATAGTTTTTATAACCATACTTTCTGTACTACGTTCTTTGACCATAGCGTTCTTCCAGTAAGGAATTACAAAAATAAAGATGAAAAAACGGTAGTTGCTGCTTACCCCTTTCCCCTCCTCCAACTTTCACTAACTTTTAAAGAAAAATACATCAAAAAACTACCATGCATAAAACCAAGAAGTATCGATCCTACTTTTACCGTCCAATATCCTTTTTGCTTTGTATAATGCTTTCTCGCACATTTTTCCGTTTAGGTTTAAAGCAATTCAATTGA
>JAAAKM020006971.1:135368517-135405209 GCA_010016025.2 Alatinidae sp. Z8VKAUB7J3 | reverse complement strand
ACCGTCCAATATCCTTTTTGCTTTGTATAATGCTTTCTCGCACATTTTTCCGTTTAGGTTTAAAGCAATTCAATTGAAACTATTTGGTAAGTATGAAGGAACAGTGATACCCCGGCCTTCAAAAGATGTGCTGTGGCAAGTGAGAGGTACATTCCTGGACTTCCTGGAGAGAAATAATCTATTGATGTTAAAAGGTGTATTTACGGAGATTATGACTGCATACGGATATGGTATAATAGACGAAATACCTGCCATATATTGGTTTATAATGCTGAAATCTTATCCTGATATTGATAGTAAGTTGAAGCAATCGTTGCGACTTACGAGACCAGCAAAACTAATATCGCTATCCCTTTACCTGTAGTTCCTGATATTGCTATCGGAATTGTGCAGATTCGTGTCTTAACTATCAATAACAATATTCTGGCATAAAAAATCTTTAATTTCCAACTTGACTGTTGTAGAGTAAAGGCTGATTTATAGTCTTGCTGTGCTCCAGCAAACAAAAAGTGGCTACAGGAGGTCTTTGTGGAAGTATACAGTATTAGGTACAGCATGCTTGTATCGTGCTCCTGTGTGGAGCATTTCTTTCCTGTGCACAGCATGTCGACACGTCGGGCAGGGCAGATGCTTAGGTCACTTGATTATGCCATTTTAAATTGATCAGTGCATGCTCCCTTCGATTAACATGTGAATATATTGGAGATCTCTACGACCTGTTGCTGTCATATCGTAACTACCAGATCTAGAAGAACGGCATAGACAAGAGGATTCTTTTCCGTCAAAAAATTCGCAGAATTAATGTAGCTTGATCGAAATTGTCACCACAAAATTTTGTAGTATGATTATTTCAATTTCTTTGTAAACATAATCCAATGTTGGCGGAGTAAAACAAAAACCGAAATTTCACATCTTTTCAGACGGACTATGTAGAAAAACGGAAGAAACTTTGCTATTGCGAAATAAAATTGCGCAGAGGGCTAATACTAGCATAAATTTCGCTGAGATAAAAATGAGAAAAAAGTAAGCTTACGTGGGATTTGGTAACGCGTAGATTGTAAGGAAACCTTTTGAGAAAGGTGGCGTATAAAAGGGAGCGCAGGGGACTAATAATGAAAAGGAATTGATGTAAAAGTTGTGCAAAAACCCAGAGAAGATTAACGATTTTTCAAAACTTTTTTGGACGTTTGAAAGGTGAAGAGGAGGACTTTTTTTGCTCTCGCCGGAAAAACGTTAATGACTTCATATTACTTGATTTAAAACAAATGAAGTTCGTCAGAAGGTGATTTTATTTATCTTTTGGCTATATAAAGATGTTATAGATTTTGAAACGAACACCAGAGAAATAGAAAATATGTCATCACCGGGTGAAGATGATATACTTTCGTGGTTAAAATGTCATGACGTCATAAAACTTTGGTTGACATCATTACTAACAATTCTGCCAAAGGGAAAATTTCCAACTTTTTTTTCCTGTTTCATTACTTTCTTTGCTTTTCATAATATATTTATGGTCAATTTTAATGTTTTCTTTGGCTTCTACTTAACTTTTTGATCTGCAAGAGTTCCTTTTTGGCTTTCATAATCTGTTAATGTACTGGCCACTTTTTTAGTAACCTCATCTTTACGTTTCTTAGAATATCCTATCGATAGAATAACACGTTTGCCTCACTTTTTTGAGGGAGGGTCATAAGGAGAAAGGTCACAGAACACTTCTCCAAAACTCTTTGCGCTATATGACTTGAATGTATAACGAAAGTAACTTTGACAAGCTTGCTATGCCCATTTTCTATTTCATGAGCTGTTATTCTAATGGGAAAGCTAGGATTTCAACAACCAGGATAGCATAAGCTCTTAATCGTTTTTCTGGATAAGGTCTCTACCGCTCATTTGCGTTTATTTAAGATCACGTGTCGACTTTATTGGACTTGTGCTGTACTCGAGAAGCACACGTAACTGTGATTTCAAAGACACATAATTAATTGTACACTGTATGACCTTTTCAAGCAATAAGAAGATTTGACCTCGACATTCAGCTCTAGGCAAATTGGAGGTCAGCGTGTCAGCGCCATGTGACAAGGACAGGAATGGATTGCCATCCGGCACCAAAAGCTATCCCAAACGCATTGAAAATTGCAAAAGTATTTTTGAGAAGAAAAGGTTTTAGATGATGTTTGTTGACAACTAATTTTTGGTGTAATTACTTTACCCTATTAGCAACAAATAAGCAACTTCAAATCATCTTTTTGTACAAATGGGCCAACAGGTTCCTTCGTCAAAAATTCTATCAGTGCAAACGATTTGCTACATGCTTCTACAAAAGGAAACAATATCCGTTCTCACGTGTTTTCCACTCATTGCATATTAGTTTAGCAATTCTAATGTAGCCAAACACCTTACTACACAATCATTTTACGTTGATCGTTTCATGAAAACAAGTAAAATGGGAGTAATCTGCAGTTCTACTCCTTGTGTTCCTCTTCTTTGCCAAACTTAATGGAGCCGAAGCGAAGAAGGGAAGTATTAAGATGACTCAGTTGCCTTTTTGAATACCCTCGCGACAATTGGCAGAAAGGAAAAATTATAAAATTGCTCATGTGATAGTCGGAAGTTACATCTAAAGTGGTTAAACAGAGGTTTAGATTTAATTCGAAAAACTTGATTTTGCAAACCCAAAAAGTAGATTGGCAGTGCTCCCTGGCTCTCTTAGTTTCCCTGGTACCTGCATGTTAAGTCTTTTCTGCTGATTCACTCTTGTGTTTTCCCTTTTTTGACTCGTTTAGCTTTCTTAGGGTCTCTGAATGCTCACGGAATCAACCTTATGATCAACGTTAATGCCTAATTTTGTTTTATTAAATATCACTTATAAGTGACTAGTTCATACAATTAAAAAGAGGCTGTCGTCTTTGAACGAAAAATCATAAACTAGTAGTTGGATAAATTTTGAAGCCAACGTTTGGTGTATCGTAGAAAATTTCATTCTACATTGCATTCGCTCTCCACCCTACTGTTCTAATATTTATCACAAAATCCAAATAGCACCCTCTATTAGTGCTTCTAGTGTCTACTGTTACTGTTGCCATGATATTCCTTCTCTCTGGCCCTTCACGTCCTGTAATATAGGTTATCTATTTTAGCCGATGCGTACTCGAAATTCAAATCAAAGTTGCAAGTTAACTTAGTATTGGAATTGAAACCATCCGTCTGATTGACTCTCAATCGTAATTCATTACGACATGAAATTCTTACTCAAGTCTTCGTGAAAACTAAAGATATATATTCTCAATCCAACTACAGAAAATACCATGCAAGGAAAATGCAAGTACCGAGGTTCCTAGCCATCATTGAGTCAATCCTACTGCTGAGTGTGAGTTCTTGACTCTGAAACCGAAACTGAAAAAGTTGCTAAAGCTAGGATATTAAAAAAGACACTGACATTAAGTCAGAGTTACGCAGACATGGGAATTACCAAATGGAGGAGGAAAGAACTTAACAGGAAAATAGCTAGTAACGGATACAGCTACCCTTAACTGAGTCTTCAGCAACCGATACTCCGCAAGCTAACATACAAACGCAGATCTCGAGGAAGGCTGAAGCTAGACTAAGTCAACATATTCAAGCAGGATGCAGGAGGTGTTTTCATAGAAGAACTAGAGACTCTGACCGAGTTACGAAGAAAGAACTTACATCTAAATCATATACTCTCTCACTTCCTGGTAATACCAAGCAAGCATGTTTGTAAATTGGTGATTATTGTTCTGAATGAGGTGAACTAGGTATGTTATAGCATGTAAACAAAATAAGATCTGAAAAAATATCCCATCTTGTTCAATGCATCTGCAAAAGTTAGAGGTGAAAAAGTGTAAGAGTCACTATAAAAGTAAACAACCTACCTTCTACTATGCACCATGTAGCACCAAGTGCAACGAGAAAGCAAAGTAAGTTCATGCTTGCTAATAGTTCGTATCTGCAGTGTCAAGGAAGCCTCTGTTAGTGCCTTCACTCATGGAACAGAAGACTGATCTTCACCGATTCCTCATATTCATAAGGTGACATTATCCTTAAATACCAAAATGGAAGTAAATATATAAATTTTTGCACGCTTTTATTCGGTGCCAAGTGATCCAGTGGCAGCACTGGAGACAGCTGAATCAACGTTGTTAAGAAAAGAACTCATTAGAACTATTCTGCAAGTGAGCAAGATGAAACGAATGTATGGATGAGAACTTGTGTGAGATATAGATTGGAAAATGTGAGTAGTTTGCAACCGCCGAACGCTTTTCGAATTTTGGAAACTTACGTGCAGTAGGTCACAGGGAAAGCTTATTGTATATTTTGCAACAACGTTATCCGCTCGAGGATCAGCTTGTTTACTCGACAGTTCTGCTTTGTAGGAAGTATTTTATCGAATCAGTAAATAAATATTGATTTTCTTCAAATGGATGAAAATTCCTCTTAGAGTTGGATTTGTTGGGATTGAGGGGGCCGGCGTATTGCTTTAACAAGTTACATTTTGTTTCTGACGTTGCTTTTACCAAATATGAAGTAGTCATCGTGTTGTAAATGATAATTTAATGATGTTCTAAACCACCTACGACATAATTACTAGGGCATTATTTATTACTAGGCAACATCGACATAAAGTCACGCAATGATAGTACCATACAACCACATAGGGTACTAAATTAATGACATCACGAAAACCGAATTTCACGGAATTCAAAGCATAACTACATCGAATAAGTAACCCAAAAATCAAATGCATTTAAACAAAATATCGTGTTTAAATCTTATAGTAACTGCCAGTGAAGGCTATTCACATTAGCAAATGGTATCAGGGAAATAACGTTGATTTTCATCACTTAATAAATGGATGAGCTGGGTTCAAATAACAAGGCTTTGTTAGGAATAACGCCAATTTTGAAACGGTTTATCTCAACCATTGGCCACAATATTGTTTTAAAATCTGGACATAGTATGTATATTAACAAGGAAAGTAGAACAAGTTACGAAGCAAATTTTGGCATCTAAATAGCTGGAATGTTGCTTTCTCGACATGTATCTTCTTCTCTGCACGCTAGTATATTTTTCAAGTCATAAAATAGAATTCTAAAGTGGTATAAAATAGCCTTTATAATCCAGACACGTAGCCAGGGGAAGGTAAGGGATTGACCACCTTCTTTAAAGCTTGCAAATTTTCTTGAAAAAATAACATTTTGGGCTTAATTACAACTTAATTGTTTCTACATTTGTGTTACGAACGACTTGCGTCAAGTTTCAAAGACATATTGTTAAAAATATGTAGCAGTAGCTAAAATGCATGATTCTATTGAATCACTGAAATTACTATCAAGATAAGTCTCTTGACTTTGCTCAGCAAGCAGACCTTTCTAGAGTCTTGCCCTATTTATAAGCTTGCTTCCACCGGAAATGATTTAACTTTCATTAGTACACATCTCTGCCTCTTACAATTCTCCCGTTTACACGGGTAAGCGTTGCACCTTTTATTTTGCCGCTAACAGATCGCCAAGATTTCTCAAGTGTTGTTTTAGGTGGATTATTTGTGGGATGCATTTGTTGCAAGCGTAGAGAACAAGACCGGTTCTTTCAAAATTTTGGGTCTCACTGGCAGTGTCTGTGAGGTTAACAGAACACACCGAATAATTCAAACCTCCAAGAGACCAAAAACGATTTAAGTACATGAATATCTTAGTTTATGGGGTTCGACTTACGAGAAAGCTATTGGTGACGATGGAATGGGGAATGCAAGAACTGTTCCAGTTATCGTGGGTTCGAGTGATTGGGATTATGCTGTAGTGACGGAACTTAAGAGATGTGAAATTGATCTCTAAAAGCGTGAAAGACACTAGAATGCCCAAAAATTACGATGGTGTTTCTCAAACGCTTTTTGTGATGCTCTCCCTTCTATTCTGCGTAGGTCTCCTTCTTAAGTCTTGAATTAAGTCTAGATTTTGTTACAATTCAAGACACACATAGAGAAAGCCATACACGTCTAATAATATAGGGACTGAAATGGTCCAATAAACATTTTACATTCACCAAAACACGAAGGAAAATTTAAAAGCGTATTAGAGAAACAGAAAGTATGTCACTACGGGGATTCAAAATTGAGACCTACGTATTGCTACGTACTCTTGTAATGGAAACGAGGCTATGTTCTTTCTTCATGTAACTCTCCCTAAAGCCTATAACTAACCAATGAAATTCTAACACGGCCTAACTATTGCAACTTCTCATCTTTACTAACCAATCACCCTAAACTTCCTCTCTTTAACTCTATTACTATTTGTTATGATAAATGGTATAAGTAGTTTTGTGATATGCTGAGAAATACTAGAGAACAAGACCGATTCCTTCAAATTCTGCGTCTCGCTGGCGGGGTCTGTGAGGTCAATACAGTACACACGGAATTATTCAACCTCCAAGAGACCAAAATATAGTTTAAGTACACGAATTATGAGTTCATAGGATTTGACTTACGAGAAAGCTATTAGTGACGATGGAATGGGGAATGCAAGAACTGTTCGAGTTATCCAGGGTTCGAGTAATTGGGATTATGCTGCGGTGACGTAAAACTTAAGAGATGGGAAATTGATCTCTGAAAGCGTGAAAAACACATGAGTGTCCAAACATTACGATGGCGTTTGTCAAACGCGTTTTGTGATGCTCTCCCTTCTATTCTGCGAGTTCCCCAAGAGCTGACGTGCCAGGAAAGGGCGCTCATTTCCCTCTTTCCACCAGTGGATGGTTGGGAGCTAATGTAGCATCTAGAGAAACATGGTATGTTAACATGGAGGTCCATTGCAGTTTAGTTTGCAGTTTTTAGTGCCCAGCTTTTAATGGGCTTAGAATAGATTGGTTACGTGTTATAGCGCAGAGTCTAGTCTCTAAATTCCATAGAGCTAGATTCGGACATCCACCGGTGGATAATTGGAAGCTCACTTACCACAAAACAAAAATCTAGTAGCTAACATCAAGCCTCACTTACTTCAGTAAGTAGAGCACACATGGACGGTGTAGCTTATGGTTTTAAATCCTGGTAGTGACAGATTTTCTAGTTTTCTATAATCTTTGCAGACATGGATCTCGTTAAATAATAAGCCTTATTAGTATTGGCTCATCGAGAATTTTTAAAGATAGTAATTAGAGGAAAATATGATACCTGTCACCAAGAAGAACTGAATCTTTGCAGATTTGTGACATTACATGCAATAATTTCAATGAATCTAATCTTTCTTCTCCATATGCCATGTAAGGAGGAAAGAGCGGTAGAATTGGTTAGGGAATAAATTTTTAAAATTCTCCCTAGTTATATTGTTGTCATAATTTTATCATTAACATTGTTTTGTAAATTTGTTATTTCTTTCAATTATTATCCCCTTGTTGCAGTAAGTTGGTAATTAATGTATCACATGTGCTTTTGTGGGGTTAAAACTAAGTTCATACATATAATTTAAGCATAACTTACCCAATAACCACGCCCATAAAATAACCATTCCTTAAGGATAGCTGGTGGCGGTAATAGTTCCATGGAAAATAAAAGCATATTTGACCACTGCTCTTCGGTAGCGAAGCCAATAAAATCAACGCGCCTAGCTACATTAGGCACTGGCAACTACTACTACTACCACTACTACTACTGCTACTATTGCTACTCATACTACTACTACTGCTACAGGTACTACTACTACTACTGCTGCTACTACTATTGCTACTAATGCTACTACTACTACTACTACTACTGAGATCAAAGATCCAACCATCATTTGGTATTTCATCATTTACAACACAACGAAACTCGACGATAACCTGTAGTAATACCTAAGCAACTACTTAACCAACTACAGGCCTGATTGTGGAAAATTGCTAAGCAACTCGAGGAGCGAAAGTTTCATCCAGATGTACGCTTGTCGGTTCCATTAGCCATGAGCAGTCACAATTGTTGAAGTTATGGTTCTTTAAGAAGGACTGATTTTCGTGTCCTGTGAATACAGTGATTGGTTTCATACTTTGGATTAAGCAACGGGACTCATTTTAATCTATGCCATCATATTATGTATGCAGTCAGAAAGCCTTATATTAGTTGCAACGTTGTAGGGGGTAAGATGGATCTTGTAGAAATGGTAGTGGGCATACTGATAAGATCTCTAGTTTATCAGGTAGCGTCGCCACGATGTTGATTGATTTGTTTGATAGCTTAGCAGTCGGTATGACCTACAACGTACATAGAAGAGTTGTTATTTCACAAAATACAGTACAGTGATAGTTTAATCATTGGCGTAAGTCCGGCAGATTATTTCCGATGAATGTATACGATAAGGAAGATTCTGCAGATATGAAAGTTTGATAGCTGGTTCTGTTTTTGAATTTTGAAAGAAGGAAGATAGTCATCTCTCTTTCATGGTACCTGCTGCTTCCCAGCAACATACTACACAATTCTTTGTAGATACAAGTTTCTAGTTAGTGCTTTTGACGAGGAATACTGTACGTTTCTACTTGAAAAGCGCCTTTCTTCTATCCTACATGGTACACGACGTGCGTTAATTTTGTGTCGTTTTTAGTGCTGCGTTAGTTTGCGTTACCTTTGTATCCAATTTTAGTGCGGCTGTGATAACCGCGATTTGAGGCGTGCGCAATATCACAATCTGGTCTTTGTTTCAGCGGATATCATGGAGTCTACAACAGTTTCTAGTGTACGATACTTTTAAACTTACTCTATTGGATCATTGGCTGGATGGGCCAGGTGGTTGCAATAAAACTAAGAAAGGTCTCAGGTTCTGTGGGCCCCCATCTAGTGTAGAGGTTGCGTAAAACCAAGACCTCATACTATTACAATTGTAATCCTTCGCGTGTCCTGGAGATATAATTTTTTATGGAAAATTGCCAGAATGTGGTTGTTTCTATATATCACCTGCTCAATTTATTACTCATCTCTTGTTTACCAATATGACGTTGCGTGGATAAATTTGCAGTGGCGTAGAACCAATTAAGTCTGTATTTGTACGTCATAATGTTTTCAGGCTGATACTCATTGTTGCTGAAATTCGAGATCGAAAATATTGCGCCGTCGCTGGTGTTGACAAAAGCTTAGAAAGCTGAACAACATTTTTATCCACTGAAGACAAAATTCAATAGTTATGACCCAATCTCCCAGGCCTTTCATTGAAGGAGAGGCCACGGCAAATTGAAAGGCATCTGGGGGCAATAGGAATGTATTGTGATCATTATTCTATCGAGCTGCGATTTTGCAGTAGTTACTCATTTCAGTTGTATACCACATACGAATATCTGAGTAGCCGTGGCAGAAGGTTAAAGAACTTGACTCGCTCATTATTCGTTATTGGTTCATTCAGAATACATTAATACATTACATCAGCTGTAGCCTTCTGCCCTCAGAAAGACCACTCTTGCGCACATCGTCGTGCATTTTAAATGAAAGCCGTTTGATAATCCTATTGCTCAGGCTTCTTTATCTTACGATTCTGCGCGGGATGGAGGATGTCTGGACTTTTGGAGCCTCCCAACCGTCTTCGGAACTGCAGTCATCTTAAGTTCGGAATGCAGACTCGAAGTATTGTTCATTGCTGTATACGTGGTCAGTTTATGGACACTGATTTTAATTTATGGAAGCTATGTCAGAGGATAATGCACGTCATTGTAGGACCTTCGTAAGGCCGAATGAGCGGGAATTAAAGCCAGAAGTCTTAGGAGAGGACGATCTTATTCCCTTTCGGAACCAGAGGCTAAACCCCAGGTTTTATTTTGCAAGTCACTGCAAAAAAACAATCTTTGGGCTATTTCTGAAACTCTCTAGAACTTCACACGTATGGTCTTCTTCAATACCACGTATCAGTTCTAGAACCTCAAAATTTATGCGTACGTTGCGTTTCCCTTGCGTACGTAGACTTTGGTGGTGCTTCGATCACGGAATTGTGTATTTATGAATTGAAAAAAAACCGCCGGCGTGACCCGAATGCGCACCAGGACCGAGTATCGACGAGAGTTTTTATGTGCTGCGTTCTGGCATAGAGATGTGATGGGTGGTGATTGTGTTTGCCAAATAGGTGCTAGTAGTACACACAAAATCTTTTAATGCCTTTGCTAGAATCCCATTTTTGAATTTAGCGGTAGAGCTGGAAAGCCAAGACGATATTCGGATTTGCGCAGGATACAGTCCTGTATGTCATCTATATGTGTGTGTTAGTATACAGTGTTAACGTTTCTCTATAATTTTTCTTTTGGTCATTCAGGGGATGTCATCAGTGTGCAAGTAGTCAACCCGATTGGTTGGTTTCGATTTGCCCACAGTCTGGTGAGAGGAAAACGCCGGAAGACCGCCGAGGGAGGCTGCACCTTGTTATCAGTATGCAGTGATGATGTTGATTTGATTAATTATTTCATGAATAGTTCAAAATGCTTAAGCCTTAGCTCATCTGGAATGTTGGCTCATTTCACTTTACAAAACAAACCACGGAACGCCGGAAATCGCTGCCTCGATTGCGCGGTCGAAAGCACGTGCCCATACTCGGCCATAAAGATTTATCTTGAGCCTCTTGTTCGTGGAAAACCCAATGCGGTATGTAGTGCACTATGCGATACATTAGATATTGAGGAAATAGAAGAGAGGCTGCGGAAAGGTCCTTATGGAAAATGTGTTTATGAATGTGACAATGATGTGGTATCCAATCAGGTTACGAACTTAGTATACGAAGGAGGGAAAACTGTATCCATAACACTTACAGCTTTCTCGGAGAAACAAAGTTCACGGCAGGTTAAAATATATGGAAGCAAGGGAGAAATTACGTGCAACGAAGGAGAAGATACCGTTGTTTACAGTTTCACTTCAAGAAGAAAAACGGTCTTTTCGAAAGAATCTCCGAGAGAATTAACATCAATGATTGATAATGGTTTTGCCGACTATTATCTTATGGATGCATTTGTGAGAGCGGTGGCATATAACGATGCCAGTATTGTGCGAACCTCCATGGAGGACATTTCACGAGCGTACAAATTGATTTTCCTGGCGGAACGAGCTCGTCTGGAAAACAGAACAATTCATTCAGTAGAGTCGTTGCTTTGAACTTGTAGCTGAATATGTATAGTGAAAATATATAGGCGCCTATGGTTTCAAAATAGAACTGGAACAAGAAATTAAGCACCCTTAAGATTCTTATCCATGGCCATAAAATACAACGACCAATTAGTTATACTTTTGACGTTTATTTTTGTTTCTTAGGAGATTAATGTATTCCCGAGCAAGAGCGGCTTGATTTTTTATTTAGGTTTGTGACCAAAGACATAGAAATAATTAGTAACGTAAAAAACGGTGCTAGGTGAATAGATTTCCCATTCACTCGTCCCTTTACTCTTCAATACTTCAAGGTAGAGTAGGTCTACATAGGGATCGTGCTTTTAAGTACTCAAACTGTCGCGTTTCGAATGTTATTGGTCCGTTACACTGGATAAAAGGAGATTGTTTACGTGTAAAGTCATCATTGTAAGATTTTTTTTCGAAATCGAGCTGCGATAGAGACACGTGACTTTTTCGATTAGAAGTACAGTTGGTTCTGCATCTGGCTACAGCCATCGTCTTCGCTAAACTGCACTGTACAGGCAGACCAAACAACTCGGTATTTAGTCGACTTTTGCAGGTCGGGAAGTCGGTGTAAAGTTACACTTTAAAACACCGGTTTTACAGAAGGTTTGTACTTTTAACTTTCCTCAACAATGTTAGTGTATACACACATAAGAAGAACATCGATCAAGCATGCAAATTTACACTGTAGGTATCAACGCAAACAAAAGCACTTCGAAAGTGCCTAAAAGTCTTAAAGCCTAAAAGACGATCAAAACGCACGCAGTTAATACCAAGCTGTTATAAACGAGCTTAGATTTCTTGGAGTTGCTTGTCGAATTATTTACAAAGCACAGTAGCTATAGGATCTGAAATATCCGTACTTCGAAGCAATTATAATGAAAATTGACATCCCTATATACGGGTCACAAACTTAAAAATAGAACAATTGAAAGACAATGTTATTTCTTTGGGTGGTATAATGTCAATAATCGCCTCTCGGTCTTTTGGCAAGGAATGGATGTAGTATCTGTTCTCGTTGAAGACAGATTCTTTCCGTAATGTCGGGCCCACTCATTATCAGGTGTCTTTGATTGAGAGACTGTATTGTCAGTGGACATCACGTGTACTGCACTTCTACCGTTACGGGTCGTGTACTGTGGATAGTGCTTTTCGAAATATGCTAACCAACGCAAAACCGGACAAATTTAGAGATAGGGTAGCATTTTATGGCCAAGCCATTCCCGTGTAGTGAAGACTGTTCTTCGCAGCATCGCAGCTATGACAGGAAATGAGAACGCATTACAAATTGTTTCTTTACTCCGGTTTATGCTAATTTCAAAGCAACTTGTGACTGCATAGAGTTACCTACGATAGCCGTTCCATTTTGTTCTGTTCTGAAATCATCGAGAGCGCCACAGGTTCTAGAAGAGAACAGTTTTGTATTTGTTCAGTGTAATCTGATAGTTAATTGGAATTGGGGGTTAAAAAACCCGGTATTGTCGATTTAGGCTCTTGCTGTTGCAAATTGCAATTGTACCTTAAAGGTCTTTGGTAAAAGGGCGGCCAGGCTGCTTCAGGATTGACAGGTAAATGATTCATATCCGTTTCGCTATTTATACGGGGTTTGTGTATTTTAAGTGGAATGCAATAAAAGACAGGATCTCGCAACGAGATGCGCTGACAATTGTTTACCGTTGTTTGCAATTGTGAAATTTCCGGTATGTAGTTTCGTTCTTCTGTTATTAGAACAGTTTAGTTTTTGCGATTGTAAGACAACCAACATTGGTAATTATTTCCTGTCTTTTGTCCAGCACAGATCCCTCCGAACGTGACATTTATTAGTAGAGGCCCTTCCTTCCTTAAATTTGAAGTTTGCAGTACATCTTTCAAGGTACCAAGTTTTTTTAAAGCTAAAGAATTCTGCAGGTATTTTATAAGCGGCTCAAATGCCTAGTGGTATCACTATAAGTCAGCCAACGGTAGTTAAATTTTAAACCAGCAGCTCACGAAGAAATGTATTTAATACCATAAGATTTTGATCTTCTGCAAAGTCCGAAATATTAGGCGTCAACAGTATTATAACGAATTTACCAACGTCTCGTTAAGAAAGTTATTTGATAAGTGAAAGGTTTACTGGAAAGCAAACACAACCTACTACAGTGATTTTTTTTGTAAATAATTAACTTTTGCGATGTTTAAATGCCAAGATGATCACATGATGGGTGTAGGAGTAAGGTTAGCTTGTAACAGAGAACCTCCAAACGGGATAAGGTAACGTCAAACAAACTAATCATATTCTGATTAGTCTTCCTTCAGATACGATTAGGGGCTTTTGGACCCCCTCCGTACGTGAATTCGCAATCCTAGATCTCCCGTAACTGAGAACCTCCGAACGGGATAAGGTAACGTCGAACAAACTAATCATATTCTGATTGGTCTTCCTTCAGATACGATTAGGGGCTTTTGGATCCCCTTCATACGTGAGTTCGCAATCCTAGATATCCCGTAACTAAGAACCTCCAAACGGGATAAGGTAACGTCAAACAAACTAATTCTATTCTGATTGATCTTATTTCAGATACGATTGGGGACTTTTGAACCCCCTCCATAAGTGAGTTCGCAATCCTAGATCTCCCGTAACTGAGAACCTCTGAACGGGATAAGGTAACGTCAAACAAACTAATCATATTCTGATTGGTCTTCCTTCAGATACGATTAGGGGCTTTTGGATCCCCTTCATACGTGAGTTCGCAATCCTAGATATCCCGTAACTGAGAACCTCCAAACGGGATAAGGTAACGTCAAACAGCCAGCGTAAATAAGGAACGTCTGCAATTCTTCATAGACCTACCAGGCTTCAAAAATCCATGTGTGCTATTTAAGTCTTTACGACCCAACATTGTTTTAATAGAAGGTAACGCAGTAACTGTTGTAGAGCTAACAGTTTGTTTTGAAACAAACAGTTTTGCAACAGAATTGCAAACAGAAACAGAATTGCAAAACTTATAAAGAGCAAAAGTACAGGAATCTTCGAGATGACCTTGTGGACCGAACTCAAAATCTCAAACTGTTAACGCTAGAGATTTCAACGCTTGGATTTTATTTCAATAATGCTTCCAAATTTGAAAAACTGCTAGGAAAATATGATCTTGACAGTAAGAGGGTCATGGATAAACTTACAGAGGTAGCATTGCGCTCTTTTTATTACCTTTTTTGTCGAAGAAACAAATATTGGACAAGCCCAGAAAATCTAAATTATCATAAAATTAGGACATCATCTTGTTGGTGTTGTTATTATTGTTATTATTAATTTTCTATAAATCTCACTGTCCCCATTATGCCGGATGAAAATAGTGACAATTTTTATATCTTGCAAACATTATTACTGTAAGTGTCAATTTACAGAAAGAATAAATGGCAAGGAAATTTTTTAAAAAATATATTATTATTGTTAATATGATTGTCATCATCATTGGCATTATCATTGGCAACATCAACAAGACAACAACAACATCATCATCATCATCATTAGCATCATCATCATCATCATTAGCATCATCATCATCACCATCATCATCCTTGTCAGCATACACCCTCTGATCGTGCACTTGCAAACTGTGCTATCACAACAAAAAAGGTCATTTGCAAATATTTTCATAATAGTACAGAATGCATAAGGTTATTCTTATTTGGACAGTGTTATATGTGCCTGATTTCTAGTTGCTCACAAATGATGAATTTATGAGCTAAAGCTTTACACTTTGAAGCCCCCCAAAATTTTAACGTACTGGTAGAGGTTGTATCTCTAAATTTCTAAACCACGTAAGACCGGAAATTTAAGGCATAAAGAATGCAGACAAAACCTGTAATGTTTTATTTTTAAGTTGCAAATATTTTTATGGGTGACAAAGGCAGATACAACCAGTTATTTTATTAAGACATTTATGGGACTTCAAAGAGTGTGATTATTGATACTGTCAGAAATGACTCATACTTACACCCAGTCAGCCATTATGTTTTCAGTGTTTTTATGCAAGTCAACAAGTTAACTATTTAGATCGTACAATCATGCTTCAGTTATATTTTTGCATTTAGACATAAGTTTAGACATAAAGTAATTCAAGAATCTTCTTTGCCTTACTTCCTCACTCAAAGGCAATGCACCTCCTGCTTTTCTCAACTACAACACAAGATGGAGTATTGTTGATTACACTAAAGTGTATAATGTAGACAAGCAAAACTGTTATGTATGCATCACTTAGCATATATAATTTTGCTAAAAATATAAAGAGTGTGCTGAAAAGCCATTTTTATTGTTGGGCCAGTTTGTGATTTACTGCTGGTACTGACAACAAAAGAATCCCTGTACAAGCATTTTGAGACTAGTTAAAAGCACTAAATGTGCTAATAGCTATTGAGGCATTTTGGGGCAATGTCCCATAAACTTTTGAATGAACCCCCACCCCTCCACCCCCTTCTCTACTCAATAAAATTTTTGCATGATTATCACAATGAAAACTCCTTGGATGATTGTACGGCTGGGCTGCCTTGCAATGTTACAATACAATACATGTGAAAATATACTTCACAGACTTATGTATGCTAGAATGGTTTTATAATAGCCAAAGTAACTGAAAGTAACTTTCAGTCTGATAAATGTAGCTAATGTTTATTTTCATGTATATATGCAGTTTTTTGAAAATCCACCTATTATGATAAAGTGTATTACTCAAGAACTACACATACATTATGTATGTTTATACAAAATAACCCACTCCTTAGGATTTAGACATTATTTTCAACGTTTAGTGGCTGAAGTCAAGTCAAGGGAAAACATGACATAGTACTTTGAGAAGATCTCCTTCCGTAAAATGAAGACCACACAATGACCAACCAAATTGATTTTTTTTGCCAAACAGCGCAACATATGAATTTCTTGCACTGAACCCTTTGTGAAGCATCTCCAAATCATATTCATCACTAAACGACTTTATCCTCTATGCTATATACCTTCCATGGCACTACTTGGTGGACATATATTTTCAAAACATATTTATCATGTGTAGTATATATTATCAATTTTTCATAATAAGAGCCTCATATACTGAACCCCTAGAGCCCAGTATCACTGCAGCAAAAAATCATCTCAAATCAGTTAGAATGACACATAATCAAAGATAAGACAAAATAGCGAAGAAAATTATCCTTTATAGTCCATTATCTGTTTATGTTGACATGTATGTTAAAGAATTTGCATTGATTCCAAGGAAAACATGAATAGGTTGTCATATGGGTTGGTTGTAATTGAAACAGGTGTGAAAATCTTCATGTAGCGAGTTTATTTTTTCAGCTTTCAACATGGTAGTATATTCTAAATTTACTTTGTTGTAGATGATGAAGAGTCTACTGTTAAACATCAACGAGCAGTAGATATACTAAAGCTGTTAACGTGAGGTCCATTTTCTGAACTGCAGCAGGTAATAAATATCAGCATAATTTGGAGGAACATTTCCCAGATCGGTTGCTCTTCACTCCAAGAAACAGAAATTGGTAAAATTGGAGGTATCAATCATCAAGAAGAAAACATGGAGATCCATTGGGCCTCTTACAATATACATGATTGGATTATTATCAAGTTAAACGTTAGAAGTGCATTGGAGGGGTCACATACAGGACATCAGCATTCCATTTTCACCTTGCATTAATGGCCTGCCCTGGATTTGTGACTGTACAAATAAAATCAGGAAAGGACAAAACTAACTTATAATATGAAAATGGATGGACACGCTTATGAATTACCAATGTAAACATACATTCGTAAACTCCCAAGTTTTGTATAATTGTTTTCACTCCGCAAAGGAGAGGAGGTGCTTTTATTTTCTGAGGACATAATATTGTTTTAACTTTGCCATTTGATAAAGGAGATATATCTAACAAGATAAACAATAGTGTGGGTATTGCGTCAGTTGCATGTCAGTTATTTGATCAAATTTATGAAGATGTTTTCCGTCAGGTACGTCTAATCTTCTTACCTCCAAGGATCTTGTGCCCTTGAGTGATTTAATAAAACACAATTTGATTTTCGTATCTGTAATTTCGAGTTACTCTCCTTGTACAGGAGAAAAACCTATTGCCGACCTAGTCTCACTCAATGTAAGGGTTGTACTTTCGGGTACCTTAACAACCTTCCCTTGACGACTATTTTATATTAAAGACATTTTATAACTAATATCCCCTTGACTTAATTGTCGGCTTATCATTTTGCCCGCTAAGGCAAAAACTAGGAAGGATGTATTACCTCAAGTGGAATTAACGGCTCTTCGACGTCGCCCGAATCTCTAAATATACATGTAGGAAAAAATAACAATCTAATCAAACTACAGAATTAGTATTGATTTCTGTTTACCTTTTCCGTTTGGCAATGCCTTAGTGGGATTTCACAGGGTACTGCTTCCACTTCTCGATGTTGCGAGGATCTGATTATGAAAGAAATTTTATGATAAGTACTACTAAATTTTATTCTATAATTAAGAACTGAATTGTGCGTAAAAATGTTTTGGCCATCCTACCTTACTATGGTCTGGCAGGAGTCATGAAAAGGGTGCTAGAGAGGAGGATGATATGGGACGTTGTTGTGTGAGATAGCTGACTACCACCTACTGTTTCACAAGACCATCCACTGTCGTTATCCGACTATCGGTACATGCCCAATATTCTTTATACTTGCAGATATCTTTCTCCGAAAAACTGACCATCTTACTAATAATTCACCGGTGAATTTTAGTTTCAAGATACCAATAGATTTGAGAGCGACCCCAAACCAGAGCTTCCTTCCAAGTGTACTTGATGGTCATGGACCGCTGCCGCGATCTTTGACACTTGCCAATTTATTTATCCCCAATGTGAATCGATCAGGTATAGACATTTCTTCTAACACGCAAACTTTTTATTAACGTTATTATGACCTTTCGACATTTCGGCAAGCACGAAGTACTTGTCTATTTTTGAAGAGACACTACTGTCACCAACGGGACTCGAACCTTTGATCAGCACACTCGCGGAGTGTGGCCTAGTACCTGAGCTTGGAAACCCCCGACGTTGAAACGCTCGACCTCAACGTCATTGGAGACCGTCCCCTCTACGCCATATAACAAGACCAAGGAAGAACTTGTTATTTGGCCAGTACTATTTTCGAAAGCTCATTGAAAGTTGCAACCTGGTCTTTCAAATCCTCTTCTCACGACGATATTTTCGTATGCATTGTTAACGTAAGCAACAAGAAAGTCGAAATAAATCTACGTATAGAAAACAGGCGAAAAACTAACTAGTAAATGCCTGTTCCAAAACAAAGTTGAAAACACAATTCGTAATGTTCGTTGGGATTTAGGGATAAGGAGGCAAACATTTCGTCCTTTGGTGAGTTCTGGCCTGTGCAACCTGACGTAATACTAGATTAGAGGCTGAAGTATCTTTGTAAAAAGACTACAAGGTCTACAACACACGTGTTCTTTTTATGTAAGAAACCAGTCTATAAGAAACCTTAGGCTCAGATTTGGGAAAATTTAAGAAACTTAGGCGGGCTGAACTAATCCAAAAGTTAAGAAACATTCGTGAAAAGTACGAAAAGTACAAAATAATATTTTCCTGCAACAATTGATTTATATCACTTATAAAACACAAAACAATATGTAAACGTTAAGACTTTATACACGTTATAAAACACGTGTAGATGTCTAAATCTGTAACGGAGGCAGTACCCTATTGAACGATCTATTATTGCACACTACATACACCTTTGCACTTGATCGTAGATACCACATGTTACTTCTTATCAGTTTAAATGGTATTTTGTGAGTGCATATAACAGTCTTACATGATTTTCAAAGAAGTACTTCTTAAGAAACTTTGAAGGCTGAAACTGGATAAATTAACAAACATTTAAGGGTGAAATTTGAAGCTTTTAACAGAAACTCGAGGTTCGAGCCGTTGCTTAGGTTTCTTATAAAAAATCCAACGTGTACGCGGCTAAACCAAGGACTTGAGCGGCCTTGGCAACGAGATCTTCAGCCTCGGCTCGGCACGGAACGGATTTGGCATTTTTTCTCTCCATGATACTTGAGAGGCGGTCCAACTTCGCGGTTGAGCCTGCCTAAATTGAGGGACGTTACCCTTGGACGCTCATGCTGCCCTTAATTTATTAGTTAGCCTATTTGGTGGTTTTACTGTTTATTTAGTATAGTTTCAAAATCGGGCCCACTTCTCAATAGGGGTCATTGATTGAGAGATCGTAACGACACGCTCGGCACAATATTTTTAAAGGAAGATGCTTAAAATATTCCTACAGGTTTCGTGTTATCACTGATAAAAAGATTCGGTCTATCAATTACGCGTGTAAGTTTATTGTAGTTAATTTATAACAATTTTTAACACGTTTTCCGTGATACCTCCTGCGGTATAGTCATGTTTGCAGCTGCATTTAGAAACAAATGTATTAAGAATGTCGTTGCTACCACGTAACCAAGGTCGTTATGGCCTAAGAAGTGATTCTGCTTTAGTCGCGTACAGGGCGGTCAAGTAAACGAGAGGCTGTCCTGCTGGGCGCTTGCGACTGCCTCGTAAATTACTTCTCCTTCCGGTGGTCAAAATTGATGGGCGTGCCCCTGGAAGTACGGCTCCCCTTTAAGTATTAGTTTGCCAAGCGTCTCTGTAAAGTACATACATCGACTTTGGTTTGCCTTTTAGTTGATTGTATATTTGTTACAGGTAGTTCGAAAATCGAACATATTGCTCATAAGGGGTCTTTGATTGAGGGGTTGCCAAGTCCCAAGCTTCGCTTCTCGGCCCTTTGGCCTTTTGGCAAGGAATGGATGTAATATCTGTTCTCATTGATGAAAGATGCTTTCCATAATCCGCGAGAGGCGGTCCTACTGGGCAGTTGAGCCTGCTTCATTGATGATGTTGATGATGATGATGATGACGATGATGTTGATGATTGTGATTTTGACTATTGGTCGCCTTAAACGTTGAATGAGCTTCTGCCTTGCCAGTCATACCCTTGATATTAGAACGTTAATTTCTATTGCTATTGCTAATTTAGTGGATCTCACCGTGCGCTCTACGGTTTCTAAAAATATGCATTGTTGCTTGTTGATTTCTAGTGATTCTCTACATCATTTTGATATTAGCGTTTCAACAAGTATTTTTCGGTTTTTGTTGTTGGTATTTGTTAACTCTGAATAAAGATATTTTCCGTAACTATGAATCATGTGTAGCCACATATGCGCTTTCATTGAAAGTTTGATATCGAATAGATTTCCTGAAGTATCATGATAGACCACCTGGATTAGACTGACGAAAGAATTGTTTGTTTCTACTGAAAAGAATAGACGTGGAGAACCGTTTGGATAATGATACGACCATTTTCTTATTTTTACTCTTTTCGAATTTATTATCAGAGACATCCTTGAGAATTGCAGAAAAAGGGTATGATGTACATTTTATCGTGTATGCTGCTTGTATGATGCTGTTGTCTTTTTCTTACAGATGTAATACCAACAGATCTCGGTTTTTCAGTTTGTATTGCGGTTGAATCCAGTGAAACACAAAAGCTTCCAACAGTACCGTTATTAGCATCAAGTGATACGACCAGGTAACATATATTACATTTTAATGTCCTGCAATGACTGTCTAATTTTCATCTAAATTGACCTCGTTTGGAATACAGCTTGTTGACAGTAACAGTGTATGTTATTGGTCTTGTTTTTCTTTTACAATTAGCGAGCAATACGCAGCATTTGACAACAACAACAGCGAGGATTTGCCAGCTACATTTGTTTTGAAACTTTGTGACATCTTACCAGTTGGTGTTGACCTTGTGGAAACAATTCACCGGATTACTAATAAAAATGGTAAGTTCTGCAAAAGACACATTGACTCCATTTCCAGTTGTTATTGAGTATTTCATGAATCGATTTCTCAAATAAGCCTTAAATTGCGACCTTTTTAGTTAAGCGGGCGCTTATTCAAGACGTTGCTTTCTTAAGATGGCACTCATTTGATATTGGCATTTCCCGTATAGAGAGGTAGTATCATGGAAGACAAATACGATGTTAACTAATTGTTTTTTAATGATAAAATGTAATAATACATTTGCTCGACCAACTTACAGTACGGAGCATTGATTTTTCTTCCGTTTTTTGTTTGAAACAATTCCTTCCATTTAAAAGGATGTGTCAGATTGGTAGAATCTACAATCCTTGACGAAGTATAAGAAGTTGTATTGTATATCTATGAAAATAAGCGAAATCGCTCTTGAAATATAAAAGGGGACCATTTTTGGGATACTCCGTGTAGCACCAAGATGAGCGTAAACTAAATGCCAGGAACAAAAATATATATTAAAGTGTAGCTAGCTGTAAAACATACCAATTTTTACGATAATTGATACTTATACAAATACCTCGTTACATGTAGGTAATGACTAAATAACACAGTTCTTAGATCACTTCTTTGTCTTTTCTGAAATTTTGTTAGTAACTTTCTACTTTCCCCGGGCTAATGATGGCTATATTTCAATCCTCTAGCTTGCATTCTTTAGTCTAGTAACTTTCTACTTTCCCCGGGCTAATGATGGCTATATTTCAATCCTCTAGCTCGCATTCTTTAGTCTAGTAACCGCATTCTATAGGCTGCTAGTAGAGATCAGTTTGGCGATCGAACTGAACTGCTAATCTTTTAGTTCTTGATTTTGATGGCAAATACTGTCATGTTGCCCGTTACGTCACAACAGAACAGAAGTTACTTCATTGCACCCTATTGTATCATATCGATCATTTCACATCCTACCATTAACTGGACGTAAAATTGGCATGAAGTATTATGTATGGCAAATTTTCGTGAATACTTTTTACCTTGTACTATCTTATCTTTTATTGTGTTGCAGAACAGGATGTATTCACGCATTCTTCGACAGCGTCTCTTGATAATTTAATAATGAAACAGGTAATGAAAATATAGATGATCAGTTAACTTAGTGAAAGGAATAATTCTAAGGGAGAACACTTTTGTAGGTTGTAATGATATGCGAAGGAATGAAAAGCTCCCTTGAAACAACAAGAGGGTTAGTACGTAGAAGTGCCACTTGTCAACATTTTATGAGATACCCAATACCAAAGCAAGTAGAAATATAGATTAGTCCTTTGTGACCATGTGACTTCTGTGTCTTATTTTTAAGGGACGATGTTTTGAGACTTGTTGTGTAATTGTAAATGGGCAGGGTGAAGAATCCATGAAGAATCGTTATCGTGTGGAAATAATTGTAAAAGTTCGGAGTTTGTATATGTTAAACAACCATGGGAGGAATGTCAAGATTTTTCTTCAAATGTAACCAGAATGCTTTTACGCATCCCCTTTACCTTTTACTGTGGACTTACTTTTTAATTGCAACTTTTTTAAGCTTCTAAGTTCGGTGAAAAGGTCAGTGGCCAGGCAGGGAAGTTTTAGGTCACATTTGTCGTAAAAGTTCGTCTTCCACCAGTAATCTTCGTGGTTCACAAACAGTGGGTTGTAGCAACACAACATTCGTGCATAGCAACTTTTTGGATTTTTCCATCATAGTATACGTTCCACTGTTATGTCCGGGTGAAAAAAAGAGAAAAGAGATTGAAAATCTCGTGAACAGATATTCTAGCAGTATATGATTTCGAAATAATCAGGAGGACATTAGAGTGGACCTCATTTTATAAACGTGCCTAACACATCTTGATCTATATCGATAAAATAGGATTTAGCGGGCCTTTTTTATCCCAAATTCCTCATAAACGCTCCTGCGGGAGAAACGCAAAGACACGTATTTCGTAACCAAGCTAACGGGAAAAATGTTAAAGAGCTACTATAAATGTTTGTTTCATGTTTTTAGTACTTGGGTGTAGCAAGCATAAAGGATTGGAGGAACAAGAAATTCTGCCAGGTTAGTTGTTAAATAGCAGCCATTACAACATGTTAACGTATTCTGACGTTCACATTCTCACATCGCTCACTTATTTTGTATGTTCAGTGCTCTAGCAATTGTATGGAACCACTGGCGATCGCAAGAACCAGAGGAGATTGTCTGTTATCATTCATTGTGATTTGACTACAGAGAATTAACTTAAACAATTGTTAATTTAAGTGAAGTGAAGAAGCTTATTGGCGTATAAGATGGCGAAAAAAGTTATAAATTATGATATATTTCGGGATAGGGAAGGGAAATGCACTATGCAATCATCTTCCAAAAGTATCAGAACGCCTTCGACAGAAAATAATGGCGGTGGACAATAGAATCAATATTACCGACATTCATTATGAATTTGTGCAGGTAAAAAAGGATACGATTTGGTCCAATTAACAAAATAAAAAGCTGTGTGTTTTTATTTTACTCTCTTTAAGGCTTTACTTTCTGTTTCATGAAAAAGGATGAAATGTTTTCTTTTCCCGTGATTGAATCAGGCGGTCATAGGAGCACTGACGTCATGTTAAACTTTGGAATGATATATGCAGACATGCAAAGAAAGTTACCAAAAATACATTGTACTTCTTCCATTATCAGTTTTTTCATTAAATAACAAAAAGATGTCATGTCAATCTGCCAGAATGATTTGAATGTCCTTCACATAATCAAGCAACGTAATGAAAGTTGTGAATAATCATTGCTTTAAAAAGTGAGAAAGTAATAATTAGTAATTCAAGAGTCAAAAGCCAAAAGTAAAGTCGTCAATTCAATGTAGATCTACAAACACCATCTGGTATTGATGTCACTTTCCCAACCACGGTTGGTGTGCAGTAAATGTATTGACGTATTACATATACCATGTAATTTCTCCAATTAACTTAGCACAATACGCCTACCTACAGACAAACGCATGGGCGCAATTCTGTCGGGTTTTGATGCACTACGTTGATAATCAACTGCCGTTCGATACGCTGGGGCTGGAAGCCCTAACTGTTAATAATAGCTTGTTGCTGACGTCTAGGCCGTTACTTAAAACTTCGTTTTGTTCACCTTCAAAGGTGGTATTAATCAGTCACGTAGACCAAATATTGGTTACTGTCTTGTTTTCTTTATGTTATCCGTATCTCTCGGTATGTTCTGACAAGTTAGTAATGGTTTCATCGGAACCTAAATGAAAATTCTATTGCCAGATTGTGTACGGTAGATCCTTTGAAACGATACATTCCAGGCTTCCGATGATTGGTACAATTCTCAATGGAAAGGCTAATTTGGTGAAATAATTATTGCGGATCAATGCGGATGTTTACTTGCCTTTGCCAACGGTCGTTTTTGGTTTTATTCAAGCATTCTGGTACTCTTAGGAGGGGGTATTGTTTTGTGCTGCGAAATGTTATGTTGTTGGTAGAGAAGTGGTAATAGTGTGGTATTATATGTATACTGGAATGATGTGATTGAATGAAATGTAGGTGTAGTGCATTATATTAAAGTTGGATGGTGTAAAGTGGAGTCGAGTTGAGACAAATGGAGCGGTATGAGGGATAGAAACCAAGGACGTTGTAATTTAGATAAGGGGATTTAATTAAATGAGGCCAGTAGTCTTTGTGAACAATTTCCCCATACTATTTAGCTTAAAACTTGTTTCTCCAATTAGCTAATTGACTTATACTATTTGTTTTCGTTCCCGCAGACTGTCGGAGATCAGTGCCACGTTTGTCAAATTATTGCGTCCGCTCCCTATTCAAATATAGGATTACTGATATCGAGGATTCCTTTTCAACATCCCTCTCAGGTTCCATTGCTAATCCAGGTACAGTCGTTCATCTTTTGTATTTTCCTCCTTACGTTCTATATACCATACTTACCCTACATCGTAGACCTTATGGAGAACCCCGATGTAGGGTTATCGTCTCTACGGCACTAATGGGGCAGGTTTATTAAAGAGTCAATAATGTAAGAGGGTCAGATGTAGATTTTTTAAAAAAGCAGAAATTGGGAGCGGATACAATCTGACTCCACCAATAAGAGCGAGCTAAAGCCCCTTAGAAGTTACAGAAGTCGAAGGTGCAACATGCGTCTTCATTATTGTAAGTAACAGCGACGCTATGGTTTAAAGCATTTTTCGACGAAATTTTGTTTTGTGCAAAACCAATAGGAATTTCTACTACGTGTTGTTGCATCAATTGATATCTATTAAGGAAATGTTTCCCAACGCGGTCGATATCATAGGGTTGACAAGGCTTTCGAAGGGGACAATAATTTGGCGAGGGACAACAGAATTGGATTGTTTGTTTCTGTTAAATATGACGTGGGGGCTGGTGAAAATGAAACCATAGGACCACGAAGGGGGTTTCAAACCAAAAAGGTTGGGAAATACTACATTAAGGTACACATGAATCAATTTTTCTTTCGTTTTAGCGTTTTCAGTCGATTAACGTAGTAGTTTGCCAGGGCAACTTTTCCTTTGTGTTTTGCGCAATAGATTGTCGACTTGATCTTTACCACTCTAAAACATCTCAAATACACTACCTCTAGTTAGTAAAAAGTTTAGAACATATTGGACTGGGTAAACTGACCCTTTACCACAATTTATGCGTCATAATTTGACTATATGTGTTGTTAGTTAACACATTACGGAAACTGTTGCCGTACCCTTTCTCATGTTAAAGTATTTGTTACAATTCGCTAGGTGCTTCGTCGACAGACAATTTTTAATCTCCTACTAACGAGTTGCACTGGGAAAAGGAAGAGGTTTAAAGGTAAAGTTACGACAATATTCATAACGTTGAAAAAAAAATTGCCTTTTCTTAAGTGTGAAAAGTAGAATTCATTTATTCACTGACAGGGCCATTGGGCTTCTCGGCCTTTTGGCAAGGAATGGATGTAGTATCTGTTCTCATTGATGACAGGTGCTTTCCATAATCTGCAATCGGCGGTCCTACTGGGCAGTTGAGCCTACTTCATTGCTTGCTTCTCTGCCCGGTAGCACAAATTGAGGGGCGTCGCCGTTGGACGGCCCAGCTGCCCTTGATTTATTAGTTAGCCTGTTTGATGGTTTTTCTGTTTATTTAGGGTAGTTTCAATGTCGGGCCCACTGCTCATCAGGGCCTGACAACTTTAGAAAAAATAGAATATTGGATCACGAGTTTTAGTTTTTGAGGTTCTGATGATGACTTTGAACTAAGTGGAAATATCAACCAAACCTCGTGATCCGATAATGTATGTTGAATATCAAAATGATATTCAGACTTTGTTTTGTTTTATATATCATTTCCTATATACCTTTTGTAATGAGTAAGGCAGTGGTATTTGTACCACTAGAAATATAAGAACACTACTTAAAATGAAACTATTGCTGAGAACAAATAAACACCCAAAAACACTGATTCTCGATGAAAAGAACTCCTTTTTCACCACTAATACAAGAAACAGGTCATTTTATAGTCACTACTGTAAATAGAGTCTTGAGCAATGGTGACTTAGGTGTACGTAAAATGATGTATTATTTAATGGGCACATAAACAATAACTGCATAGGATTACTACAGAAATGCATAACGCCAATAGTTGCATAAACTCCGTTGAACTTAACCTGAACATGTAAACAATGGCAAAGACCTCAGACGTGATCACTACGGCTGTGTTGCCTAACAATCCCTAATGTACCATGCTGCTAAACAACGAACATAATACGTTAAAGATCATGGCCAAATAGAATAATGTAGTAAGACCTAATCATTACGGTTCCTTAAATAAGTAAAAGTGCAACGATGTGCCAGGCAATACTGAAACATTACCTTAATACACAAAATTAACGTGTACACAAATTAACGTGGCTGTTATTGATCTAATTATTGTGTACTTGATCATCTGGTTTCACTCCTCATTATTATGCAGCATTCACCTACATACGAGATCACACTTCATACAGAAGAAGTTTATTTTGACCCTTTGTGTGGGGACTAAGAGGGCAACAGGTAAGGATAGAAAGTAACGTTCCACACCCAAGTCATGCTACTCTACAAGGATTGGCAGATGGTAAGGAAGCAACCTTTGATGATGCTACCAAGATAGCAGAACTTGTCAACAACTTCAGCTTAATGGAGATTAATGTTGTTATGATCATTGGAGACCCATCAAGTTGGTTTTGCAGGGCCTCTGAATCTGGCAAATCTTAAATCAAGGTCCTCTCTTAATCTGCATGGAGGGCTATGATAGGTTTTGTGTGCCTTAGGATGCCAATCTGAGAATTAAATGGAGTTTCTGCCAACTCCAGTTCTACACAGACCACAGGGAAACTTGCCTATGTCCTTGAAGAGGTCAAACCTTTACCACTGGGCATGATCTTTGTTTACCAATAACGACTTAAAGGCCCTTTTTCCATATTTCATAAACAGGGTCTTTCTTTAAGCTTATCAATGGATTCGTCTATAATTACAAAGTAATCTGCATAAAGCAGCTCCGTTGGAAATCTTATGCCAACTCCTTGGAAAGCGCTTTAAGAATAATAATGAATAGGAAAGGATAAAGTGGGCCAGTCCTTGGACAAATGACTGACCCCTGATGTACTCCTGATTTAATGTCTATACGTTCACTGTAAGTGCTGTGAACAAGTACTCTTTGAGAGGCACTGCCACATGTAAACTAGATGATTGCAACTTTTTATTTTTAAATCCCAGTTCTTCTCATTGCCCACAAGAGTACCTCTCTACGGACTTCTCTACTCTACGAATGTCTTCTCAAAATCAAAGAATGCCTGTGGGCCTATCCTGTTAACTGATATTCTTAACTAAATACATCAGTTTATCATAGAACTTCTGTTTGACATGGGAAACTTGCAGTGCATAGATTTACAAGATGTTGATGATAGTCTTGTCTAGACAAATCTTCAAGATCTTGTTGGATACTCTAGAACTTGTGTTGGCCCTATTCCCTGAGACTGTCTTAACTTCATTAAATGCCTTTTACAGTACCGACAGTAAGAGTACCATTTTATAGTGTTTGGTGTGGGATTTCACTCAATGCAAATTTGACTTGTCTGCTCCAGCCAGCCATACAAATGACAGCACCTGTAGCCAATTGGTTCCTTGTCATGCCTCTGCTTTTAATTCTAGAAACTAGCATCAACTACCATCAGACTTTACAGGAGCACGTTTCACAGCCAGATGCCCTTCCTGACACCAACTCACAATTTAGCGGCTGATGAGAGGCTAAAGTTTTGATTTTAGAGTGCATCTTCCTAGCCCTTCCCCAGCGTGGAATACCTGCCAATGGTAGATTATTTGAATTCAGAGTTTCTTTCTCCTAGCTTGTATCTAATGATGCACAAACTGTAAGGGAGCAGATGGTTTGTTTTTGGAGATATCCTTCTCCTACATGAGTTTCCTACCATAGCCAATGAGTCTCACCTACCTGGAGCATCTGCTTTTGAGTCACCAGAAACCTGCATTTTACCTCCTCTCCTGTTGGTAGTTACTGTTCAGCCACATGAAGGCCAGAAGCTGGACCTCTTGTCCAATTGCTAAAATTAGCGCATGTCAATTGAGGCATTTTGTAGGACTGGGAGAGCTCCTTCTCCAACACCCACATAAGCTCCAGTTTCTGCCATAAGGTAAAATTAGGAGTGAACTGACTGAGCACATGGAACCTTTACCTTTGGAATACAAAACAATTACAGGCATCCACCATAGTAAACCACTTTTCCAAGCCAAAATCGATTTTTTCTTTTACTTTTCAAACATTGTATTTTTGAATACCTTAGTCCTGCTTAGCAGGACAAGCAGAACTTTTGGCTTTGCTACTGTTCCTCCCCAGTATCTTGCGTGTACAATATGGGGCAAAGACTACGTTGGCAGGTGATCTTTCTACCAGTCCTTTCATTCGTATGGACTTTGCAGTGGTTACTTTAGTTAATGTAGTAATGATTTGTTGAGGCATCAACTTTTGAGCTCTAGTATGAACAGTGCTTTAACTCGTTTCATTCATTGCATGAGGAGCTATTTCCTGGTTTTCTATTTTAGAATTACAAGGAATGACATAAAATAGTGTGTAAATCAGGCAAGCTATCTTTTTCACAAGGCATTATTGAGCAGATGAGACCTGATCCTGGAAGATTCACGTTTAAAAATCTGCGCAGTACGTGCAACAAAGCGTGCAGTAGATTGCACCTGTTTGGGCCTTGTCAAATTCATAGGCATTGCTTTGTTTGTATTTAGTGGAGATTAGCAACTTCAGCTGCAGATATTGAGCTTTCAGGAATTGGAATGCGTCTTGGAGTGTATGGGCATTAAATGTTTTCTCAAGTGTTTACCTGATTCTTGGCACTGGAAATGTTTTAATGGTACATCCTTTTTTATTGTTGTGTGAATTTATACTTCCTTGGACAAAGTTTCAATATCTCATGATCCACATTTGTAGATTCTACGGCCATGGCTGCAAATTAGTAGTGAAATCAAGTCACTGGAGGAATATTATCGAATTTCAGGGATCTTCCTATGTAAGCTCTCAAGCAGAAAAATAATTTTTTTATTATACTGGCAGAGTTTTTGCTTATGTTACTGAGATTTTACGAAGATACCAACAAAGTCGCAAGTGATTTACTCCAGTATGCCTTTGTCCCACCTTTAAACAAGCACTCTTTTCTCCTTCTTTCCTCAGACACGTTCACCCTTTTATTGCTAAGTACATATTGTGACTTTATCATCAGATTGGGCTGACGTCATGTTCTTGCCCAATGTAATAGTAAACAGTGCACGTTTTGTTTTCACCCCTTCTCGTCGCCTCTCCAAATGTTTCCGAGTTAAGGGCAGGATTCATAAGTCATTGCGATCTTGTGTCGTTTATAAATTTCAGTGTCGCTGCAGTAAAGCAACGTATTTGGGTCAAATCACTCGCCAATTTCAAAGACGCCGAGTTGATCGCCTCGGCCGTTACTGTTAGTCTTCTCTCAACTTCACAGTTTTCTAATATTTGTTATTTGATATTATATTTCTAATATAATATCTCACTCTCTTCGACAGTCGAACCCTTTTTCAGAATCTGATTTCACATTCTTAGCCTCTTCCTCTTCTAAGTTCACTCTCCTTATCAAAGAAAGCCTTCTTTCTTGCCAAACGTGCCACGTGTCACAGTTCTGAGACTTTCTCTGATTCAGAAAGCAACATTGTAGGGGGCAGTTTTGATTTAAGAAACATATCCAGGCTACAGGTGAATCTGTCTATGTATTCATTGTTGGTTTCCAACTGCTCTTTGTCAGGTGTGAGTGACAAATATTAAGACGTCTACTACTCCTACACTTCACAGGAGATCACGCCTGGGAACCTAAGGACACTCTATTTAAGACCATAAGAATCAAGCATTACACAGCCTGCGTTGCAGACCCAAACAAAATTCTAAGTTAGGGTCTGCAACTCGTACATCGAAAGGCCATCCAGGCATCCACAGTCACGATGCTTGCGTGTGATTTTATGTACAACGTAGTTTTGTTGATCGCACGTTGAAGGACCTGGGTATGAAAGGAAGACACCCATTGAGTGCAGCGTGCATACTGATTGGTAGGCTATGGTACGGTCAGATGCACCTTCCAGTTCATTTTACTAAGTATTGATGAATATAACCTTCGTGCGCACTTGAGAAGAAACTTATGAAAGCCTGGATGACTTTTCGTGATCAAAGTAGTTAATTTCGGTCTGCATGGCAGGTCGCAAAGCCTTGATTCTGCTTCAAACTAAGCTGGACCACTTCATTTCCTCCACAACACACTGCTTCGACCTTTCTTTCAGACCACTGACCATTAAGGGGCCCCGTGCTCCAACTAAGGTTTCTAATGAACTTCATTCTGGCAATTGCAATTTTGATTCACTGTAAAAACACCACACAATTTCGAATTCAAAAGGTTGCCTGTCTCAATCTCTGTGGTGCAGTTACTGTATAACACAAGGCCATTTGGCGAAGGTCTGTAATTGAAAGCCACACACAATCAATCAAATGCTGTGCAAGAAACTGCAATTGCTGGCGTCCATGTTTCATCTTCACCAATTAGTTTTTTAATGAAAAAGCAGTTTATTCCACCTTTATTGCCCCATTTTAAGGTGTATTTAGTCCCTGGTTTCCTGCAGCAGTTGTAAAACTGAAGTAGAATTCCAAACTCTAACTTAGGTTGATTTGCCGCAGATCTTTGGAGAGTGACTTTTTCCTTTGTACTTACTTCTTTGGTAGATTTGTGTACAATTTGATCCATTCTGGGTATTAATTCAATACCCCCTCTCACTTCGCAAACCAAGGATGGCAAATGTGCCAGTTCATCTCTTGATTCTTGCATTGTTTCTCACATTGTCAGAGCTCTTGTGATAGCCCTTGTTTTACGTTTGATTCCCATTCAACCGAAAACTCTGTTGTTTACCGTAGGCTGTTCGTGAAAAGGTCTGTACTGGGCTGTATAAATTAAAAGGAACCGATATCGTCCAACGTATTTCAGCATTCAAGTGGAATAGAGTCATTGTGATTGTTCATCAGAAGGATGATTCCTTGGTTCGCCAGTTGATTTAGATGACGTCTATAAACTTCTTGCCATCGATGCATTTTTTTTTGCTGTTGCTGATCTGAACTGATTTCTTGTTGAAGGGTACAAAAATGTTCCGCAGGTTAAATCTGAATATTCCTATCATCAACCTCTTTTTCCAGACTCCTGTGATATAACTGCCTTCATTAGAAGTTGGGATTTGTTCTGCTCTTGTTATAGAACATTTGGTTTATTATCAATGATTGTCCAGAAATGTAAAAGGTCCAGTGACACATCCCCAATACTGTCTGTCAATTATATACTTTTTAACTTTGCATTTTATACGGAAAAACATGCTATTGCCCCCCCACCCCCCAACAAGCCATGCATTGTTTCACAAAGTATAAAATACTAAAACATACTTTCCACCAACCTGAAATAACGTTTTCTTGGGCATGTTTCTGGCCATGGAATTTCTCCTTAACATTTTACTGTCAGTGGCATGGCATATACATTCTCTACATGTTTCTGTGCAAAGTGTAATTGTACAGTTGCAGAGAGAGAAGCCAGTACTTGTGTATGTGCCATTGAAAATGGCATGTATTCTTGTGGGGTCATTCCTTTACCCATCGAACGGATCACCAAGCTTGCTATTGTATATCTCAATTACACAACTCTCTCTCTCTCTCTCTCTCTCTCTCTCTCAATGTTGAAGTTTTGCGACATTTGCTGCATATCAACCTAAACATGTAGAACGCACAAATGTTTCTGACAAAGCACTCTCCAATGTTGTTTGTTAGAGCAGATGGTTTACAATGGTTTACAATGGTTTACAATGGTTTACAATGGTCAGGAAATGCAAGTGCTAAATTAGGTGCTAAGTTAGGTGCGACCTTGCAGTGACCTTGCGGCTCTGAAAAGTTACCTTAATGTTTACTAACCTCTGATGTAAAATCAGAGTGAAATTGACGACATCCTCTTTCCCTTAGAAAGGTCATCTAGCTTGCCTTTCCCTCATGGCTACTAAAGTAACTCTGGCAGTTTAATCCATGTCATCTTTCCTCACCTTCCCAACGTTGACGTACATCATGTAATCAATGATTATGTTTTAATCAATTTCCTTTATTGATGTCTTTAGAAAATTGACAATATGCATAGCCAGCATGGATACACATAGGAGTGGCAAATTTATTAGCATTTAATCTGATGATGGCTCTTATAGTCTTAGATCCTTAGGTCCACATTTTTCCTCGGCAATTTTTAAACTAATGATGGAATGCACATATTAGGATCCATAATAGCGCCCGTGTGGATCTCAAAGATAAAAAATATACATTGCCTTTGCACTTTTGACATCTTCTTTTGCCTGTAAAAAGAAAACTTTGAAATATAAAATAAACATCTTCTTATTATTGTTGGAAAGAGATGCCTGAAAGTCTTTTTCTCGGCTCCTATTCGACAGGCCATGCTAGAAGTCAATAATTTAACGAATAGATAAAGTAATAGATTGCTAGCGATTATCTCAATCGGCACATTAATACACTAAATCAATTAAATGACTACTATTTCCTTTATTGATGTCATTGACAATATGCATAGCCAGCATGGATACACATAGGAGTGGCAAATTTATTAGCATTTAATCTGATGATGGCTCTTATAGTCTTAGATCCTTAGGTCCACATTTTTCCTCGGCAATTTTTAAACTAATGATGGAATGCACATATTAGGATCCATAATAGCGCCCGTGTGGATCTCAAAGATAAAAAATATACATTGCCTTTGCACTTTTGCCTGTAGCAAGAAAACTACTAGATGTCAAATAAACATCTATGTCAAGGTCAAGCAATTACGTACTAAGTGAATCAATAAAAAAAAGTCCAAAAGTGTTCCTTGTATTCGAAATGACATCTCGACACCTACCTCATCAATACCTGGTGATGTAATGTTTTCGATTAGCTAAATAGCAGCATCCATTCCCCTCTTGTCATCTGCCCTGTGCTAAGTAGTAGTATAACTCTCTCTCTACTTGTTCTATGGAAGTTGGTGCTATAGTTCGAATTATTTCCGTCCATGAGCATTAGTACACCATTACGGTTTGTTTCATCCGGAATTCCTAAGAAACAGGTCATTGTGTCCTTTGACAAAATGTATTCGGAGTGGGTCTTCGCATATTTTCCACAAACCAGGGTTGTCGGCTTGATTGATGAACTTCCAGCGAGAGTCAGTTTTGTAAGACATTTCTTTACTGAAGTTTTGCCGGATAAGATTATCATTTATTGGTTAAATCCTATTGTTAGTGAATCCCATTTAATCGTTTTAACCATAAACAGTTCTTGGAATTCGTCAGTAGAGCAACCAAAGACACCAATATTACCTGTAACAACAACGTCTAAAATCTTGTAGATTGAGTGGCTGATATTCGGTTAATTAGACAAAGGCAAATTGCTTTGGCTTTTTGAACTTCATCTTTTTGTCTTAGAAGCTGTACATAAAGCCTTACGTAAGTCTTCTCTGTGTAAACAAAAGAAATTTGTATTTATATTGGGGGGGGTGGGGTGTTTTTAAAGTTTTCCCAAGCGCTAACAATTTTTACCTGGTTTCCTTGGAGTTCTGAACTCATTGAAACACAGCCTAATAATTAAAAATAGTAGGCGTTTTGAAGGAACAGACAAAAGAACACCAATGATAAGAGGAAAAAGAAGAAGAAGGAGATACTTTTGTTAGAATGCCGAAACATTAAATCGCTTCATGTGTGTCGAAACATGTCACGCCAGTTCGTAAGAAATGGGAATCTGCATTGTTTCTGTGAAAAAGGCTAGGATGTGGTTTACGCCGTTACTGGTTTCATCGATATTTATCAACCTAAAAAGCGTTCATGGCATTATCAGCAAATATAAAAACATATGTTTTGGTCTTTCTGTGTTCGAAGCGAAAAATTTTAACCTCTAATCCGTGGTGACTCAATCCTTATCCGTGATAACCTCTATTTATTTTAAGAAAGTTAGATTCGGATTTAAATTCGCTAAGCAGCAGCTGACGTTGGCTGGGATTAAACTCTATGTCTTATATATTTCCGTCTATAAGTCAAAAATTCCGACAATTTTATTGACGCCTTGCAGATCATCTAGGTGCTTCAGCATTGGCTGAGGAAAAACACTCTTTAACCTTTCTGTCTCTAGTATTCACTCACACTGCCCTGATTGTATAGCAACCTTTTCTTTTTGCAACCTTTTTGCCTTTTTTGCCTCAGCCTTCACTGAATTAGATATCCTATCCAAAGGAAATCCTTCTGTTGTCTAGATTAAAACCATGGATTTAGATTCTTCTTCAATAAATCATTCGCTATCCTAATCACTCTGTATTTCGTAATTTTCTCGCCTTAACATTTATCTTTCCTTTCAGGGGCAGTATTAGTGTGCCTTTATTTTGGTACTGATTTAGTATTTTTACATTAACGCATTCGATCATTTTTCAACCTCACTTGAACATGAGACGATAAACATCGTAAGCTCAGGATATGATAATTGATATCTTATGTGTTTAACATCAATTCAATATTCATCGATAGATAAAGTGTTAGTATTTTTGTGTTTTGCCACAGGCGTCCCTCATTTTTCCTACCAAAATGTTTCTTTTATATCAGATGTTTACAAAATCATTCTATTTAATCGAAATCATACCTGCTGCAGTACTCGTAAGTGAGTAAAAAGATGTTTCTCATAGATCAATTTAAAGAAATCCTCCCCGTTTGAAATCCTTTCAATGAATGCACTATTTCTAAAGAATTCTCACTTAGCAAGCAGCGTAGTGTAGCAACAAGTAACATTGTTACCGTTATTAGTGCCCTTTATACACCTAAATAGGTCTAATCATACAAACACTCAACGACAAATCAGGAAAACAGACAGCCTCAATTACATGTGTTGATAAAACGATAACTGGGGCCTTTAATATGGTTGTTCACTAGTTACTAATACTTAATATTGTTTTAAATTTCGCGTGATCTCGTGCTCAATTTCACGTTAGTAACATATGCTTTCACTAAGCGATGACTAACGTTACACAAACACTTCTAAAACAGGGGACATAATTTTATGATGTTATGCAACTTATTGTTATCAGTTGTCCTTTCATTCATATCACTCGTGTACTGAAAGACGCGTCAGCTGAACCCAAATTGTTTGATCTGTCCAGAACCGGCCTTTTTGTTTTGATGCATTTACTTTCCACAGGCGGCAATGTAAAAATGGCGAGTGCCCCTTTGCTGATACTCAAAACGAATCCTCTTGGTTTTCAGTACTGTTGGCAACTGAAACGTACCGCCTTGCAAAACCGTTTCCATTTTAAAGTCAGGCGGTTACTGTCACCATTGTCTGCCCAAAAGCGATAGAAGTCTTTTACTCAAAGAAAATTTCAAAGTTTGTACTTCAAACCAGTCTTTCACGAATTGACCGTTCCCAGTGCTGCTCCCCCTTTGAAAACAATAGCCAAATTAAAAAGTCAAATTAATGTTGGCAAAATCTCCTGCCATACAGGCTTCATAACGGAAAACATGAGTCACCATAAATTCTTGTATCTGCCCTTATTCCCTAAAAGAACTTACATGATTTTAATGAAAAACATGTAAAAGACGTACTCTTTACCGCCTCTTCAAAATTTGGTAACACAAGTACCAAAAAGGGCGTTTAAACCTCTTGCTTTTGGCGCGTAGTTCCCTACCCGTGCATCATAGGCCTACGTAATAAAATTTTAGAATCACAAATTCCATGGACAATTTCGTTAACTGTAACTTAAAGGTTATTGACAGAAAAAACGCTTTTACTACCTTGCTTTCTATACAAGATGTGACAAATTATTGCTGCGGTACATCATCAACAAAATAACTTTAAGCATAGGGCTACTTATCGTTCGTTAATCCAGGCGCACTCGACTTGGCATTACAAGACAAATATTTTAAATTAAATCTTGATCCTTTACGGAAATTAATTAAAATTACACAAGTATCGTTGAACAAAATTCAAGTGTGGCTAACAAGAAATACTATAAAGTAATACAATCGTACCTTATCATTTTGTGGAGAATAAATCGGGATATTGCGTTCAGGTC